>VXBZ01004950.1:48984-115655 GCA_013399135.1 Heliornis fulica | reverse complement strand
ATTCCCAATTTTAAAAGACGGAGACTTGACTGCCTCAGACTCACACTCTGCACTCAGTCCTGTGATTTACAGAGGGAGGAGGGAAACCACAAATTTACCACCCCAATATCCTTGAGACAGCTCCTTCTGCCTGCCCAGCCACTGCAAACCAGTCCAGAGACTGGGGGGAAACACAGATGTGTTTCAGTGTGAGAGTGCTGCTGTAGCACCAATGGGGGATTTAAAAAACCCTCAGATTTCCTCTGTGGCATCTCGTGAAGATGATGGTTTGGGTGTGACATGTTCAGCACTGAGAGGTCCTGCAGGATGAGGAGGGCAAAGGACAACTTGCATGAAGGTAACTAACAGCTTACACAGAGGTTTTTAAACAACAGTTTGTGGTTCTTCAGGAGAAAGACATGAGACAATGTAATACAGACAAAGGATTTTGAAGGCAAGACACTGCAAGATCTCTAAGGCTTGACAGTCCAGAAGGACCAACAGCCACAAGGGGAGGGAGAAAAGAAGGTTCTGGGAGCAAACATTTCCTTAGAGGGATGATGCACATGGAAAATACCTTAGTGCAGAGAATAAATAGGAAATAACCCAAGTCACAACCTGCCCAGTGGTCTCAAACACAAGGAGACATCCACATAGCCAGAATCCTGTGAAAGAGTGACAAACACTGAGGAAGAAGTGGAGACTAAAGTAAAGGAATGACTTGGAACTAGCAAAGGTACCAGGAAAAGGTTCTGCAAGTCCATTTGTAATTCTGGGAGGGGAAGAGGAAAATCTTGTGCTACTGCTCAGCAGAGAGGAAAAGCCATTTGCAGATGATGCCATAAAAGCTGGAGTATTTAATGTCTCTTTTTTTGCTACAGCACTGAGTATCTTGACCTTGCTGCATGCAACTGGCAGCTAATACCAGAGGCACATAACCAAACTCTTCAGAGAGAACAGGGGAAGTTGTTGGAAAGGGTTTATAAAGATTAGATACTTTCCAGCTGGCTGGGCCCATGACATTCATTCAGGTAAACATCAGTACCTGGCTGAAAGAGTCTCTGTAACCTCTTCTGGAAATTCACAGAGGATGGTGAGACACTGCTTGGAAAGGACAAGCATCAGGGATACTTTTAATATAGTAAGAGAAGAGAAACAGAATTACAGACTGGTCAGTTTAACTGATGCCTGAGGAATGGGATGGAGACACCGAATTCCTTGTGTGTGCAGGGAAGCCTTGGGGGATCCCAGAGGATCCATGGAAGTTGGGATGCTGAGTCCCATGCAGATGAATCAGTATCTTCCAGGGTTAACACACCTCTCCAGAGTCCCCTCAACCTTGGGAAGTGGAGACAGGGTGTGGAACCTGTCACTGCCACCACCTGACCTTCATCTGCTGTCCCCCAGCTCATGGAAAAGATTTCAGCTAGACATGCTACTGGAAACACATAACAATCCCACTGGGAATGTCACATCCCACGCTTCAGATGAGTGCTCCTCACATTTTTATACAGATTTCTGGACTCACACCTTCAAAAAACCCTCAAAAACCCACACAATGCATTATCCTCAGAACAGTGCACTTAACTTACTAGATATCTCCCAGCAGGGTGGTAAAACCACGGTGTAATAAGGCTGTGGACAAGAAACATATTCCAGAGTCTCTTAGTGATTTTTTTTTTAACTAATGCTGTAAAACTTCCTAGATTATTTCAAAAAAGTCCAGCATAAAAAAAATACATTAAAATCAGACTTAAAGAAACTACAGCTCAGGTTTCACAGGGGACCTGAGAGTCACTTCACTCAGCAGGGAGATGCCCTGTGCCCAGGGGTGAACTGGGCACACTCCTCACCCCAGCCACACACGGAGTATTTGTTTCCCCTTTACTACATTCACAGTTGTGAACAGGCTGTTTGTTGGCATCCTGATGGTCTGTTGGATCCTTACTACAGGGAGGAAACAGTTAAAGAATGTTCTTTGGGTTCCTGCCTCCCTGAGAGCTACACTTAGTGCAGACAAACCCTCTTCTCAACCTACTCAGACTGCAATAGGAAAAGGCTGGTGGTGATTGAAGTAGATACAAAAGTTCTGCCTCCAGGCCCACATGTGCCACTTCAGCTAATTCCAGAGTGGGGGAAAAAGGAAAAAGTAGATGCATCAGCTCTGCCTCTCCCTTCCACAGCCAGCCTTGAGGATCAGATGCCTGTCCTTCATCAATAACTCCACTGAAGTCAGGGGGATTCTGCTGAGGCAAACCTCTTGGAATAAGGACATGAAGCTATGAATAGTTATTCAAAAGGAAAACATGTGATAGCAAAATATAATCTACTCTCAAGAGGATAATGCAAGATCTACAAATGGCACCATGACAAACAGTTTGCCCTCTAAAGCAAGATGCTGTTTCAAGAGCAGAAGCAACCAGTCAGTTGTTTATGCCTGTAATACAAACTTTTGGGTACACTGAGCCTGTTGGTTGTATTAAAATGTGTGTATTCAAGTAAATAAACTACTATCAATATGTACTCTGGGAAAGTAAACCTCACACTTTAAACAAGGTTATTAACAAAATGAAGATATCTGGCAATGTTTGGTGAACTCAGACACTCTCTCCTAGGACTTTCAAGACAACTCCACATGAAAGCACTGCTGTTATTCTGCAATCCACACACAGTTTATTTCCATGGCAGGAAAAATATTAGCCTCACAAACATCTTTAGTTAATCAGGAGCTATATAATCAGGAGAAAATTAACCTGATTCCAAGGAGATGTCTAAAGTTCAAATTAGCATTCACGCTGGATTGTCAGAGATATATTAAATCCATAATTACAGTAATCCACAGCTGCTTCAACTGCAGAAAATAATGACTTGCCCAGTGAGAACTGGTGTCCATGAAATGGAAAGAAAGGGCCATCTGTTGGGGAGCTCTGCTCTGACTTTAGGCTTCGAGTGTGGAGAGCTCCATCTCCTCTGACAGAGCCTGTAGGTGGATTTATGGCTACAAGCAATCCAAGCAACTGCATCACCAAACAGAAAGGAGCCAAATAAAAAAAAATCATGATGATTTATGGCTTTAAATATGCATTTCCAGGTTTGGTTGGTTTTTTTTTTTTTCCCTAAGACAGCACTTGTCACTCACTTTTTAAATAGACTTCTTTAAATGTCCTAGAATGAGAAGTCAACAAAATTTGTAATGTAAAAATGACATGTTCTGTTCTCCCTCCCACACCCCTCAACATCAGAGACACGTGTGACACGGCGAGGAACACGCACGGGGCCCAGCCATTCTCCACCTCCCAGTAAGGCAGTGGACAGGGAAATACTTGTGCAAATGGGTTGGGTTTTAAATAACTAATTATAATTAATATTAATTATAATTAATATTAACAAAAGCATGTTCCATGTGATACAGCAAAGCAGCCACTCATTCTAGGGGTGAGGACAGACAAGGATGGAGAGGGATTTGTCCGAGACTCTCTCCCGTAGCCCCTGGAGGTTAATTACCCTTAGTGGCAGAGGATAAATTCACAAGCCACAGAACACGTTCACATCGTTTCCAACCTGAATCTGCTATTAGCAGCTGCTCTCAGGCACTGAATCGAGTACAGTGTCTGCTCACCTACATTCCTCTTTCTCATGTAAATCCATGCAAATGGTTCAAATCACCCCATTATCTTCTCATTGAGAAACTCCACAGAAGGAGCTCATTGAAAGGCACGTTATTACATGTCACCTCACTGTGCACACTTTCTAATCCTTTCCCGAGCTTTCCAAGCATTCCCGTGGCTCTCCTGTGAGCTCTCCTCATTTCCACCTTTGTTCTTTAGGGACAATCATCACGGCAAGGCAACACACCACGGAGACTCACCAAACACCAAACCCCCTTCCTTACTTTTATCATGAAGCATTTGCATCCTGCTGCTGGGCTCACCATTGCCTTGAGGTCTCATGTACAGTTCCCACAGCCCCCAAATCTATAATGACCTACACTGGGCAGCATTAGACACACAGACTGGCAGCTGGTGACACTGAAATGTGTGAACACACCCACTCAACAATTTCTGTTTATAATTATCCTCAGCACTAATCACACAACTTGAGTTTAATCCCTTTAATAGACACTCTATTGATTTGAAAGTATTTTATGAGGCTGAGAGAGTTGGGGCTGTTCAGCCTGGAGAAGAGGAGGCTCCGGGGAGACCTTCTAGCGCTCTGCCAGGACCTCAAGGGGGCCTACAAGAAAGATGGGGAGAGGCTGTTCAGTAGGGCCTGTTGTGACAGGACAAGGGGTGATGGGTTCAAAATAGAGGGAGGGAGATTTAGATTGGAGATTAGGAAAAAGTTCTTTGCTGTGAGAGTGGTGGAGCACTGGAACAGGTTGCCCAGGGAGGTGGTGGATGCCCCATCCCTGAAGACGTTCAAGGCCAGGTTGGATGAGGCCCTGAGCAACCTGATCTAGTTGGGGGTATCCCTGCTTCTTGCAGGGGGGTTGGACTGGATGACCTCTGGGAGTCCCTTCCAACTCTAGCCAGTCTAGGATTCTATGATTCTATTCAAAATATCACATATAGCAAGTCAAAACTCAGATTCTTCTTCTTGCAAATTTTGGCCAACTGCAATTAAAACTATTATTATTGATTAAAACAATGCTTTGATCCAGACAGCCCTGAAATGAAATCCTGCTCTCAATGAAGTCACATGTATTCTCATCAGGGAGGCTGGGCAATGGGACAGAGTGCACTGCCAGCAACCTTGCAGATGATACCAAACTGGGAAGAGCACATGTGCTCCCAGTTTGAGGAACCTGCTGGAGAAACCAGCCAACAGGAACCTCATCATATTCAGCAACAGGAACTGAAAAGTCCCACCCATGGGGAGGATCGATCCCTCACACCAGTACACACTGGGGGCTACCCAGCTGAAAAGCTGGTTGAAGAAGGGGCTGGTGGTCCTGGTGGACCACAGGCTGAATGTGAGCCAGCAACATGCCCTAGGGACAAAGAGGGTCAAGAGCACTGCCCACAGGATGAGGGGGGTGATCCTGCCCCGCTGCTCAGCACTGGTGACGTGCCCCTGCAGTGCTGGGCTCCCCAGTACAACACAGACAGGGACATAGTGGTGTGAGTCCACTGAAGGGACACGAGAATGACTAAAGGAATGAAGCATCTGTTGTACAAGGAGAGGGTAAGAGAGCTGGGACTGCTGAGCCCAATGAAGAGAAGGCTCAGGGGGAACCTCATCCACGTCTACAAACACCAGAGATGGAGCCAGGCTCCTCCCAGCAGTGCCCAGTGAATGGCCACGAGGTCATGGGCACAGAAAATGTCCAAGAAAAGGCTTTTTTTAATGTTGAGGGTGGTCAAACAGTGAGGCAGGTTGCTCAGAGAGGCTGTGGAGACTCCACCCTTGGAGACATGCCCAACTGGACGTGTTCTTGAGTAACCTGCTCCAGATGCCCCATCTGCAGCACAAGTTGGACTGGATGGTCCCCACAGGCAACTCCAATCTCAGCCCTTCTGTGACTCCCTGCAAATATTTCCAGAGGATACACTGGGATGTCTACTCCACCCAGAATATTTATTGAGCTTTGTTTAGACAAGTGCATGTATGCATCCAGAAATGGTTAGTAAATGTATTAAGAATAATGAGAATAAGAGGAGTTATTATGCTAATTAAAGGAAATGCATTAGCACTTAAATTGCATATGCACAGATACAAACTCTGAATCTTAATTGTGCTAGGAAGCCAATTATTATTCAAGCCCTTTTTAAGGGAAGAATTAAGATTAGTGGGTAAATTAAACTGAAAATTAACCACAGACAAAGCATTTTATAACATTCCTGTTAGTTCTAACAAATAGAAAGCTGCAGCTCATTGTAAAGGTGATGTATGTCATAAACCCTGGAAGACAGGAGAACAGACACAAAGACATCACGACCACCAACCTACACAGCCATATCTGAAGGACATCAATATCTGGCACATGAGACTAATATCTCTACTTGCCAAAAGGTGTGATTTAGCTAATGGAACAAAGCAAAATATGTTTGATTAAATTACTAAGAAAAAAAAAAAAAGGCTCTGCCAAGATTTAACCCAATTTTAATGCTAATTGGTCGTAACTATTAACACAGATGAGCCGAGTATTAAATTAGGAAATATTAGAAAAGGGTTTAAAACTGCATGGAAATACTTATCCATTACCAGTTCACAGTGCAGAAAAATCTGGGTCCCACATTACAAACTGTGATCACAAGTGATTACTAAATATAAATGCCTACACAGCTACACCAGCAGGGATTGCATTTGCTGAAGAACTGCCAGAATAATTTCACCCAACTGGGAAGAACTGAAACATTTTCTTATATTACTATAATCAAATCTGAGCAATGGGGGATCTTTTTATATTGGCATTAAAAAAAAAGGAAAGAGAGAGAGAAGCAAAAGAGAAATAACACTGAAAATAATGGTTGAAATGTCATAAAAACAACCAACTTTACAAGAGTATTGGACTGCTCGTTTTGCAAGCCAGGCATCAAGAGTTTGTGATAGAGGAAAAACAGTCATTTCTGTTTTACTGAGCTCATCAAATTCAACATAGTGGATGGGGGGAAAAAAAAATCAGTTTTGCAAAATGATTGTGACTTTGTGCAGCCCCTGAGAAAATGATGTTTAAAACTTTGTGACTGTAACCTTGCATCAAGGCAGAAGTGAAGGCTCCCATCAGCAATTAAAGTGCCTTAAAACTACTCCAGGGGATTTCTACAGGTGTTTCTGTGCAGATGCTTTTCCAAATAACAGTGGGATACAGGATGGTTTATGAAGACTCAGTTTTACCACAGGCCTTTCATTCTGCTACTTTATTTGAGGGAAAAATGTATTTATAGCCTATTAGACTCAATTAAATAGCAAGAGGCATTCTTCTTTCCATGCATTGTTCTCTCCAAGCAAAGAAAGAGTGAGTATAGTGGAATATTTAAGTGGTCTCTCCTGATTTAGAGACATAGCTTTCTGCCAAGCAGAAATCAGCACAAGAACTACAAAGATTTGGTCTGGGCTGACACACACACTAAGAATGTGCCCAGTGTGGAAACGTCCCAGTATCGCCTGTGTCCCTGTGCGGTGTGCTCGGAGGAACGCTGGGCAGGGCCACTGGGCTGAGGCTGACTGTAGTCCTGACCATTAGTCCTGGCTCAAGTAAGCCCTACAGATGGCTCACACAGAGCTGGTCTGGACTTAGAGGCTCCTGTGCAGAAAGGCAGGCACACAGATCTGCAAGTCATCCCTCAGGGTCAGGCGGTGGCATAAGGTCCTGTCATTCCACATTGCACAATTATAACTGCCTGTGAGAGGCAGGTATGGATCATTCTGGAAGGCAAGTCTCATGGTTCTTTTTAAGAGGCTCCAAAGAGCAGGGGGAGGACAGTGTCAGCCACACACTGGTTCCCAGCCTGCTGCTCTGGGTGTGTTCTGCCCCAGGAGGCAGTGTACCTGCAGCGCTCCCACGGCTCCTTTCCCAGTGCCCAGACCAGTGCTCCCAAACTATTTCAGTGCACTTTGGAAACTCCAAAGCTCAGCAGGTAGAAAATAGACAGGATTTTTCAAATAACTCTGGAATGCCAACATACAAAGTACTATTATTTTGCTGTCCACAGTCCTAAAGCCACCTTGGAGAGCCAGCACGCCCCAAGCACTGCACACCAGCAGCAGGGAGCACATCACCTACTGCTCCAGTCCTGGAGCTTTCACCAGATGTTGTCCCCTGGAGTCCAAGAGCCAAGTCCTGTCCTGATAAGGGTTTTACTGAACAGGATATGCCTAATGCTGGAAGCAATTCTTAAGCTTTCATTTACACCCTTATTTCTCTTATAAAAATTCTGTATTAAGAAATCACATTAATCATTAGCCCCACGTTACATCCAACGCTGTGCTGAGCAGGAGATGAGAACCAAGATAAACCACTCCAGTGTGAGAAAGAAAGTACCTGGAGCTGCAGAGCCCTGGGGTTAATCCAAGTGGTTGTGCTGTGCCTTTCACCCTGAGGAGCTGGAGGGATGACACCACCACGATCTGTTCCAGCCATATTTACCCCACTGTCTCTCCAAAAGCTGGAACAAGCCCTGAACACAATCAGTTAACAAGGACAATATCACCAGGTAATCTTTTAAACAATTTACCATGGGGGCACTGATGACATTTTCCTTTAGCAAGGTATATGGAAATTAATATTTGTGAAGATGATGACTGTGAGAGTCAATGAGCTCCACTGAAATGCAGTTATGGTTCTCTTGCTCGGGTCCTCTCCTTGCTACAGGTCTGGACAGGCCACTGCATTGACCCATGTTGCAAATAACAAGCTAGAAAAGCACCACAGTCACACTTTATGTAAAGCTAATCCAGTGCTGCTCAAGAATGAAGTGAACCTTTGTCTCCTCTCCCTGTGTGCTCCTAGAACACCCGTCTGCCAGGGGAAAAGATTGTTCTCACCGGTCAGACTTTGCGGTCATGTGGGCGATAAGCAGCTGAAGTGTAAGATTAGGGTACAACACAGTGTTTAAAAAGGCTGCTGGCATCCTAAGAGGTGTAAATAGAGAATAATAATGACTGATTGTAGTGAAGTTATTTTGGAACTGTTAATGGAAAACGGTGTCTAGTCCTTATACCTGGAATTTGAGGCTCAAGGGAACATCCGAGGGTTAAGAGAACAGCAACAAAGGAGAACAACGAAGAAGAACCCCAAGGGTACAGCAGAAATAAGGATCAGTCTTGATTTGTCACTGGTAAGGTCAAGTGGAAAAACTGAGCATGTGTCTTCCACACAGGGATGTCACCCATAAACTGTCAGAGAGCTGGGTTACTCCCAAGTATCTATTCTGTCACCAAAGTAATTGCTGTGGAGAAGGAAACTTTCCCTCCAACCAGCAACACACAGTAGCAAGTGAAGCTGTTAAAGATCACAGAATCATAGAATTGTTGAAGTTGGAAAAGACCCTTAAGATCATCCAGTCCAACCATTAACCTCCCATCACCAAGTCCACCGCTAGACCATGTCCTCAAGCACCACATCTCCCCGTCTGTTAAACCCCTCCAGGGATGGGGACTCAACCCCCTCCCTGGGCAGCCTGTCCCAATGCTTGAGGACTCTCTCAGGACAGAAGTTCTTCCTAAGATCCAACCTAAATTTTCCCTGGCACAGCTTGAGGCCATTTCCTCTGGTTCTGTCACCAAGATGCACAGAAGCACCTCTGAACCAAGAGATGTTTTAGTGACCCCACTGCTACAGCTGCTACACAAAGCAGTTGTTGAGGCCACAAAGAGTTACTACTACCTGCATGTAAAAACCACCTTTGGTAAGGCTGAAATGTCTCTAGGAGTGTAGTGAATAAAGAGCCATGGTAGGTATTCTGCCAGGAGCACACAGATGCTGTGTTGTCACAGAGACTGGATCCCAGCTCCTCTTCCTAAAAAGAGGAGGAATGACAGACAGTTTTGGTACAACAGTAACAGAGGAGAAAAAGAATGGCCTTAGCACCATCTCAGCCCTCTCAACTCAGTGCACCCAGCTGTGGAGTGTCTTTACCACAGGACTCTGCAGTGCTGGGTGCTGTTCTGACTCCCAAGTCAAAGGACGTGCAAACACCTTCCTCAGTATGAGAACACAAACCTTCCACGGTGGACAGAATTGATGACAGAAAGTAATTATATAAACCACTTAATTAAATGGCACAGACTCAGTGACAGGGACTTCATTAACTAGAAAAGCAGCCAATTCGAATCCATAAATAGTTTCCAAAGCATGTTCATTTTCTAGTGCCATTTCACTGTATCAACACTGAGAGCAGTACCCTTGAGAGAAGGAGAGGCATAAATCAGGCCTTGGGTTAGGAGGAACACCAATGCCTGCATGTTACTGTTTCTCCTCTCCAAAAATGTACACATTTAAAGAATAATAAAAGAAAATATTTCTCCTACTTGTGTGATCCACACATCTTTGCTCACTGAGCTCAAGTGCCTGTAATCACGAGGGGACCAGCTCTGGTAGATGTATGCACAGAGCAGCCTGTGGAGTGGGGCACGGGGAGAAGTTTGAGTTGGGTTAGAAAGCAAAGCATGAAGTGGGGTGTGACAGATTCCCTGGAGCAGTGGAGTGCAAGGTGCACCATGCCACAGTGATGAGGCTCTGCAGCAGGCTGGTCCTTTGTGCTTTCTCAGAGGCCATGCACAGCCAGCAAAGAGATGCAGGGTTCAGGAGAAGCCTCTGGGGCTTTCCACCTCCTTTTGCAACTGTACCTGTACCTGGTGAGCCAACTTCTTTGTTTGTTTTCATTGAGGAGGGTCTGCCCTCCACACACATCCCTCAGTTCCCATTATTCACCCATCAGGATCCAATGCTGTGCCTGCAGATGTCCATGGATGCAGCCATGAAAGCAGAACTGCAATGGTCTTTGGAGGTATTTCTGTGTCATTCACATCACTCAAGTGCCTGACCAGCCAAATTACAACGAATTAACAGAGAAGGGAAAATAAGGAGGAAAGAGACAGATCTAGTTAAAAAGAACAAAGGGATACTAATTGAAGGGAGAAGAGTAAGTAAAAGGAATGAAGTTAGAAAAAAAAGACTAAACCAATTCGAGGGTTTAAACAACAGTTTCCTGAAACACAGTTTAATTAAGTATGAGAGTACACAGTTATTTTGTTTCTCTGGCTCATTAGGACAGGAGCTGTTAATCTCACATATTAAGAAGGCAGAAGGTCAAGCAGATTTCAGGCTATTTTCATCACTGAATAGGTGGGGAAAGGGAAGTATTCAGCTAGATGACTTCTTGTGGCTGGGCCTGGGATCCAGTGTTTCAGCAAACACCTCTTCCCCAGCACTGCCTGCCAGAGTTTATTGCCACTGCAGAACAAACCCACCCCACACACAGCCAGGAAACCAAACATGCACAGGCAAACACACTGCAGTGCAACTTTGCATTTACCTAAGGGCAGAGAAGCAACTTCATGACCTGCTGATTTACAGGCGCGAATCAGCAGCGCTGCTGCAAGCCGCAAGCTCTGCCAGCCACATCCATCGACTGCAACCACACACACACACACTGAGGCTTAGGATGATGTTAAATATGTTGCAGTCATCACTCCAGTAGTTTTTATATCTCTACACATCACTGTGCTGTACTACACCTAACCTGGGATATTTCAGCAGCACCAGACGTCACCGCCGTGCCCGGGTTTACCCCCACACCGGGAGCGGAGCAGCAGGCGCTGTCGAGTGAGACCGATCCGGTGTTCGAACAGCTCCTCCTCCTCCTTACTGCTTCACTTTGCAACTCCTCGCTGTTTTTAAGAGCAGCCACAGCATGGATTAAACATCCATGATATCACACTGAAAAAAAAAAGACTTCAAAGGCACAACTGGAAGTTATTCTGCTTCTGCAGTAGAACCTCCTCGAAGAGGCTCCTGCTCTGAAGAGATAACAGCACGGCTTTGATTTTAAGACTTTGCTATTGCTTAGCATGTTTGTATATTAAAGTGACACAGCCTGTGGTTTGCAGATTTCACAGCGAGCCTTGAGATGACAAAAAGCCTATACCTTTGTTATCAGGAGTATGTAGCACAGCAACTTATGCAACAGAGCTTAATATTTGGGAAAGTTCCCAGAAATATTCAACCTTTAACTTCCAGGAGCTTAAACAGAAAATATAAGCGAAACCTGAGCCAACATTCTAAAGGAAAAAAAGCACATTTGAAATTCAGAGAAACCCAATATATCATAAATGCTGGTTGTGCTTTCACTTCACAGGCAGATTGCTGTTTGCAGAATGGCAAGTGCTGGCAGTGCCCCAGGACTGCTGCTTTAACCCATCCACCTCCAGCACACGGGCCCAAACCCTTCCACTGGGTCCATCTGGAGGACTGTTTTCTAAATTTGTTGTAATCTGACATGCATATGAGGACTAATGAGCTTTCCTTTCCATGGAAAGGATGCACAAGGAAGCCTTCTGACCAACAGCACACTGGTGGAGGAGCAAAGAAGTCAGACCCCCTTGATTGTAACCAACTCCTCAGTGAGTGTGGGGCCACAGCTGATGGGAAAGTTCCTTCCAGACCCCTTTGCAACGGGGTTATTCTTACAAACCATGTTATGTATACCCTGCAGTCATTAGCTCAGGAATAGCTGTGCATCCTTTACTCCAGGGAGCATGCATCATCTTTTGGATGATCACTTCTCAGCACTTCAGCACACAATGCATCTAGTGAGAAGAATAATATTGCTCAGATTTTCATCAAAAGCAACAGTAAAGTATAATATGGCTGTTCCCTGTGAACCAGATTAACATGGCTAACAAGCAGCTTATCCTACAGCCTTCACTTTCAAAACCTCATTGAAATACCTGCCTCTTGTGAATAAAATACTCATGTTTTACTCAATCAGTTAGCTAACAGCCCCTCAGGTATATTATACTTGGAAGTTGGTGAGTTCAGGATTATTTTCTTAGCAAAAAGAACTGGTAGCAAATCTTTCTTGATTTATTATTTTCTGTATTCATTCATTTTCTTTTCCCAAATTCTCAGGCACTTGGTCTCTTTGGTAAGATGCTGTGCTCTGTGCTGTGCCCTTCCCTTAGCATTCCCCCAAGGATGGACAAACTCTGGCTTTCCCTCTCCCCACTTTTCATTCCCTGTACTCCACCTGCAGGTGCACTTTGCTCCGTGGCACACAAGTGATGAAAGATACCTACGAGACAAAGCACACTGAGCTGCTCCTGTGTGCCACAAGCAGGTCTGCACTGGTACCAGAGGCACACACAGCAGTCTGTGTACATAAGTACTGTTTGCTGACCCCAGACCTTACAAATCCCACCTCTCCTGAAGCTCATTTCCTTGCTGCTCTGCACTTGTGAGTCCTTGTGAAGCGAACAGGCTGATGTTAAACCACACACTTGGTGTGCTCAGACCCTCTGTGTGAGGCTGTGCCGTGCCGGGTGCAGTCTGAGGGGGAAGGAGCTCTGCAGATCCCACAGCAGAGACAGATTTGCTGAGGCATCAACAAGCTGATACCTTTCAAGGAAGAAGTTTCAAACCATACAGGTGGCATCCAAGAGAGCAGCCCAGAGCAAAAGAGGCAGAGCAGCAGTGCAACCAGGGATGTCTCTCAGACAAGGCTGCCTGGGCTGAGGTCGCTCTGACACGTTTCCTCACACCTATGTCCACATCACTGTCAGTCACTTTACCAAAAGCACTGCTTTCTTGAAATGTTACCTGACCAATGCCACTCTTCCTTCCCTTCCCCCACTGCTCATTACTCCATCTGGATCTTTTTCACAGAATTATCCCCATCCCACCTGTTATTTCCATGAGGATTTCACAATAGTTGTCCAAGGACCGTGGCTGAGTCCTACTCACAGGAACTACATCAGCTGTAATGTTTATGCTGATGACTTGCTGATATACCTGGACTCTCCAGAGCTTTCAGGACTAAAATCCAAGCCAGACAGCTTTAACATATACTTGGAGATACCCACACACTGTCACAAGATAAAGCAGTGGAAGCACAGCTCTTAATCTTTCTTCTCATCCTCTTACCCCAGAGACCAGGAGAACCCCAGTATCATTCTTAGAATGATGTATCCAAGGTGTTATCTATGACTTAGCTCCTTTTACCACCTGATAACTAAACCACATCAAAACCACGGCCATTCCATCAGCACATCACCTAAAGGTGCAGCACCCACCCAGGTAACATGTTCCTTCCAGGCACTGCATGATCTCAGCCACTGGGTCACCCTTCACCCTGCATCTAAGCTTTATTCCCAGGCATTCAAAATGCTGCCACGAAGCTGCTTCTCTGCCAACACCCCTGTGAATGCTCTGTTTGGAGCAGAAGTACATCCTGATGGGGTGAACTGCAGTGAAAAACCAAAAGAGAAGAAGAAAAATGGGAAAATATGTTATTTGATGTGTCTCAACAGATCAGGACAAAAATGTGAGAATATATTTTAGAGCAGGAAACTGCTGGGGTCAAGGTTTTTTTTTTGCACCAAAAAGCAGGCTGTTTCTTGGCAACTGAAGTTGGGACACAAACAGAGACTGAAGAGAACAACATCTGAAAGAATCCCAGTGTTGTGAGTACGGCTGAAAGAAATGGTGCCAACACTGAGCAAAAAAAAAAAGGATGAAACAGGATTTGGGAATGTTGTGGGTGTGACAGAAACTAATCTAAATAGAGAAAAATAAAATACCAGCAGGAAATGTTGGGGGACAAAAACCTGGCAGACACACCGTGTGTGGAAGGCAGAAACCAGTTTTAGAGCCAACATACTGGTATGGTGCTGCAGTCAAAGAATAATGAGATTGCTTCAGGAGAAAGGACAGGCAGAGAGGAAAAGGGCAGACAAAAGGGAAGCCAAACCACCCAAAAGTGTGTTACAGTAAAGATACACTTTAAACAGCTTTGATGAAGGAGTTAAAAGTAGTTAGAGATGCTCAAGGCACTTGGTAAATCAAAGAGCATCATGTATTGCCTGAATGAGGACCCACCTGATTTCTCCACACCCATTTACCACAACACCTTCTGGTGAGACAGGTACCCAAAGGTTGATGCACCAGGCTACAGTCACATGCAAAACACCACCCAGCTTCCCCAAAGAGAAAGAAAATCATAGATGAGAAGTTCATGCTGCTGCTAAGAGCATCACCAACTTCTGGGAGGCTTTCTGCAGGCAAACCCCCAGGTTCTGGCATTATTCAGTGCCCTGACAGGTGTTAAGTCACTACACAAACTCCAAGTCTATCAATTCCCTGTTTCCTGAGAAAAGCTCATTTAGCTGGGATGAGTACTGATAGGAGTGCTAAGCTGGACTCCACTCAGGAATAAACTTGTAGTTGCAGGCAGCTCTGCCAGCTGCAGAGCAGCACAGAAGCCCCGTGCCAATCCCTCTCTCGGTGTAAATGCCAGCTCAGTAGTTAAAAACCAGATTAGTTTGCCTTGCTTGGCCTTTTGATTGAATCTTGGCTATTTTTAATCCATCCCATTATGGAAAGGAGGAAATCCCTTGCAAAATAAATACCAGGCATGAGCCTCACCTTAAAGAGCAGCAGATCCTTAGATGCAGACCCCAAATATCCTGAACACACACATGCTGCTTTTCCAGGCACAAGTGCTGCTCTAAGGGAACTTCTCATTTCATTTCCAACCTAAGAGGCTCCACAGAATGTCACATATAAGCAGAAAAGCTATGAAAATTTAATCAGGAACTTCTTGTCTCAATGTCTGAGTCCATAAACTCCCTTTCCTTTACATGTAATGTTTTCAAAACAGGCATTGTAGTGAGCTGGTACATCAAATCTGAGAGAGCAATGACTGTAGGAAACCAGGCTAAAATGCTTCACATATCCTGACACTTCAAATTTTTCTAACAAAATCCAAAGTTTTGCAATAAACTCTGCCTCTTTCAAATAAGGTAGAAATCACAGAGGATGAATAAATTCAAACACAAAATTATGCAACGAGTCTTTTCATTAGATGGGATGATGGGAGATTATATATTTTTTAAGTACTTCAGATTAAACCACCTGAAAGCGAAATTTTTAATCCCAGCAACTAAAGCAACAAATAAACAAAACTGTATTTCTCTTAACTTTATTCCACTAAGTAAAAAAGCTATTTCACAAGGAAATGCTTCATCACCTGCATCCATACCTAAGTTTTCTGGAGAGCCTGGAAGTAAATATCTTGGATTTCTCTTCCACGAAGGTTATTTTGGTCACTGTTCAAGTTTCACATACACATGAGGAACTACAGCTACTTTCTGGTAGCAGTATGATCTTCTCTATTTTTACTTCTCATTGCCATGCTGTTGCCCTTGGCCTCTTTGCACAGCTTTCCCACTTCTATTCCTCTCCTGACTCAATTTTCTGGCATTCCTTCTTCAAGCAGCTAGTTTTAGTCTCCTTAAATTCCTTAAATACTCTGACAGCTTAGAATGGGCTCAACTTTTCGAAATAGCCTGAGCACTGTGTTTCTCAACCTCATGTTCCCACTGTCTTATCTTGAATATTCCAATTTACTTCACAGGTTTTCTGTGGCAAGGGAAAGTGCTAGTTATTACACTAAACACAGAGGGAATAACCAGTAAATCACAGCTGTATCTGAAAATCAAACTCTATGCTCTCTTCACACACCACATTTAGGCAATCTGAACTTCTTGCAATCATCTCAGTGACATTTTATGGGCATCAAGAAGATGCATTTGATTGACAAGGCAAGGGAGAAACTGGTGGGACAGTCCCATGATGACCTTCAGGTCATGACCCAAGTGAAACAGCAGAACATTTTGGCCAGTTTCCTGAGGAACAGTTCATCAGGGGCAAGAGAAAAGGCAACAGGGCCCACAGATTAAACCAACATTTGTGTTATATATACCACTGTTAAACTAAGCACAGATACTCCAGCAGGGGATGACTGGGAAAGAGGCTGGCACATGCTCAACAAGAGGAGACCTTGCATCTTGTCACCTGCTGTGCCAACAGATGTGCTGCTGCTGTCCACAGGCCACTGCCAGCTGTGCTAACAAATGTATGTGCACTATGCTGGACTGGGCTCTACACATGTGGATGTGATACTGCGTCTCCACCAGTGACCCTGAGCTTCCAGGGTCAAAAGAAGAACAGACACAAAGGCCAGCTGGCCCAGTGAGGTGGTTGAGAGAGGTTTCCCTCTGCAGCTGCTGGTGGCACCTTCCTGGCAGAGCTGCCCTGTGAATTGAGGATTGTCACCTACAAGCTCAGAACACCTACACACACAAGCTGTCACCAGGTGAAATCAAATCTCACCCATCCTGGAGTCCAGCCACCCAGAAGGAACTCCAGTGTGGCATGTCCATGAGGAGGCCCTGTGGACTGGCCATGGATCTTCTGGCTTTCCACTGCTGATTCCTGTGTGCTTTTTATTGGTGGCAGCAATTAGCACTGTGGATCACATACATTATGTAAAATACAACATGTAACTACAGGGTCAAGGAAAAAAAATGTTAAAATATTTTCATAATTATGTGTCCAAGAAACAACATGACTTTCACCTGAAGGTAGACACCCATTCATTCACTCAATGTCTCTGTGTGGTTTAGCATCATGTACCCTCTGTAATGAAATCAATAATGAGAAAAATCTGTGCTCCATTATCCTCTGACCAAACACTGCCAAAATAACATGCAGATTGTTTCTTTCTAAAAGAACTAACACTTACTTTAACTTCAAATTGAACCCAATAAAATAATTTCCATGCAACTATATCTGAGTATTCATCTAGAGAATGGCTTGAGGTATAAATATGACAGGGAATTCGGTGTAAATCACAGCTTTAATGTCTGGCTCTCCAGCAGTCCTGTGACTATTTTCCTTTTCATTAAAGGTGTCATAGCATAAAAACATATGTCAGATTTGGCATTTTGCATTTTTAATAAAATACCAAATGCTACAACCATAAAGGGAGGCAAAAACTTTTCCTGAATTATTTCCATAACTTTGTTGAACCTTCTCATATTTTTTTGGTACTTCTTGATCAACTCCAGCAATGAGAGGTGACACAGGGGAAGCCAAGCTCAGGCAAACCCTGCTCTGGCTCTGCATCTACAGCTCCTCCAGCATGGGGAACCATGAGAGGGGTTTCTCCTCGTGTAACAAGGCCCTGTTTCCCCACAGAGCCTATCAGTGGAAAATAAATACAGCTGGAAATCTGTAAAACTGCATTCTGTGTTAATATGCAAAAATAATTCCATATCCTTAGTCAGTGCCTGGTTCACAGCACTGCCCTATTTGCAGCAGACAAGCCAATGGAGAAAGTAAAAAGTGATTTTTCTAAGGAATGGGTGAGTAACTGGGAAAAAACCCCCAAAGAATCCCCACTTTCAGACCTAAATCTCTGCCAAAGTCACAGCAGTAGCTGCGTATCTCAGAGAAGGCTTCAACTTTGTGTCTCTGGCATAAATAAAACATCTCTTCTGCTGATCCCACTGTCTTTTCTGACCAGAATAAACACTTCAAAGAATTATCTTGGATTTAAAAATAGAATATTTTGGCCTGTCTGAAGGCTATGTGGCATCATTACGTGTTGCAGTGTAAAACCCTGCTTTGGGCTTTACTGCTGGTTTGCCTCGTTCTGAGGAATTAAAGAGCTCAATCAGGTCACAGAAAGACAAAGCCAAGGACATGCACTTAAATCACAGTCTCCATTTGCACAAATGTTTCCTGGTAAAAAAAAATGTAGTGGCCATAATTAAAAAATAAACCTCTTGTAATTGAAGGAACAATGATTTTGGCAGTGGCCTGAGGAGAGGGAAATATCCAACATACTCCTAAACCACAATTATTGGAGGAAACAATCTTTCTGCCCAGCACAGAACAGGATAAACAAATAAAATTGAGGGTAATTTACATACAGCATCTAAATACACATCCTATCCCTGGAGGTATCATATTCCAGAGGACTGTGTAATAATTATGGGCAGCATAATTTAATTAATCCTTTCAGAACTGCATGTATTAGGCTGCAGCAGGTAGATGTAGAACTGATGGAAGAGAAGGCAGCTACTAAGTTGACCTTAATGGTCATTCATAAATCAAAATAAAGTCCAGTGTATTTAAACTGCTGGAACAGAAAATGCTTTATAAATAGATAGACACCACCCCACCACCCCCAAGTTTACAGATCCTCTGTCAACAAGGAAGCAACACAAAACATTATTAGCACCAACATCCTACCAAGGGCTTTGTTTGCAGGTTTATTTTGGATGGGGGGAAATTTTTTTTTTTACAAGGTTCATCTTTGATGTATCCCTTTTAATATTATCTTAAGAGACACTTTTTGGAAGTAGTGTTCCTCACAGGAGCAGACAGGATGTTTGTACATTTTGTATCTGAAAATGGAATTATTGTCTCCTGGAACAAATAGCAGTGCCTGATGTTCAAAACACATGCTTTTCATGATAGCTGCCAGAATAGAAGTTGAAATAGCATTCAACTCATAACTGGAGGAAAAATCATTCCTGGTCCCAAATCCACCCTTTGGTAGGTTTTCACAGTGCCACTGACATCAATAAGCATGCAGAGACAGGGCTGGGACCTTGAGAAGGACGTGCTGCATACACTAAAAGAAGTAACATTGATGTAAGATTGAAAAAGCACAAACTACAATTGACAGCAAACTCAAGAACCTCTGAAAATGGGGGTGGTTTGGAAGAAGGAGGTGGGAAGACAGGAATGTGACCATCACTGCATTTGTGACAGATAAAACATCAACTCCATGGTCACACTTTTGTTGAGGCAGCAAAAATGTCTCTTTGCCATGCTTTTTTTTTTTTTCTTTGCTTTTTTTTCTCCATGCAGATGCAAGACATGCTTGATTTAACAGCATGTCATCATCAGAAGGGATGGTCCTGCTCTCTCCCACCACCAGGAACACGGTCCCCTGTCACATCACATCCAGAAGAAAAGCATCCAGGGATGGTGTTTGGATCAGCTGACTGAGCAAAGCTGGCCATGGAAAAATGCAGGAGTGGCACAAGATCTTCAGTCCCACAGGTGACTCCTCAGGCAGCCCAACACCAGAGCACTGGTGTCCCCATCACCCTCAGGCTGGTACCCCACCCTGGGCCATCAGTAGCACCAGTCACACCATCATCCCAGAGTGACAGCAGGGGCTGAAATGCAGCTGTAAAATGGATTGTCAAAAACATAGGAGAAAAAAAAAGTGCAAACAGTGATTTCTAAAGCTGTGTAACCAAAGGCAAATAACTTCACATGCTACACATCAGCTTCACAAACTTCCCTGTCCTTCCTTCCCATTTCCTTCCTGTAGGACACCAGTGGCAGCTATTGATCCTGAGTTAATTTGATCCTGTTTACTCTGTTCCTCATCACCTCTTCTTGGGATGGAACTGCTGAAGGGTCTGTGTTAACATATCCCATGTTATCTCTACTGCTCCTCATGTGACAACATCGCTGTAAGCACTGAGAAATATCTCTCCCACCTTTGTTTCCCTTAACACTGCATCCAAATATCCCATACCAAGCAAATAATAATAATAAATAACAACAAATAACAACAAATAATGATAATTAATAATAATAACATTTACTGTTTACTAGATGACAGCTTTTAGGAAGGTTCCTCACATTTCTGTATCAAACCACCAACCCATTTATACTCTCACACCTTTCCATCATCGTTGCTAGGGGTTTGTCCATGAAAGCCTCTGAATGAGAGGGATGAAACACTACATTTGGTACTTTTTCAAGATGCTCATTTGCAGAGGACAACCAGAATCCAGAGCTTTCTCATGTGTGTTAATAACCTGCATGGTTTTAATTGCATTGTATGTTACACATTTGCCAGACTGAGGCATATAAGAACAACGAGAGCAATGCAAAGGGAAATCAAGGTAAGTGAACAAGTATATACAAGCTCCCTTATTTTCCTTTTAGTACAACCTCAAGGATTTGGAAGGAAATGTGAAGAAACAAACACAGAAAAGCAAGTTTGCCCAGAGGGCCTGGAAGTGAACAGTGCTGCAGCTTAGTCGGGTCAGATTGGAAAAATGCTCCTAAGAGTGAGCAGGGGAACAAGGAGAAATCAGAGATTGATTTCATGAATCTCTGTGGGGAAGGATCAGGAGGGTGAACAGAAAGTGTCCCTCCCAGCTACCATCTGCACATGTCTGCATATATCTGTACATATCTGCACATACCTGTACATACATACACAAGCTTTACTACCAGTATGGTGCATCCACAAAGCTGGTCTCTATTAACTGGTGCCTCTCCTTCCTGGACAAGAACTGCAAACCACATGTTCAGCTGGCCAGTGCTCATACAAGAATCGTTGCATTTCTCCTAAATAAAGGACCAGAGACCTTAAATGTGAGAGTTGTGTATATATAAAGAGCAGCAGGTGATAAGAAACAGTTATCTCACTAACTGGAAGGGTTTCAAGGGTAGTGACATTGGTGTACTTCAAATAACTGCTGACAGCTGTAAAATAAAGCACTGCACTAGGAAAAAAAAATCAGAAGAGAAAGAAAGTCTGATAAAAGGAAATGATTTATGAGTAAGTGAAGGAAAAGTCACTTGGTGTAGTTAGGAAGGTCACCACAGAAGAACAACAGATAAAAGCACAGCCAGGTAACTCGCTGCACTCGAACAACCGACAAAGAAAAATGAGAAGAGGGTATGGAAGAAGAACCTGGCTCAGCAGCAGGGCCAGGAGAGCATCAGGAACATCTAGATAACATACAGCAACAAGAGCACTGAGCTGCACTGCAGCTCTCCAGACAAGTCTGCACAGCAAGGCCTTCAAAACTATCAGGAGGGAAAGGAGGTGGAAACCAGAGGAAAGATCTTGCACAAAAACTGGTTCTCTGCAGCTGCTGCTGGGGATCTGCTGGTCTGAAGATCTGCTGAGGACAATAGGGCATCAGCTGTGACTGAAGGCAAACCCAGAGCTGGGCTCTCCCTTCAAAGGAGATGGGTCCTCATAGGTTTTTGGAAGGCTCATGCTGGAGCAACCAAGAGGGCAGCACAAAGACATTACAAGCAGTTAGGAGAAGTCTCCTGCCTGGGCTGTGTCCCAAACTTCACAGCAAAAAGCTTCAGGGAATTCAAAATGTGTAGTAATGGTAAGCTGAGTGGGAAATTATCAAGTAAAACAGCAGAAGTGACCAGTGCAGGTCAATACTAAAGCACTATGGCATTTTATTACTGAGCAGGCTCTTAATTTACTTATGGTCTTCTGCACTGGAAGAAGTTTCTTCTTCATTTCAGTTATGAAGCATGTGAGGGGCAACCCAGCTTTCAGCTCAGGTCAGCAGCACACATTACTTTCTTGCTTTTTTTTAACCTATTTTGGTTAATTCAGGCTAATTGAAAGAACTTTCCCTCCCAGTACCACTGTCTGCAGAACTCGTGTACACCACGGCAGTGTCGTGGGAAAAGCCACAACATTATTAGTAATAAAGGAGGAAACTAAGGAGGATAAACCCTCCTCCTATTTAAAATCAAGTGAATTCAAGTAACTACCTCCACATGTCTAAATTGTTATTCTCCTCATGAACAGCTTTTCACAGCTTATTAAAATTCACATATTGTCTCTGCGGTAGATGTAGCGTTGGAAAAATAATTACAGAAGATGACAAATGAAGTAAATTATACCCAAACTGTGGCTGTAAAACAAAAAAAAGCACTGTCTGCTTCATGTCTGATGTTTTGAGGTATTTTTGAGACTAGGAAGTTCAGAGGTTAAGCCAATAAATATAAGAGCATTCACCAGCTTTAGAACCCGTGTAACATCATTCTTAAATATACCACAACCCCCAGCATCTACAGAGAAATGTAATTTATCCTGGCAAAGGGAAAATCCTGCTCAAAGCCCTTCTAGAAAAAGGCTGCACAAGTTAAAATTTAATGAACTGACTGCAGAAAAAGGATTTTGGATTTATTAGAAGTTCAGGCTTGCTTAAATGAAGTAGCTGTTTAATGCCAAGTTCTTGGATGCTGGGTTCCAAGTTAGAAGAATATGATCTTGAGAAAGAGGTGAAGTTGAGTTTGGACCCAAGGAGCCTCCTCAGAGGTGCATGTTTGGTGCTGATGACAGGTATCTGCTCATGTTATGAACACCTCAGACCAGCTGCTGGCTGATCACAGCAATGATGGCACTAGTGTAGTAAAAAGCAATTATACCTTCTCTGCTTCCAGCCAGCAGACCTACAAGCAGTTGGTATTTATTACTTATTCTCCACTTCATTAAATATGGGTTATTACAGAAGGAAAACAACAGTGGTGTAACCATTGTTTACATCTAACTCAGAACTAGTTTCATGTAGCAAAGGGAACAGAAGTTAAATCACCAGAATTATGGAAATTAAATACAAACTGTTTGGCACAAGGTATTACTCACTGTATGCAAAGGTTAGTGCTACTGTTTGCTTTACTGCCATGCATACAGGCTGAACCCAGACAAAACTGGGAATTAAACTGTGACTGGTGGAGGGAGAGCAGCTTTACTCAGAGATTTCCCCTCAGGGGGAGAAGGGCAAGGGCACAGCACTGTCCCCTCACTGTCCTCAGCCGTCCTCCCTCCTGCCTTCAACTGTAAAAGTCTCCTTCAGGCACACAGAGCTGGAGATGAAATCACAGCCATGCATTTTAATTTATTCAGATGCAATTATTTTTTCTGCTGTTAGTGTGAAATTAGCATCACATTGTACCTTTGACTGCCACTGGGCAAGGAATGAAATGATACATGTTAAACCTAAAGCTAGAGCTTGCAGTGTGAGCAGCACAGCAGCTGAGGGACAGGGTATGCACTACAAGATCCAGAAACTTCTGCATTTCACTCCAGCCTTTCTGAATTACAGCCTTAATAATCTTCTTTTACTGCTGCTTGAGGGTGTGCTTTTGGATACATCCTTAAAACATTTAACACAAAATAGTAAATTAAAGGGCACTGTCCTACTCAGTGTGTTTGGGAGTGCATATACCTCTTTGCAGGTGCACAATTTATTGAGCATATACTGTACAGTGTATAAAAGTTGTTAATCATGGTAGGGTTTACTCTTGAAAAAGCTAAAATGGCCAAATTGCTGCTGACATGTGGCTCACATCAGGTTTATCTCCCTAAATTTACAATTGCAGAAGCATTTAATAAGTAAATTTCACAACCAGAATGAAAACTGTATGGCAGAACTGAGGGATGCTGTAGCAGAGTTAAGCTTTGAATTTCAAATGTAATTTTGGCTTCAGATGCGAATGCAAAACAATTTATAAATAAATAATTGACTATTTTTAATGTATAAGCAATATTTCTAAATGTGAACAAACTATAAATGGAGACCAAAAGATGCTGTGGATGCTCCAGCAAAGTGCTGCCCATGCAGAGTAAACATCACACCATGTAAATATTGTTTCAGCTGCTGCTAAAATACAGACTTTAAAAAAAAAATTGTGCAAGATTTGTTGTTGCCTCAGAAATCCTTCATGCTAAAGAAATTCCAGTTGTCTCCAGGTCACCCTGTCACCCTTTGTTAGCTATGGTGAAATCGATTTACACGTTGGACTGACGGCGAGACCTGCGTACTGGCCTTTTGAAACACATCCTGGAATTTCATTTTCTTCCCAAACTGTGATAAAAATTCAGCTTTGAAAGTCAGAAGGAGGGAGAGCCCAGACTGGTCCCCAAAGGCAGTGGGGCAGGGTGGCAGAAGAGACCTTCTTCCACATTCCCTGCAGTCTGGTCTCATGCCCAAGAAGCAGCAGCTGGGTGGCAGGAGGACATCTGTCCTGCCAGCGATCCGGTAGATAAAGTCTAACCCAAGTACAGAGAGCTGTGCAAGTTCTGCCAAAGGACAAAATAACCAGGACCTTAAGCACAATGTCCTGAAACAGCCCAGGAATTCTACACTGCTATTACCTTGGA
The DNA here is from genome assembly GCA_013399135.1 of Heliornis fulica. Classification (NCBI taxonomy): domain Eukaryota; kingdom Metazoa; phylum Chordata; class Aves; order Gruiformes; family Heliornithidae; genus Heliornis; species Heliornis fulica. The sequence goes on along the minus strand of VXBZ01004950.1, from coordinate 91,209 downwards.
AATTCCAAAGGGAAACCTGAAAATGCCAGAGCAGCAGGACTGATGCAGACTGTGCAGTCAGTCTGCTGAAACAGCCCTACCGTACTGTGGGTTTGCTGTGCCCAGGCTATTGCTCAAGTCCAACCTCTAATGCTTTTGTAGATGCTTAATTAATATAAGTTATCTCCATTTAATAAAAAAATAATCACAGAAGAGTGAAAAGATGGGTTTTGTTTTCTTTTTCATTTAGCCTGTCCTGCTGTGAGACTGCTACATTAACAGCAGCCATGGATTTTCTAGATTAAGGAAGACCTAAAATTAAGGCATTCAGCCAGACAAGATGAACTTACATTTTTTGCCACATTACAACTACCACAGCAGTCTGCTACATACAGAACCCCAGACTGGTTTGGGTGGGAAGGGGCATCCAAGCCCCCAGTGCCCCCCTGCCATGGGCAGGGACACCCCCCACCAACCCAGGTTGCCCAAAGCCCCATCCAACCTGGCCTTGAACCCTGACAAGGATCCAGGGGCTTCCACAGCCTCTCTGGGCACCCTGTGCCAGGGCCTCCCCATTCAGACTGAGAATTCTCTTCCTGATATCTCATCTACATCTCCCCTCCATCAGCTGTATCCCCCCTCATCCTGCCACTCCCTGACCTCATGAACAGCCCTGCTCCAGCTCTCAGTGCTTATTTAGTGCTACTTTTGCAATGCAATGGTTAAAAAGCAGAGATAAATGTTTTCCCTCTATAAAAATCACAGTGGAGGTACAAAAGTGACAGAAAAAGGCTGAGCTGTAGTTCCAAGCATGAACAGCCCTGTAGCCAGCAGCCCACTGGGTTCATGGCCCTTCCCATGACCAGAAGACACTGGTTGCTGCTTCAGAAACTCCAAAGAAGAGACCACAATGATGCATGTGCAGCAGAGCTAAAGCACAGCTGAACCTGCTGCTTTGAGATTTTCCCACCTGTATGTGGGATTTCTCCAACTACCCATCCTTGAGCACTGATGGCAGGATTTGGTGACACAGGCTGCAAGCAGGGTGCTGGGTAACAGGCTCAATAGTGACCTAATTAAAGATACTTCTGATCATAACACCTTACTCTGGTGCCAACAACGAGAGGATGCTCAGGATCTCTGATGTAATACTACACACTGCAATCAAATTTACCTGTTAAATCCTGCTGTCTCTTTAAACTAAGAAGTCCAGAGAAAAGAAAAAGTGTTGAAAGGTAAGTGATGCACAGCCACTTCCAGGAGAGCCACAGAAGGAGAGACAGCAAGATGCTCTCCTCTCTTTCTCATTAGGAGAAACCCAAAGAGTTTTCTTTGTTGGTTTTGCCATACCAGTAGTAGTAAAGGGAGATGATTTGTTTGGTAAGTCCAGGGTAGGGCTTGGTGTGTTTTTCAAGACTGGATGTTCTGCAGTTGTTGCAGGCTGATTGAAATCTGAGGCCTGGGAATGGCAGAGAGAAGACATGATTTGTTATCCCAAGAACAACATCCATTCTTAAATGTTACCAGTAGCACTTGGAGAAGGACAATTTCCTCCGTGGTGCCTGTCCGCTTTCTGGTGATGATGTATGTACTATCAGTGTTTATGTCTGCACTGTGCTGGGTCTTTGATGGGACCAAAAGAAACATTAGGCACTGACAGGCTTTTATCTACACAGGTACCCTGACAGGCACTGCCAATGTTACTACTGCAAGAACAAACAACATGCAAACCTGCAGCTACTGAAGTTGGCACACTGAATATACAAGTGACAAAACTCATGCATACAAAACCACATCCACAATAAATCTACATTAATAATGTAAGATTTAATAAATTCTTTATCACAGTAGGTCTGACATTGGGATTTAGTGTGTCACTGTTCAAGATACACATAGAAATTAAATCAGCTTTATGATGCTGGTTCTTAGCTTTACACTGATTACTGATACAGGTCCACTATCTCAAGCCTCAGGATGGAAAGCATTAGCAGCTACTCAGGGAAGTCTCAACACCATCCAGATGGACAAAGAGAAAGCATGTCTCTATGCAGTTTACATCATCCCTGATCAGCTTTTGCAACTAAAATTCTCCCTGAAATTCAAGGGGGCTGCAAAACTCACCCCCCAAGGTGTGCTGCTTTCACCTACACCCTCTGACATGAGGCAAAGCAAAGCTTTTGAGGTGTCCTTTTAAAGAGAAAAACCTACCCAAGCAAACATTTTGCTGCCAAACAATTTCCACACTGGAAAAACAATACAAAGAGGAATGAGCAATGTTATATGTACCTTAACACAATCCATCTATACTTCAACCAGGACAAGCAGTATGGGAACTGGTAAGGCATGAAATATGTGCACAGAGGCTGAACAACTTAAAAACCCACACTGTGCATAGTCTGAATACCAACAGTCAGTGCCAAGACGACTACAAGCTTTGGAGAAGTACTGCTGAAATGCCCCTTGCTCCAAAGCAGGCAATGCACATTCCTCTGGAACTCCAGGACTCAGGCAGGCTCCCTGCTTCTTCCTTCAACTTACAGTTTGTAGGCTTACACCTGGTTTTAGGTTGTGAAGAGCATTTCAGCAGCACAGAGACCTGTTTCAAACTCCTATCACTTAGTCACTATGGTGTAGACAAGCAAGATGCATTTCTAGTGACAACTACCTCTGTAACTGCTGACAGAAAAGAGCTGATGATTGCCAAGGAAGAAAAAAAAGTGTCACTTCTTTAAGGCACTTTTTGTAAACTTTAAAACCTCGATAATTTACTCCTACCTTCCTATCTGAGGCGTGCTGATCTGCAGCTCCCATTCCAGTGGGAAGCTGTCCTTCCAGGAGGAAGCTGTCAGACTGATTAATATGAATATGATATTACACTATTAATACTACCCAAGGGCAGATTTTTGCTGAATATAAACTGTCAGAGCTGCTCCACTGAATTTTAGACTGCAAACTGCCATAAACTATATCAATAAAGGGATGCTCCCCTTCCATTTTCAGGTGTCAGGAGAAATGCTGAGATAGGCAGGAGATGCAGGGAACCATTTGCACAAGAGACTAAAGGAAAGGAGAGCACAAGGAGAGGTAACAGCTTGGAGTTGATCCACCTCTTCCCTTGCTGGAAAACAGGAATAATGAGCTCTGCCCTCCCTTGCTATGACAACACTCCTGGGAAGGGGCCTAAGAAGGAAAGAAGCCAGGTACAGGATAATTCAAGGCAAAAGTGATCTTAAGCTAATGTAAAATATATGTTTTTATGCAAGTTCCACATATTCAGGCAGTCCATGATACAAACCTTGGTATATCTACTGCAGATGGTCAAAACTCAACTATATATAACATATATATATACACACAAACACGTGCATACCATAAAAGCCTCTCAGAAGCCACCTATAAAGAATGAATGGGGAAACTAAACTAATAATTAAAAGCCAAAAATAAGATAATTTCAGTGAGGCATGGAGATTTCTAGGACATTCTGTGAATGTTTTGGTAATACTTTGCTGCCTGTGCCTTCCAGCTGCTCCCCCTTCAGCATACAACTGTATGGATTCTCATACATTAGTATATTCAGTATAGCACAATAAATTTCATCCATCACAGCCAACTTGACAAGACATATTTTCCTGCAAAACATACACAGAAGATAAGGGACAGCTACTCATAACTCTGTTTTATGGGCACACCTCCTGAAAGTACCTTTAATAACATACAATATTGTGGTCTTCACCAAAGACTTAGAACTCAGTTGTGAATGCAAGGTGTATTTTACATTTATGACCTGCAAGAAACTTTGTGACAGACCTCCCTTGACAAATAGGAGCTGGAAATAGTTCTCCCAAAACATCATAAAGCAAGGCACCCATTTAATTTCCAGATAATCACTGGACCCTACTCAATCTTGTCACCAGGGTGTTGGAGCTGCTGAAGAAAAGAGGAAATTTTGCTTTAATCTAGCAGCCAGTTCTGGTCAAGTGCATATAAGAAAAGTTTATATATATCCCCAGAAATGGACTTCAAAGGAACAGCTTTAGCTGCAAATGAACTGTGACGTTCATCAAGAATGGATAGTCTAGCCATTAACCATAAGCTATTTTGAGAGCCAAATCCCTCCACAAACCCAATGCAGGGTTGACTGTGTAACCCTACAGCAGGGTTAGATCTCAGACATAAATCCACATGTGCATTTGGTGCTGGAAAGAGCATTGCCTGATACTTTCCTCTCAGCCTCTGCCCTCCCAGGCCCTGGACACCAACGGTCATTAGGCTGAGCAGAAGCCAGGTCACGGCTCTGACTGCAGCGAAAGCTACTAATCCAAGCGCTCCTCTCCAGAGCACAAAAATAGAAATATATTTCTATTATTGAAAGAGAAACATCTTGCATGGTCAGCAAATGCTTTCATGTATTCTTCTGTCTCACCTCCAGCCTAATGGACCGATACCAAAGCACTTTCCCTTTCTGCCTTCTCAGCTCCTCCAAGATAAATATTAATGGTGAAGTATGGAGTCAACACTCAAGTGATTCCTCTGCAGCTACTTCAAACTGAATAAGGGCTTTAAAGTATTTTTTTCCACCAAATCTTCTCTGAATATTTTCATGGCTTTGCTTGGGTTTCATATAAAAATAGGTTTAATGCTTGTGCAAAGCTGCCGGGCATGGAGACAGCAGCTCTGCAGCCCCCATGGCAAGTTCATTTGGGGAAGTAAACTGCAATTCATCTGAAACCTCACTTGGAAGAAAACCTGCCCTCTGAGGGTGGTTTTACAAGGTGGATCACATCTCTGAGCATTCAGCCTCTGGGCACTGTTGCCTGCTCACCACCAGCAATCTTATGCTATGAGTAAAGGATACACCTCGTGCCCTCAGATAGCATTTACAGAGGTTATGTGACTTATGGTGCTTCTATAGGGGAAATATAAGCAATGTGTTCAAGGCACAGTTCTGCTATCTATTTGCAAGCAGCATGTTTATTAAGGCAATATGGGTCTCACTTGAACATCTCCTGGCAATCACTGGAACAGCAGCAATATCACACACACTCCCACTCCACTGTGGAGCTTGCACTCTTTCATTCAGGCTTTTAAGGTTATGTCTGTCTTTCCTGTAACAGGCAGAAAAATCAATTAAGTATCTGCATCCTGCTATAACATACAAAATACCTGTATGGCTTGAAAACAGCAGCAAGACACGGTGTTTTCTACTTGCTCCTCTGAGCAGACAAGACATTTTAAGAGAACTCCATGCTACACAGTATAAAACAGCGTCTAAATCCCCAAGTAAATGTAAAATGAATAGTCTCCAGTCTGCACATTCTAAAAATAGTTCACATGTACGTTATGCTATGAATAATTCCTCAGTTTAGAAATACTGAAGTGCCTTTTCAAACGTAGACCGCAGAGCCTGCACTTTGGACAAGCGATATTGCCAGGGGCACTTCCATTCACAAAGGCTAAGCCTGTATAATTTTCTCTTAATAGCATTGTTGCCAGTGCTCCATTTTTCAGGATAATTTGCTTTGTTGATACGATACTTTACACATCCATATGCATGGAGAACACCAAGGAGGTGTTTTCCATTCGTAGCTCACTGATATCTCCATACCTGTAATTACTACACCCTAAGTCAACAGAGAACATGATAATCCCGTGTCATCGGTCTGTCCATAAAGGACGGGGGGAATGAGCTGCCAAGGCCACTAAAACCCATGTGATTGAGGAGGAGCAGCTATGAGAGAAGGTGAAAGCAGAAGCAAGCAGCTGCTTTCATCACCTTGGGCCAGCCTGTATTGTCTCTGCAACTCATCATCAGCCCAGCACATCCAGCCCCAGCCACCACACTGCCCTCAGAGGTCATACAGACTCCTGCCCTCTGCCCAGAGCAGCTCCTGGGTCCAACACTGGCCTCCAAAGTCCTCACTGTCCCCAGCCATCACAACCATTCTGTAGGTTCCCCCAGCTACCTCCACAAAGCTTGGGCTCCCTCTGCCTCCCAGCCTGCATCCTCCAACCCCTCAAAGCTAGCAGATACCCCCAAAACGCTTTCCTAACGGCACAACTCTCTGCCCTTCCAGAATTCCTCACTCCCTGGTGGCACAGCTGGTGTGTGACCAAAGCATGAGCTTTTGGAAGTGGACTCTAATGACTCCTTGATATCTGTGTTCTGCATATCATCAACCTGGGACAGTACTCCTTGAGAGACCTCACTCACAAAGAGATAGGTGAATACTCAAGCCCAGACTTAGACTACTCGTTTTGTAGCCTTATAAACATAAAATGATTGTGTTAGTACAAGAAAGAAAACAAAATCCTTGAAAAACTGATTTGAAAGGTGCCTAGACACACCTTTTTGATTCACCAAGTTAATTAGGAACGTATCTTACTTGCAATAATTGCATATTGATCATAGCAATTAGTGCTGATAAAGGTGAGAGGTTTAAACCCACACCAGGCAGCGCTAATAACACTGATTTTGTCTCAGAGAGGCTGACCCTATGGAAACAAAAACCTTTTTAAGATCAAACTCTGTCGTTCCTTGTTGATTTTCCCATCCTGATGAACTTAACTCACAGTTACTTAGAAGCAATTTAAAGAGAGTCATACTTTAACTGACAGCTAATTGCCCAAAGGCTTAATTGCTTCTTTACAAGTGAAGTTAGATGGGGGAAAAAAAAATAAAATATCATTAGACTGTGTCATTTAGAAAGAACTTTGTGGCTCACAGAATGTCAGTCTCCAGACAGAGGGCACAGCGCTCCGGCTCACGGCAAACACACGCGGCTTAGGAGCAGCAGGACAGACCCCTGATGTGGGTGAAAACCACACCATGGGACTTCTGGGGGAACTGGGGTCCCAAACTCACTGCACATTCTGATTTGGGGGTGGAATATTCCCAAAGAGTGACACCTCTTCGGGCTGAGGGGCTACTGTGCATTCAAGCTGTTGGGGAGTGTTAACAATTCAGATTATTCAATTTGTAACAGATTAAAGAATAGTGAGAATTTATAATAGATGTACCAAAAGGGGCTGTAACAGTAATGTTGCTTCCCACAGTCTTTGCATAATAACAGTCTTAAAAAGCCATTCTCTTTTCATTTATGCTTTTTTCCTGAAAGCCACAATTATTCCAACAACTCAACATGCTATGCCCTAGCAATTTGTAAATGGAAAACTGAAATGCTGTTCATCAAGACAGGCAAATTAAAACAGACTATGTTTAACGTGCTGCTGGTATAAAGTGAAGGAGAACTGAGTGTTTACCTCACTAAACAGAACCAAACCAGGCCCAAAGCTGTGACTTCAGCTGCTTCTTGAAGTTACTCATAGCAGTTCCTGCCCAACAACTGTTTTAGGCTTTTTGTCTCTTTTTAAAAATTTTAAGCTCCTCAACAGGAATTTAAAACAAAAGAGCCCATGAAGTCAAAATTGCTATTATTCTTACAGGGTGCTGCACTTCAATAGCTAAACTTTCTGTATGATAAATGTCAGCCAAAATAAGTAATTAAATCACTCTCCACTCCAGGCCAGAGGATAATAAACCACGTACCACTAATTGGGATATGGCACAGACAAATCAAAGCACACGATGCTGACAGGGAGAACACCTGGGAATCAGGATCCTTCAGGGAAGCAGCTCTAAAACGAGGCCTCTATCTCCTTGCATACATGGCTCTGATAATTAATTCCTGGTGGTGATGGTAGAGAAATAACTTTATTAAATTCTGCTATTGATTTTTTTTTTCCCTGGCCTATAATCACACATTTCAGTATCGCTTTTGAGTACCTAATAAAAACACACATAAATTCAGAGAGATGGATTACAGACAGATCAAACTATATTAATCCATAATCTCTTTTCTCACTGCATGTCCAGGATCAGAAGAATTTATCTTGCACACATCTGGGGCTTTGTTACAGGAGAAAAGCATATGAAGAGAAAGGTTACAGTTTGTTCAGAAATGGCAGGACTTCCAGGGTATTCAGTTACTTCTTGTGGAGTAGTCAATAATTAATAATTAGGCATTTACTAAACCAAACAGATGAAAACCTGACATGATGTGAGTAATTAGTATACTGAACAAGAGCACCAGGGCATCAGGGAGTGCTGTGAGCAGTGATGGGATGCCTGGGGAGCAGGGAGTGAGGGGAGACTCAAATCACAACCTGCAGCCCAGGACCTGTCCAAACATGGTGTTCAAAAGGTGCTGCTAAAAGAGCTCTGAGTGCACACTTAACAGATGCAAATAACTTCCAGCTAGAAAGAACATCGAGGTGCACAATCAGACAATATCCATGATCTAATACATGGCATAATGTATGAAAAGCTTATGACATTAGTATGAAAAGAAGTGATTATTCGAGGAGCAGAACAATGAAGAACTGCAGTAGGATTTCATGCTGAGCTATGGACATCTGTACTGGGATGTCCTATGCCACTTCCAGTAAGGGCAGCCAGCCTTGCTCTTGCCTTCTTCTCTACCTTGGCAGGTAGTGACCAGGATGAGTGAATTCCAGATGAAGGAACAGGGTTGGAGCTTTGAAACAAAGGGCTGCCCATGGGACACGTGGGAGCCTTGTAACTGTCTAGTTAATGGCTTGCATATTTGCATATATATGTGTCCACGGATTATAGCATGCCACAGTTAGAGATGTTACCAGCTACCATGACTAATTCATTCTCCTCAGTCAGCTGCCCCTGCTCCACAAAGGAGACAGCACATTTTCTAATAAAATTATAATCTTTGTCTCGTCTGTCCTGAATATTTTGTCTCAGTGCTCAAAACCTGGCTTTGTAACACTCACAAAAGCTGTTAGTTTAGTTGCTAACACTTGTGCTGTGCAGATCTATTTGGGACAACCAAAATTTAAAGCAATAACAGGGCTTGTCCCCTCCTATGCAAGCCTACTTAACAAGTTGAAATGAGTATATTTTATATCCTTTAAATGATACAGCAGGTTTAAAACTGAAGTACCCCTTGCAAATCTTAAACTCTATTATTTCTCAGTTTGTAAAACTCTCTGGAAGAAAAGAATCAATTATCTGCTATCAATCCCTACAAACCTTGGAAGGACCTATTCTGTTGGATTGAATTTGACAGATGAGAAGGCTAAAAACACCTCCTGCATGCAAACCTGCCAGTACAAAAGACGTAACATTGCTTGGACATGAGACTATTTTGTCAATTTTTCTTCTTACTATTGTACCTGAAGTCCCCTTAGAGCATACTCTAAAGCATCAATAAACATAGTATGTCCCAAAAATGTGTTGTCTGATCAAATCCCATCCTGTCTCCTGGCCCTGGTGCCCGTAACCCAAACTGGTGCGAGACAAGTTCCTGATCCTGCAGCATCCCAGTATCTGAGCCACGGAGGTGATGCTGGTACCTTCCCAGGATCCACACTCCAGAGTTTTGCAGCACAAGCCTACTTCACTCTTTTGAAGTGACAGAAAACTCAGCTAGGTCACCCCCCGAAAAACCAGCCACTTTGCAATGGGGATCAGACCGTTCTCCGATTGGAGCCCAAATTCGCATGCTCATCAACACAAATTTGTTATTTATATGCATTCTCTCACAAGAAAAAATACACCCACCTAGATTTTTACTAATAAAAACCACTGAGTTGCATAGTATTTTTTAAAGTAAATTTGTTATGATTACTCTTAAGCTACGTGGGAGACAGTACAGCTGCAATGGTGATGGTAAGGGACAGTCGCTCCTCCACCGGACAGTGGTGAGCCCCATCCAAGCCAACTGCCCTTTGCCTGGGACAGGGCTCCTCATCCCTGCTCCCCACCTCACCTCTACACTTCACTGAGTTTCATAAGTATTTTTAAATTCCTTTCAGTCAGGTGAGGGAAATCAGTATTTAGTTTGGAACAAGAATTCACTCACATGACGTGTCTGTGTGAGCATCGGGTTTATGTCAGGACAGTGATGAAGACTGAACTCGAGCCCACACAAAGACTTTCATGTGAACTTTGATGTTAAGACCTGAAATTTTAATCATGAGTTATTACATGCCTAATTACATCATTATACAACTTCATTTTGTACCAAATACTGTCATTGATGGGCTGTATCTGAGATTAGTCCCAAGGCTTCACCATGTACCCTTCTCCCCCAGCGCAGAGGACAAACCATCTGGGCTGCTTTGTGCATATAAACTGCAGCTAGAAAAAGACAATTTCCAGGCTATTAAGTGGTATCTCATTCTCAAAATCCTCATTTCTACATAGAAGAAAGTGTTATTTAGTTTTATGAGGAAAGGAATTAGGAATTGTAGATAATGTAATGTTCTGCATGAGGCACTAAATAAATAAATTGGGCAGTGTCAGGTATTTTTAAGATTTCAGGTTCTAAAAGACACAGATTTGTGATTGCCAGAAACTTGCAGTGCCCAAGTGCCTCAACCCTGTTTAAGGAAATTAGGCATACATTCATTTTGTGAAAATTTCAGAAAATAACAAGCAGCAGGCTGTATAAATACATTAATGACAAAGTATTTTAGGTATCTGTTCCACAGTCTAGCTCTATGTTCATCACATCTGCTGCTGAACATGTTTGCTTTGCATTGATATACCAAACATAGCTTCCAATAATAACAAATTTTTAAAAATTAACAGAAAATTTCTTATGCCCATTTGTCACTTGATTTGGCAAACATTAACAGCATCATTTTATCTTCTGAAACCACTGCAGTTACTTACAGACCCACATCCACCATACAGCACAACCCACCTGGCAGCAGAGGTGTGAGCATCTGAAAGGACACTAAGCCTGGAAGCCACGTTCACCTTGGTATTGAGATGAACTTCATTAGGTCTAATGAGCCCTCATGTGCTGTTAGCTACACAACACCACCCCTTATTTGGGATTATTCATTGAAAAAATTGTTTGAAAGACATGTATTTTTGTGATCAATGCTGCCCTGGCTTTAACCCAAACTGTAGTAGCTCCAGCCCCCCTGTGTTTAGTGTGTTTGCAGTCAGACATGTGGAATGGCAGGAAGAGTTTTTCTCCCTGCTTCACAGATAGGGAAATGAAGCACACAAATTAAATAATTACCCAAGGTCACACAGGAACTCTGCAAGGGAGAAAAGGCCAGCCAGTGATGTAATTACTGAGCCAGTCTGCCTCTGGTGTATCCAGTGAAGTCACTAGTAACAGGCTTGTAAAGTCAAGGTAAGAGCAACTTTATTTTGCAGAAAATTCCCCATGGAATCTTAGAGTATTTGTTTTAAACACACCAATCATTCACTCAGAAAAATGATTCTGTGCACTTCTCTACAACATGAGCCAGTCCTGAACAAACACCAACTTTGCTGTCCAGTTCTCACAATAAACCCTTCAGGATCAAGGCAAGACAAAGCATCACTGGTGACAGAACTGCAAAAGCCACCAAGCACAAAAGCCAAGTGATGGTGCAGTTGTGCACCCCAGGCTTTCTGTTTGCTCACCTGCATGAAGCCACCCCTCCATCCACTCCAGCACCACCTGCCAGCTCTGAGGGAAGGAGTTAAAAGCCTTCCCACCGTCACACAGTGGGCCAGAAAACACTTGAGATGGTTTGGGATTCCTCCTAAGAGGAGCACACACTCACAGTAGCATTTTGAAACTTTAAACATGCTGAAGAGGTTGAAATACTAAACCTTTCCAAGTAAGTGGGAAGAGACCTCATTACAAGATACATCTACTTAGGAAAGGTCAGGTGCAGCCTTGCATTAGATTTACTGCTACACATATGCAAACTTGTATCTGAATACCCTGTTTATATGTTTATATGACCTGATTTGGTTTTGGGCTTGTTACCAACCAAAGGTTACACTCCTCCCTCTGCAGAGCTGAAGGATTGCCTTTTAAAGAGGAGGACTTTTCCAGCTGCCATTGTTTGCAAAGTATTGCCATAATTAACAGCCAGGGAGACTTTAACAGAAAAGCAAAGAAATTAAGGAGGCAGCAGTGGTTTTCATTTGTGAGATTACAAAAAAGAAACACTTTTGCCAATAAACAATATTAAATTCTTTAAATAATTGTATTTATTTGATGTTAATATTATCTGGGAGTATTTACTCCCTGACAGGAAGTCCTTCAGTTTGAGAGCATGAAGGAAAACTACTTGAAATGTAAATACAAACCCACAACATAACACTGCAGCAGGAACAGGCATGTCAGGAGGAAATGTAGATTTTCATTAATCAACAAGAAACCACAAAGACAGAGGCTACCTGATGCCTTCAGAGGCTATCCAGCTATGTCTACATGGTTTCCAGCTTCCAGACAAGAGTTAAACACCAAGTGCTTTGTGCTCACAGCACAGACCTTGTTAAGAAAGGAAAGCCAAAACTGATATTGTGGAGAGTGACACGGGCCTGTGATCATTTATTTCAAATTTCCAGTGGCTCCTAGGGAACTGTCTACATCACAGGCAGAGGATTTTATATTTATATTCTCTAAATAAAAAGGACCCACATGCAAGTGGAAAGCCATGAAAGGATTCACTCTCAGACTGGGAATAAAGTGTTGTACATATCAGAGAGCTTTATTTCACCACATAAACCCACAAGTGTTTGCTCTTCACATGCTGAAGCCGCTCCCATTACAAATAAACATCACCCAGCAGCTTCCTGATTCTCACATTTTACTGTCTATGGGAGAACTAGTCTTAGTATTTTGTCTCATTAAACATTTAGTTAGATACTTACAGGGTCCTCAGCCCTGTGATATCTAATTTGTGCCCATCTGTCTTGAAATGATTAGGGCTTAATCTAGTGAATTCATTGGGTTCATATTACACTCTTTCTGAATTATAATGATCAACCATCAGCAAAAGCACTGGAAGATGCCATTGCTATTGTGAGAGATGCTATTGCTATTGTGAGAGATGCTGATGCCCATGAGAGAGAGCTGCAGGAGGGGAACATGGAGGTATGATGAAAGCAGCAGCAGAACTGGATCAGGTGGGGGAAATTCACTCACTCACCTGGCACTGGCTGAACATTTAAGTATATATTTTCCTCCCAGTTCTGAAACACTGCAAATATGTCACTCTATGTTTATTTCTCTAAGCTCACTAGATGGTATTAGACTACATGGGGACGTACCTAAACTGTATCACTGGACCAAGTCACTCTGCAAACAAAAAGCGACTCTAAGATGAATTCACTCCTGTCTTCTCTAACTACCCAGGTAAAAAGCAGTTTTGAAGAAGGCATCAAACAACCAAAGCACATTTCTGAATGCTAATAATTAAATAAAAAGCTCTTTTGTAAAAACAGCCAAGCCTGCTTCTGAGTGGGCTGACATTCCAGCAACAGAATAAGGAGGCGAAGAGAGCAAAAGCTTTGCAGGAACAATTGCCTTCTATGAAGACACCAGGCAAAGCAGGCAGATTTTCTTCTTTATTTTTTTTTCTCTCACTTTTTTTCCTCTTTGTTTTTTTGTTTCACACACATAATACATTGTTCTTCTTTACTTTCTTTCCTTTTACTTGCTGCACCCAAGCACGACTGCTGCCTACTGGGGAAGTGCCCATGGTTTCTGTAGAGATAGATTTGTTCAACTAACTGTGGACTTTATCAAATTAGCAGAGCACTACTTAGAGCTGATGACTCTATCTGGGTGATCTAATTAGAAATCCAGAAAGTGTCAAAGCACCAGAAGACAATTCCTCCTTCTCTTCCCATGTGAGAGCTGCTGAAGAGGAAACAGCTGGATTCACAGCACAAGCGGATCGCCTATAGGCACAAAACTTTACAAATAGCTACAAAATCAGGAATTTATTCAATTGGCATTACATAAAATAAATGTAACAGTGCTTTTTAGGCCTTCCTCTGCTTGTGTTTCACATTTGTATTACTAAGTGATAAACTAGTATAGTAAATCTAGCCAGGCAATGAATAATGACTTTTCCAGCAAAGGAATAAATCAGTAAGCACAGTCAGATGTTGCCATGACAGTGAGCAGTTCATGTGGAAAGCTGACAAAAAGGGTAATATTATTTGAATATGTTTTGCAGTAGCTTTAAGAAAACCAAAAAACCAAACTAGACTACTGTTAGTGCCTATTTCTGTATCAGGCCTTGCTCTGTAAACTGCATTGAGCTCCTCTGCAAGGCTGTACCCTCATCCTATAAAATCACTATAAGATCAAGTGAGGTGGCAACTCACTTGAGGAAACCAGAAGAATCTCCTCCCCATCCCATCCAACTTGTACAGAAATATTACACAGAGATAAGGACAAGGCAATGGGAATCCAGGGCTCCCTCCCAGCAGGAAAAGCAAAGCAGGATGGTACCATGTAGATGACATCAGCTGGATCTGAGCATAGATCCAAGACCAATGGTCTTAAGTCATGCTGAGAGTTGAACTCAGTTTTAACAACACATCTGGTAAAACAGTGGAGCCAAGACCACATTAGTGACTGGAAATGGACCAGAGAAACTGTCTCACTGTTTAGTTTGAAGCAGTCATTAACTGGCTGGAAAACACCACCACAAAAAAGGCAAAACACACCTTGTCTGAGAAAATTGATAAGCATGCATCAAGGTGTTGCAAAATTAGCCCTCAGACCTAGACTGTCAGTGAAGGAAATTCGAATAGGAACAGCAATAGGTGATCTGGACTTGGCCATGAACATTTTAGCTCAGAAAGAAGCACAACATATGCCCATTTTACCTTATCCTTTGGAAGAAGAAGAAATACCAAGAGAAGCACTTCCAAGGACTTTCCCAGAACATGGAGAGAGAAAGATTAAGAAAACAGAAGTGCTGAAAGAAATATGAAAGAGAGGAGGGAAATAACCTAGGGCCCAGGAGAAGATGAGACATAAAAGCACCAGGATGTCTAAACTCATTTGGGGTCATTAGATCAGAGATTGCTACAAAGATCAGAGTGCCTGAAGTTGTAGGAAGAGAGATGCTAGCAAGGATGTGAAACTTGCAAAACTTGCATAAAAACATGAATGAGAACAGTGAAATTGAATATAAGCTTTTGCTATAAACTTGACTGTATAAAAAACAGGCTCCAGAATGGACCATGACAGTGAGTAAAAGCTACATGAGAATTAACCTGATTTGCTCTTCCTCTCATGTTGAGCACAGTAACTATTTTCAGTATCCCTCTATTTAAGGGACAGCGTGGGGACAGCAGAAGACAGGCAGCTCCACCATAAATATCAACTTTGGAGGGACAACTAGGCAGAAAGGAGATCTCTGGGCTATGAAATTTCAGGGGTAGTTCTGGAGGGTCATTACATTTCTTCAGGATCTTCAAGCTCTGTCTCAACAGCAGGCTTGGTCGAGCCACTGAGGTTCAAGAACACACAGTACTGTTGACTCATGTGTGACACAGCAGTGTCAGAAGTAGTGACAGGAGCCCAGCAAGTGTTCCTGAGGATGGCTTGTGCCTTCAGACAACTCTTCAGGTGCTCCATCAGCATTGGTATTTCCAGCCTGGTACCCATGGCCTCGCTCCAGTAAGGCAGTTGTGTCACAGACATGTGATGGGACAAAATAGGCCCGTGAGAGGGAACACTCAGGTTTGACTGTGTTCCCTCAGCCTGGAGACTGAACTCCTCTCCAGCAGGTCGGGGCTTTGTTTTAAGCTGTGCCCCAACCTGGCCCCAAGGAGACCTGGAAAAGCCAAGAGGCTGTCACCTCAAAGGAGTGTTGAAGTGTTAAGCACTGGGAGTTTCACATCTTCTGAAGGATAGCATGCTCCTACCACACTAACCCACAGCAGCAAATGGATGACAAATACCTCTTATCTAAACACAGCACTAGAAACAGTTCCTTCCCTACTCAACATTTCAGATATGTTTATGGCATTCAGGATTTTTTTTTGTTTCCAAACTATCAAAACAGTTTTCACAAATACAATTCAGCTCCCATGCCTGCAGTCTCTATTTCATTACTGGTGCTCTAGCAACATGGTTTAATCCCTCACTCTACAAATTCTTATGTTTGCAACATAGTATAATCCTTATTGACAAGCAACCCATTAAGAGCAAGATTATTCCCAGAAGGCACATATGAAAATTCCCAAAAAACACAGCACTGGAAAGAACACTTCTAAACTACAATAATAAACCCATGCTATTATTTCTAGAATAGTGTACTTTGAACTGTAATTGATTTTGCAAGGAATCAATTGTAAAATTAGAGCTTGATTATTGTTATTTTAGCCCCTCCAAAACACTGCCTTCGTATTAGGTTGAATGACTTCTCAGAAAACAGCAACTCTAATTTAAAATCTCTCTTTTGAGTCTTTACAGTTATAAAATATTTACACATTTTCACCCCTCAAATTTGTCATCTGAAGCCGCTTTCAGCACGCACAGGGATTCTTATCAAGTTGTTATCTGTTCCTCCCTAACAGCTTGAATGCCTTATGTCATACAACAGGGGCTGAACACAAAGACACCTCTTTTGTGGCTGGTACTCAACAGATGGAAGTATAAAGTCATTCCTATTGTGCTTGCTGCTATTTCCACAAGCTCTTCCACAAACCCAACTGTGATGAAGCAATACTCCCATGCATGCTTTGTCACACACAAGTCTGGCTTCAAGAGGGGTTTTCTTTAAGACAAAGAGAGAAGAGACATTCACCTTTATTTTTATAAACAACTTTCCCTCCCTTTTCAAAGTTACATTAACTGTTACTTATTTGTAATCTGGGCTGGACCTAGCACTCTCCCTCAACTAAATATTTATAATGCAGATAGACAGTACAATCTATTTTGGGGAAAAAAACTTCAGCCTCTAAAACTTCATGCATCATTGTCATCACTGGTTTAAAATTAAGTGTCAGCACTGGCCTAAAGAGACTCTGGAGTGCAGATGAGGCAGATAAACAAACCCAGCAAAGAACTGGGAATAACATAGCATGCTAAGGTATCCATCTGCTGAACTGTTCAAGCTTTTCACCATACACTTTTGCCATGTCTGGCAGGATTAGCAACCACACTTCTCAAGAAAATGTGGGGGGAAAAATTGAAGGCAGCATTATTTATGTAACTCATGATGATTTTCAAGTGAACTTGTTAGATGTGAAGCATTTCTTTTCCTGGCTGAATTCTTGAACTAACACAGCCAAACAGGCAAGTGCTTTTACAGAGACACAAGTCTTACTCTTGAACCAAACACTGATGCTCTGGGATGCTGCAGCTGTCACTAACAACAACCTAAGGCTGCCAGCAAAAGAGGGACATTTCTGTTATCCCAATGACCTCTGTGATTTGAATCCTTGTCCCTGGCACACAGTGAGATGAACACTCATCTTGCACTACAGCCAACTGAATTTTAAAAGTAAGTTGCAAACATTGTTCCTCTTCAGCATAATTCTGTGCTTGCTGGTTTTATAACTTCCACTTAAAAACATTAATGAAGTATATGGCAGGAAGAGCCTGTGTTTGCTCCACTGAAGTGCCACATAATTTAGAAATAGAAGAACCTTAACTGCACTTTTTTTGTATTTAAAAAATAAAATAAATTAATCATTTCCCTTTTATTTTGCTCTGCCTGGTTTCAGGCTGAAGCAATCTTTAATATCAGTTACTACACTATGGTTGCTCAGACACATAAACCAGCCCAATTCCATGGAAGGGACAGATCACCTCAACCACACCTGAAAAAACACACCTTAGGAAGATCCCACCTAGACACTCACATTAAAAATAAACAGACCCCAAACCTACCACTGCTTCAGCTCCTTGGGTCTGAAACACATCAGAACAGAGCTGATTGCCACCTCCCATTCAGTTCCTTTTGCCAAAGAGGAGTAAAACTAATTAACCCACCTCTAGTGCTGCAAGAAAACACAGTGGTTAGGGGTTTATTTATAAAGCTTGCAGCTATTACTAGATAATCTCTGACTCTTCTAATTTTTGCTATAGCAGAGACAACACATAGGAAACATCAAACAGAATGCCTGTCTTACATTAAAGGAATAAAAAAAAATGATAAATATAGCTGAGATGATGCCAAACAGGTCAAGATACACAAAAGCCTGTTTGGAAATACACACATTTTCAATTACAGAATGAAAACAATACTGAGATTCTGTGAAATGCAATCAATGAGGCCAAAAGAATGAACACTTCACAAACAAATGCAGTAATATGCCATTTCTGTAAGCCTGAAATTTACTGGAATATTAAGTGCTGGCTCAAATGGAGGCAGCACCTGAGCTCTAGCTTCAGCTCCTAACTACACTCATAGCAGCATCACATTTAGGTAAACAAACAAAAATAAAAGGAGTAATACCTATACATGGTATGGGATACTGTGAATTCTAAGCTAGATCAGGTAAAAGTGATGGGATAATGTGGCACAGATTTAATTTATTGACTATTTGGGGGTTAGATCACCACCACCTTGCCACAGAGCTGAACCAGGTGGGTGGCAGCATGGCACACAAGAAATGCCATCCACACTCCCTCGTCCTCTGCTGCACTTTGCTGCTTTACTCCCAGTAACTCCTATCTGAACTACTGGTGTGGTGACAGCTCTTTTCTAGAGACACAGTTATTCTAGGAAATATTGCTCTATTTTAGCCACCTTCTGACTGTAAAAGGCTACTGCTTACTTCACAAGACCATCCCTAAGCATGAAACACTTGTTAACATTAAGAATGCTGCACAAATCCAAAGAGGCATAAACAGAGAACAGCTTTCTTTTAACCAGAGCTGCACTTTCAATAGACAAGATTTACTTTAACACAAAAGACAAGCAGGCAGTGAGGGAGGGATTTCACAGAGAAGACCTTCTGCACACTTGTTTTCAGAGACCCCAGAACTGCCAGGCTGTGGCACATCCCTTCAGTTTCTACAGGCATCCTGACAGGTTGCCTAGACCAGTGCCAGGAGACCGGTGTGTCTTTTCCAACTAAATTTACAGAGCTCAAAATATAAAGGCTTTGCAATGCTATATTTTACTTGCCTTTTAATGGTTGGAAGGAGGGAAGTGCTGTTACTCCTGCTGCCAAGATTCTTCAGCTCCAAAAGTGCAGCAGCTACTTTTAGATCAGAGTCCTCAAATTCAACCCCCACAAAGTTTCTTCCCTATATATTATGTCTGTTTTCGAGCACTGTAATGCTGTTAACTCTGTAATGAATATTAATACAGCCTTTGGGGAGATTTGTTCTGTCTCTACTATGCTTGCTGTGTTATAAAGCACTTTTAAATCTGCAATAACAGTTTATCATATCAGAGACAAGTAATTCATTGTACCCCAGCACAATGCATACACACACAAACCCGTGCACTCAAACACCACCTTAATTACCTCTCCTCCCTTCTTCCCACAAAATATATTCTTTCCCAAGACATGAACTATGGCTGGCTTCTGCTACTGTAGCTTAAAAAACCCCAACACACCAGAAAAGCAGCACTGCTGGTCTCCCACACCTCTGTGACATTTCTAAAGAATCAATTACTTCTCCCATAGTTTCCCAGGCTGACTCAAAACCACAAGCAGTTTAAGAGCCAAAACCAAACATATAAAAATTACTCTGACAACACAGAAAAGGGTCAACAGTGAATACATCTGACAGCAAGGCCAGAGGACCTATGTTAATCTTTAGAGGCAGTGAGGGTTTTAAAAAGAATACTAAAAATATTGCTAAGGAGACACAAGTGTAAAAAACACACTGAAGGGGGGTGGGGAGGAGGCAGCAGAGTGCAAGTCAGAAAAATACTTCAGTATTACCACAAGGGACCTAACCTAGGGCCCTTCCCTTCCAAGGAAAAACAGGTTCTTTACCTCACATTTACACAGAAAACCAAGCCCATAAAACTACAACTTTTGCACATCAAAACCCCTCCCAAGTGCTGATCCGCAGCCCCTCTGCTCCAGTCCCACTGGCTCAACCTGAGGAAACTAACTGGAAAAACCCAGCTTCTGCCAATTTAGCTCCTGAAGCAGCTCTTGACAGCCAAGTGTCAGGGCAGCTGAAAGCAAGGGCAGCTGAGCAGCAAGGGGAAAGAGCCTTCTACCCACATCCTGGTTACTTCTGCTAACCAAGTTACTGCTTAGCAGATGAGCTGCTACAGGCACGTGTTGGCAAGAAGTAAAAACCATCTCAGCAGTCCCAGTCATCCTGCTGGGATGAATTAATGTATTTCTCACTTCAGAGCCAAGCTGGGTGCTGTGGTTGAGGACAGAAGCTGCCCTGGTGGAGCCCCAGTAACACAAATCTTTATAGCACCTGCTCTCACCTGGGTTCGGATCTCCAGGAGCACCTGCAGGAGCTTTGAACTGGTTGAGTGGCTTTAGCTAATTTCACTGGATAGAACACAGAGGTTGTTAGAAAAAGCACTCTCATCTCACTGGAGAAGCTCCACAGGGTTTATTTTGCCTGTTTGTTTTTTTTACTATGATCTAGCTGGCTATAACCAAGAGCAAATGCCATGAACACACACATCTTTGGGTTTAGAGAGGCAGCACCAGCCGAGCTGCACAAACCAACCTCATTCCAGTTCAGTCTGCTGACAAGGTGCTGGGTTTTTACTGGGACAGTGCCCAGGGGGGACTGTGGAATTAGGGATGGCCTTTATTTATTTTTTTTTTTGTAGCACAGTGAAGTTGTGGAGGAAGCACAAAGTCCACAGAGAGTTACTCTAAGAGTGAGACAGAAAACTTGTAACTGCAGTGTTTCAATGAAAACAAGTCGTCCAGGCAGAGAGGTTCTGTGCCAGTTGAGAGGGTAGACAGCAGGTGAAACAGGAGACCCTCTGCCAGAGGATTTTCAGGACCTGTGTATTGATACTAATTTAGTGCAAACAAATTAAATGTCAATCTTCTGGAGCTCCTGCATATAGATGAGCCTTAACAAAATACAGGCTACAGGCTGTGGAAGACTGGTTGGAGCTATTTTTTATGAGCTTGGAAAGAAACCTAATCTCTTGACTCTTAAATCCAAAGCAAGAAGCTACATGTATGACAAATTTCCTGATGATACCTGGTCTAACTTTAGACAGCATTACTCACTGCAGATCAGTGCTTTCCACACTGCACCCAGTAAAGGAAATGTTCTAAGGTAATTTGGGTTTTCATCTTCCTTTTAATCAAGGTACAATACAGTCCACTAAAAAAAACACCAAAATAGATGTATTTACCATAGTAAAGGTTCTCTAAAGGTTTCAAACAAATGTTTTAATGCTAAAATTCAGAATTATTGGGCCATTTTTCATTCCTGCAGCAAGGGTTTCTCTTCTGAGGCAGAGAACACCAGGACACCTGAAAGGCAGAGGGCTCTCAGATCTCTTCACCATGCTGGCACTGCTCTCATGCTGATAGCCTTTGAGAGATGCAGATGTTGCAGCAAACAGCATCAGGAGGGTTTTTTGATTAGCTGGAAACACATAACTCTCAAACTGTTTCCTCAGGTTTTCTGAGAAAGGCTCCCAGTCCACAGGACTGATCAAAACATGTTAAACATTAAGAGCACCTGCTAAAATAACATTTTCACGAAGCTTTCATCCAGAGTTTGATTCTGTTTACTAGTAAATTGTTGATGGGGCCAAGAAAATGGCTAACTCAAATGTCTCATCATGCTTCTTGAAAGTTTTCTGCTGTCCTCTAGGCATCAGTGGAATCTTCAGGCATCACTTTCAACCTCGGACTTTCCTGTATTCCGTTCTTGCATCTGAATTTAGCATGAAATCTGAATGAAATATTACCAGTCTTTGCTGCATTAATTCCTACACAAACATTTTCTGTCCACTATCCCTCTGAGGGTATTTATTTCTGCATTTCAAGACTAGGGCTTTGCCTGTGAGCAAGTGGGTACACACATGTTTGTGTACAGAAAAATGTATCTGACATATACTCCTCATCTTACTGACAAGAAGACAATCAAAAGACATATGGCCTAAGTAAGATGACTGGTATTTTTCTTTTTCTAATGCTTAGATACCTCCTCAGCATTGCTAGTTAGGATGTTCCCTCTCTCCAAACACCACATCTCCAGCTGAACAACAGAAGGATTATTGCAGGCTTACAGGCTTTGCCATGGGAAAGGAATCGGGTTGCCTTTACTTGTGCCGTTTGCAATATGATAATGGTGACCTTTCTGCTAAGGCAAAACAGGGATTATTTCTTGTAAAACATTAATTTATACATATAAAATCTTGCCTTGGAAGAAATATAGATTTCTCTTCATGTCTATTCAAGAATAACAACTGGACCTTAATGGATCACCAAGAACATTTTCTTCCTTGGAAGGCAGTCCAAGGGAGCAGTTACTTGTGACCATCACTTAAGCTTTTCACCACATATTCAAGACTTGGCATGGAGTTGGGTGTTTTCTTAGAATATGGGAACACTGTTGCTCTAAATTACAAACAGAGGATAAGGCTGCATGGTGTTTTTGGGGTTGTTTTTAATGTAGGAGAAAGCAAAAAGCAGATGGAGAATAATAACACCACATTAACTCGGGCAAGAGTGGCTAGCAACAGGCCACATCCCAGAGACACCCTGCCACAGACATCTTACAGAGCTAGAGAAAATCTCCAACTGGAAAATATTCAAATGAAAAAAACATGCATGAAAAAATGAGCACATTTCTAGGTGTTGTACTGAGAGGCCAGGCTAAGTTCACAGCTGGGGAATTCACAGCCATGAGCACTCCTGCACAGACTCATCAGCTCGCCAACTCTGCCCACTCACCGGAGGTTTTCCACGTGCAAAAGTCTTTTTAGAACACCTTGAACCTCAGCATTTGGCATCTATTTTGAAATGTCTTTCTTACTCAGATACCAAATAGATTTAAAGGTTTTGCATACAAATAGTTGTTTGAGGCACACAACACATTAGATCACTTTAATTATACCACCCTTATCAGTTCCTTTATTTCACTGTAGCCATGGATAGTATTTTGAGGTCTATTGGAATAGCAAGACTGTCAATTTTTCTCCTTTGTTCTGCTGCTGAGCACTGAAAGAAAAAAACCCAAACTGTTGTGGCCAGACAAAATACTGTCAAATTACAGATGAGCTCTGTGTCAACTTCTGGTTTTGTTTCTATGAAAAAAGTAAGTTTGGATCACAGCTGTAACAGTCATTCCCAAAAAGTGTATTTCCATGTCTCTCCATCTTATTCTATGATGTTTTCTTGCAAAACAGTTGCTCAGTTCATAAATTAAAGAAACAGCCTCATCTTCAGCAGAGTCTTCCAACCAGAAGCACACTGCTGCACCATTTCTGCAAAGTGGTTTAGAGATTTTGTTAAAATAGTAATATATTTTCTGGTGCCATAAAGAATAAAATTCAAACAGAAGATCTGTGGTTATCAGAGATTAACAGCCTTTGTAATATAGCAAGATTTTCTCTCTTTTTCTACCTTGCCTCAATACATAAAGAATAGAAAATCAGTTTTTCAAACCTCACTTTTCAAAAAGAAAATGTGTGCTGAACTCTGGAGAACACCATTGAAATCAATATTTACCACCATGGTTGTTATTCAAAACCAGGCTAAAGCAGTACAGGAAAAAGAACAAAACCCAATTATTTATGGGGATTGAGGAAGATCAAATAATCACAAAGCATGAGGATGACTATATTCAGATTTTAAAACTACATTATTTCTGTAAAGAGAAGTCCTGTATTAAGATGCATTTAAGATGTGACTACTAAATCCAGCACTAAGTAAAAAAAATGACTTTAAAGTATTGTGTTTACAATACATGCCCAAAATATTTTGAAAGCAAAATGTGGTTTCCACAATGACAGAAGTAGCAAGGCGAGTTTCTGTGTATCAATGCTCCATTTCAGTGGCAGACACAGTACACACAGCAAGTGCCCAACTTCTGACACACTAACACAGCTTTACAGAGCTGGTAAAAACCCATTTTTCACTTGGAGCCACTTAAAATAACAAATCTTCACGACCCTCTTGACTATTACAGGCCTAAACATCGGTTGCTCTCACACTCTTCATCTTCTGGGTGATCTATCTTCTCCATGGCCACATTTGGCTCTGATTGATTTTCTCAGTAAGCAGTGGTAGCCTTCAGAGCAAACTTCCAGTCAGACACCTTGGGTTTTCTCCAGGCAGTGAAAAACCACAATGTTTCCCTTGAGTATTCTTGTCTCTTTGCTAAGGAAATCTCTATCTTGTCTTTACAGTGGAATAAAGCTTTGTTGATTCACTTCTGTCTCATCCTCTACATGTGTTGCATGACCTCTGTTTTCCTACATTAGCACACATTAGTTCAATGGTGTTTGAACAAGTTCCCACAGAGAGACACAACCGTCCACCCAAGGCGTTTCCCTGACATAATAAATAGTTGTCATTCCAGTCATCCTCTGCAGCCAAACAAGGGCTGAAAACACCATCTGGGAGAAGGGACTACTAGTCCTGGACATCCTCACTAAAAGCAGAACTGAATTTGGTACAGCTGCACAATGCTGCAGTTCTTACCCCCTCTTTGCTCCTCCTCATCTGCCTCCTTACGTACTTGCACACACTAAATCTTTTCTTTTTCAGTCTCAAATTTGTTTCCATCTCACCTAGATGAATGCCTTGCAACTAAAAAAGTCCTGAGAATTCTGGGGTTGGCCTCCATCTCTGGAGGCCCCTTCCAACCCCTATAATTCTGTGACAACCCTGTGAAACTTTAGTCTACAGTGGGAAAGGATGCAGCAGGATTACCAACACGGAGCCATGAATTATTTATGGACTATTTAAAAACATTACAGACGTCACTTGCAGAGCAGTTTTAAGCAACCTTTATGAAGTAAGAGCAAAATGTTACTCCAACAAACTCTAACCACCACCTTTGTTGGATCCAGTCTGCACTGACATGGTGAGGATTATAGGATAACCATCTCTTCCCTACAGCCAGACCACAAGCAAGTTGTGTATCTGTGAGCAATGAAAGCACAATGCCACTGATCTTAAACATACACTCATGTAATAACAGATTTCTTTTTAAATAAGACTTTGTTGTTAATAAACACCTGTTAAATATACTTTCAGGTTATGAAAGCTTTATTGTTATTATCTGCTTTCAACTTAAAACCAGTCACATTTTGGAATCTGATCTCCTACTGTTTACATACATGCCCAGACCTAATACACAGACTGTTTCTCCCCACACTTGATTCATTAAATGAGTATGTATGCAAATTTCTTGTCCAGAAAAAGAAGAGGAATTACTAACTTCAGTGAAATCCAGATACAGGGCTGGGGAGTGCTTTGTAAGCTTCCCTATTCATGTTCCAAAACCATCTAAATCCACACTGCCAAATTCAGACTGGAATCTGTTTTTCAAGACAGCACATGAGGATTTAAAGCCTGTACTTAAAAAGCTGTCTATAAATAATAAAACCTAATATCCATAGAATAAGTAATTAGGACTAAATTCCCTCATAAATAGAATCTGAACCAGCACTTTTATCTTCTCTTACCAGCTAGAAATCCCAATTCCATCCTAATGAACAACGATCTGGTTTCATGCACAAACAGCAAGTGTCAACTCCAGCAAGAGCCAACAGATATTTCATTTTACCACGTTAAACATTTCACCCTTGTTGCTGGGGAAAAATGAAGAGGAATTAAGTAGGTCTGGCAAAGGCAGCATAAGATATATTTATACTCAAGATAATCTAAATTACCCTGCTGAAGTGCTAATTTTAAATAGCTTCTCTGCATATTGCGAGCATGTGGCTGTTGTAAGATGGAGACCCACACAGGCTAACTTTACACATCTTTTACTCAGCCTCAAGAAGTGCTGTGGCAGCTCCACAGCTCGTGGTACTCCAGTTAGTTCAGGTAAGCTTGCACATGCCACAGGCGTGCCCGGGTCTCCAAACTATCACAGCCTGATACAACTCTGTGTGCTCTGGCAGTATTGTACCTCCTCTTAAAATATATTTCAAATGATTGTTAAATCCATTGTAGTCTCAGGCTTCTGTACAAGATGCTCTTTTTCCCTGATGAAGAACTCACATGGTAAACCAGGAGTTAGCTCTCTTCAAATCTTGAAGTACATTATTAAGGCACGCTGCAATTAGCCGAGAAACACCGACAGCCAGATGCTGCAACTCTGTTCTCACATCACCTCTCTCAGTCCAACGTGGGAACACTCGATCTCATGAAATGCACAAAGGACATGAAGAGCCCGTGCATCCTGCTCACAGAGCAGCTACCTCCCCTTTTCCACTTGTGTCCCGAACAGCAAATGGCTTACACCAATCCAGAGTTCTGGAAACAAAGAAACTGGAAACAAAAGAAGCCAATGAATACCTAAAAACACTCTAAAGCTTCTCTTTACAGCGGCTTCCCTGCACACAGGGGACAGATTTCGTGCTGTCACTGCTGCTCTCCGGGACCGTGGTGGCTTTGCTTTGCAGGTCCTGCAGAAAGAGTTGTCCAGCTGCAGAGGCAGACGTGTCTATTATTATTCCACACACACAAAGTGCACAACAAAGCCAACTTCTCTAAGTCAGACTAACATATGGGTCCCTCTTGATCCTTGTTTCAATCTTTGTTTGCAAGATGAAATAGAAATCCTTATCTTAACCAGAATGAATCAAGAAACAAATGAATTGATTTTGTTGTTCTATGTAAAGGAAGGGAAAGAGATTTGGTTTGTGTTGCTTTGTTTTTTTACATTTTCTCTCAAATCTTTGTACTGATGGGTTCTATTCCTCAATAAATTAGCAAGTCAAGCTCTTTTTATGCTGTGAATACTGTCCCACAACGCTATAAATTCTGCTAATGAAATAAAGAATAAAGCAATAGGAAAGCTTCCCATTTCAGGTACCAGTATGCACCAGGCAGTTCAGACCATCCTTACTTTGCTTCTTTTGCAATTCAGCTGTAAACATAAAACAGTTCTGCTCTTTTCAAGTTCAAATAAGAGATCCCTAACATGTTTACTAATTCCAAGTGGTTCAAATGATCTCAAATACTGACAATTATCCCATTTGAAACAGTGAGGTTGCACAACAGGAACAGGTCAAGGCAACAGGGGCCTTGTATCTCATAGTTAAGTGCAGGGCACATCAGTAACTCCTAAACAGATAGGATTCTTCTCTGATTCAGCAGCCTAGAATGCAATACTTGGAGAGGTTGGGGAAAAAATGTGCTTCTGGAGCACTGACAGTGCTACACCACTGTTAGAGCTCCCTGCAGGCACCTGCCTGTGCCCCAGGGAACCAGGGCTGGTGCTTCCACAACCCAGGTGCTCACACAAATGCACCGGTGGGAACGGTGCTTCCCAGAACAAAAGCATCTGCAGAGATACGGGAATGAAAATAAAGCTTTCCTGGAGTGCTTTGCCTCATTTTCTTGCTGTAAAGACAGCTTCATGACGGGCTTTTGAACTCTGACATCTGAATAAGTTCTTGAGTATTACAGCTTAATGACAGCAGAAGTAGAGAAGGCAGTGATGATGCATTCTGAAACTGTTTATAGGGGAATCTACATTCTCTGGCAGCTCAGGGCCTGGGCATGACCTCATTCCTACCACTCATTACTTCTCCTACAAAATATTTACATATTTGGTCTTTTCAAGAACTCATGATCTTGCTTTTTTATTCTTTTACTCACTAATTCTTGCTGCACAAAATAAATGCCTGTAGGTCTGTAGGTTCTTACTGTCTAAGTTTTAAGCTTCAGGTAACAGTAAGATCCCTGTTCAGCTGGGGTATACACAAATTTTCTTAATCTGGTTTATTTGATTTCCTCTCCTCATGTGGCTACACAGAGGCATGGTAAAACACAGACACCCCACTCCCATTTCAATTCACTTAATTTGCTTTTATTGTTCCCAACTCATCCCTCTTGATCTTGGAACACCCCTCACTGCTGTGGGCAATTTTCTTGCAATACAGCACCTTAATTCAAGAAAGAGCAGGCAGTCTTAAATGTTTTATTCATATAACTTTGAAAGTCAAAACCAAAAAAACACTTAACTAGATCTTCTGGGTCATTTTCATGAAAAGAACAAAAACCTGCTGTGTTCCCTAAATTAACTTTTCTTTCCCTATTTAAATCAGAAAATACTACCTATATGGACTTCCAGCCTCCAGAGTGCTGCTGTGTTCACATCCCCAGTCTCTCAGAATTCTGTCTCCTGGATCAAAAGCTTCCAGAAAATTTTAGTCTTTCAGGGCATTTAACTCTTAACACCAGAAAATTAGAGTGAGGAAAGAGAACTGCCTCAGGAGCCCGTGCTGAAACACCTGCAGCAGTTAAATCACAAGCAATAGGCTGCTTGCAGTGACTCTCCTTTACATTGCTCAAGAGAGGACAATTTATGCCACGTTCTCAAGCCTTGCCATGAGCTCCCTACACTGAGAAACTCTTGCTGGCAAAGAAAGAGAACACCAAATTCCCCTCCCTGAGAAGCAGGTGAGCATTAAGTTCAGCTTCTCCCCCAACACAGTAGATAAGGGACAAAGATCTAGGGTTATTGGAGTTAAATGGTTACATGTTTGGGTCTCCTGAAGCTGCCAGGGAACCCCCCTCCAGCTCCAGGAATGAAGTGCCAGACTCACCAGTCATGCACGTGATGAGTTGGTGACATCTGCAGTGAGTTTCACTTGTCACATCTGTCACCGTGACTGGGAGTTCACTTGAGACACCAGCTTTGCTCCTCACCCTGCCATGTCCAGCAGACCTCATCTGTCACCAGCTGCAGCCAGTGGCTGGCCCTCTCCTCACTCACACCTTGCCACTTAGATCACTTCTTAAACCAAAAATTCACAACAAAACACTGAAAAAAGTTCAATGAAAATACAGCCAACATTGCACAACACTCGCACCAGGTTCAAATCAGGGCTTCTCACACTGACAGGGACATGTCAGTAACATAGTTTAGACTGGATATTAGGAAAAAGTTCTTTGCTGTGAGAGTGGTGGAGCACTGGAACAGGTTGCTCAGGGAGGTGGTGGATGCCCCTGGATCCCTGGAGACGTTCAAGGCCAGGTTGGATGAGGCCCTGAGCAACCTGATCTAGTTGGGACTGGATGACCTCTGGGAGTCCCTTCCAACTTTAGCCATTCTATGATTGTTTTGGCATGAATGAGGATCCACAGTACTGATTTGAAATACACCCTGATGCTGCTGGGTGCCATGATTCTTGAGACACATTAAGTAATGAAGGTGAAGCCTGCAAAGCCTGGCAGGTAGGTGATGGTTCTACATTCACTCATGGAGGGCACACAGCTACCCATGTCTGTGTCCGGCAGAGAAGGAACAGCTGCACCTGACTAAGGTGAGGGGGGCTATAAAGTTCTATTTTCAGTTGTGTTACTGACAGCCAAGGGACATAAGCAGAAATTTAAGCCTGTAAAATGATCTGAAAACACCTGTTCAAAGAGGTATTATATGTTTTCATGACACACTTTTAAAATACTTGGAATCAGAAGCACCTCAAGGTTGACTTAAAACTACTATGACAGACAAAATGCTAAGTTTTCAATTAAAAAAAAAATCTCAATTAAGCAGTGTTTGTCACTGGAATTGTATTTAGCTCTCCTATCAATTGGAAGTGCTGGGAAACTCACCAACAAAACATTCCAGTAAAAATATCTCTCTTGACTATAATAGGTTTCAGGTTATGGCCTTGCATATTACTCACCATGATTTCCATCTCCCTTCACAGTCAGGTTTTTCCTTAATAAGAGACACACACATGCATGCCAAAAAAGCTTTTAAAACCTACATTTGAACAACTAATTTCAATATGCAGCTGGATACACTTTCTTTTGGCTCTTCTGCTGTAGCATCACCGTGGTTTTTTATAGTTTACTAGAAGCAGCTCTCTCAGCTGCCAGTCTTGAAAGTTTACAAGAACAATATACAAACTCCAACTTAAGATGGAGTGTAAAACCCAACACATCCCAAGAGATACTCTGACTCCCAGTATTTCTCTAGTTACCACATGCAGACCTGCAGCAAGAACCAGTATGCAGTTACTGTTGAGATACTATGTTTCTACTACAGGCAGGCAAGCACTCCTCTTTACAAGGGAGATTAAAATGGCTATTTAAGAAAACCCAACACATTATTTAAAGATAAAGCCATTAATGAAATTATGTTGAAAGCTGAAAATATAACAGTCCTAATATGATAACTAAAATAATTATATATTAGAATATTGATAATATATACTTTTTATATTTACATGCTTGCAGCTGAAGGTTAAATAGAAATCCAGTTCCTGAACTGGTGATGTCAAGGTACCCTCTCCTATCAGAGCTACTAGGACAGAGCTTTTGAGCACATACAGATGAGGACACCAATATACAAGTATAAAATCCCTATGGATACAGGCAGGTTCTCCTCAGCAGATAAAAATGCAAGGGGTTTGAAAGAACTGTCTTATCATTCTGTTTGAAAAAGAGCTTAGCTTGATCAGGTAGAATTAACCTCCAAATCTTGCCTGTCCTGCTCTAATTCAAGTTATAATTATCTGGAGTCTGAGAAGATGGTACCTGACCTCACTGTAGACAATATAGCCAAGGAGTCCAGGTCTCAGGAACTGGAAAATGCAGCCTCTAGCACAGAACTGACCTTAAAAGTCCCAGAAGTGTCTTTCAAATCAATTCATCCTCCAGAGGCTTAAAATCTTCCATCTAGATTTAATTGCATGCAATTCACTCTGTAACTGCTAACATATGTAGACACATAATTTGGCCTTTTATTTTTTTGTTCTGCTTTTATATACAATATCCACACAAGAAGGACCAAAAAAAATATATCTCACCAAATAAATAATTGATAGTAAATATTCTCCTTTTCAGAAACAATACCAAGGAAAAGTTTATCAGTATATCAGGACACATAATTGCTAAAATAAATAAAGAAAAAAAACCCCAAGAATTCAGGTTGATGATTTAAACATTTGTCAATTTCAGCCACCACAGAAAGTGCTTATTTGAAGCACTGATTGAACTAATTCCATCCCGGAGGCAGGAGATTGCTCCTGCCCTCGAAGTTAAAAATAATATCACCATTAACCTCAGCAACCATTTTCTAATTGCCAAAGATTACAAATCTTTTATGCAACATTCGTCCATAGAGAATTCAGGCACTCTTTTGCCTTCCAAAACCACAACTGTGATAGTAGTTGTAAGGAAAGTTCCTTTTTAAAAGAAGTCATACTTAGATGATATATTTTATATGAAAATATCAAACATTTTCCAAAAGGAAAAGGTTTGTCATACCATCCTCTACATACATTAACATAGCACCTCACATGAGCATTTAGGCATGAAACAAGCAAGAAGAGGGGTTGCTTGGAGCTCTCCTCTGACATGTTGATGCCAACTGGAACTATGAAACAGGCAGCTGGTCCTACATTTTGTTCTCCCAGTCCTGAGGAATAAGGACTGTCAAAACATGCCAGCAAACCAGTGAACATCAGGAGAAACAAAGAGAGCAAAGTTTAGTTCTCAGAGCATCCAGAGTTACAGAATTGGTAGTGCTCTTTCAAGAGCCATAAAGAAACACTGGGAAAATGCACACTCGTGCTCTCTGTTACACACATACATGCCTTGGGTTTTCATCTCAGGCTGTATATAAACAGTGACACACTGAAGCTTATAGCACTTCTCCCATGGCTGCCTAGCGATCTAAGACAGTGTCTTATTAAGTACAGCCATGTCGTAGAGTAATAATAAATTAAGGCAAGATATGATGAAACAACCCATGTCACTCTCCCTTTTTCCTCTACTCATGATCTTGTCTTCAAGTCCCAAGCTCTGCTCCTCCCTCACCCTCTTCCTGCATCGGAGTCCCTGTGCCCTGTTATTCTCCCAAGAACACTGGATGTTTGCAATTGCATGGACAGAAAGGGTAGCAATAGCTTTTTTGTTTAAAGCTGTTACTTAAAAACATTCTTTTCCTTACCATGGTTCACAGTTAACTGCATGTCCAACACCTGACCAGCAAGTATGTGGCATGAGGCAACTCAGCCTGGCCTCTCCATAACGGGAATCCCAGCAGCATCCTGCCCACAGAAACCTCCAAGGGGGCTCAGATCAACAGCTGTGATCAGCTGTGCTGAGCATCATGATCATTATCACAGGCCTTTCACAATAAAACCTTGGTTAATCTCAGTTATGGGAAGGTATGAGCTATAACATAACTGTTCACTACATGTACAGTGGTTCTACTTATTTCAGTCAGTTTGGTGTCTCCCAGTTAATGGCACTTCAGGGAAATGAGATTCAGTCTCCTTCCCAGCATTGCTGCTTGTCAACTAGAGATGGCTTTTACCTACCTCACATTTCTCCCTGCATCATTTCCCTTTCCTTCCATACCAATGGAGGGCCCAACTTTGGATGAGCAGGAGTACATAACAAATGAACACACTGTTTTTATTCAGTGGGATCACCCAGACTCTTATCCAACTTCCCTCCTTGGCAGAAATAAACCCATATTGCATACATATCAGATAAAAACATAAACATTGCAAGCACCTTCACTATCCTACATAGTGTCCTCTATCTCTTTAAAAAGACCTAGGTAATTAAAAGAAAAAAATCCCAAACAACCCAAACCCACCACCACAAACCCACAACTTGAAGAATCAGAAGTATTCACACTCAAATGCAGAAAAATAGATGAAAGCTCAAGGCTACAAACATTAAGAAAACTGAGATGACAAGCATATTTAGTCCTCCTCTTCCTCCCACTCCCACACTAAGTTTCCATTCCTGAACTACACAACCTCAGCTAGACATTTTATTCAGTGATGATCACAATCAGCTATTCTGATAGTGCAGCTTCAGCATGTGTTGGGTGGAAACACACATTTCAGGGAAGGTTTTGGCAGTTTGGAGGTGCAGTGTAGACTACCCACAAAAAAATCATGCTCCCTTTTAAAAAGTAAGTTTAAAGAAGTGCAAGTGAGCCGTGGCACACCAGAGAACTGTATTATGGGCCATGCACTTTCACTTGCCAGAATAAATGTTTCATGCCCTCCAGCAGTTTTCTATCTAGTAGAGAATGAAAAAGTGAAGATATTTAGTATGTTGAAAAAACGTATTGATTGAAAGCAGTACTGTATGACAGTTTCAGCTATTATAGCAGAACTTAATAAAATCAAATGTTTACCCCTGAAGGGGATTTTAAAAAAAAAAAAAAAGGCTTTTTCAACATTTATGACAATGAAAAAAATTTGCAAGGGATAACATTTTAACAAAGTAAATGCAAATAAATGTTCATTTCTCCGGGGGAGCTTTGAGGCTTGCCGACGTGACGTGCTGTGGATAATTGCGTTGTGGTTTAGCAGTTAAAACACGTCCTTTGATTGTCTGGCTGGAGATGTCAGCTGCTCACACAGCTGTGAATCAGACAAGGTCGGAGATGATGAGAGCCAGCAATGTTTCAGCATCATAATCAATTTGTATCAGCAGCAGCAGGGTTGGTGCTCTTGTGCTGCCACACGGCTCTCTCAAGTTCGTCATGGCACCCAACAAGGGATGAGGCCTCCTCCTCCTCCTCCTCTTGCCTTGGGTGCACTGCTCTGTCCTGCAACAACTTCAACCCTGCTCTCCCCAGACCCTGAACCCCTGTCCCAGCCCAGTGTCATGCACAGTCACCCAACTGCTACTTCCCTGGAATATCTTTTCTACAAGAGTAGAAAGGTAGTTTTCAATTTGGTTTATTTTGTGGCCTGCAAATTACTTCAGACTCAAAAGCCTGGTCTTAAAAAGAACAAAAGGTACTTCCTATTTGCTGAATGCAGTCAAGATAGTTCACTTAGATCAGGAACAGCTCTGATATCTAATCAAGCCTTACAGCATAAATGGACAGTTATCTAAACCACAGTTTACACATTCCCACCAGTCTCCCCTACTTTACCCTGTGTCAAATATTTATTAGCACTCCAGCATCTGCAAGCGTTTTCTCCTGTAAATTGCAAAGAAATTTACTTTCCTTTTTAAAGCTATGCTGCTTTCAAATGAAAGCTCTACATATGGTAGTCAGATTTAAACTGCTTTAGTGAAAACACTAGCTGATGACTAGCTAAACAACAGGACTAAAGGCACACTAACAGACAGAAAGGAAGTAATTCTCCACCTTGTTGCAACAGCTCATTCCACACACAAGTTGCAAGGGCTTGGAGATCTCCAGCACCTTGTATGTACAGCTCAGTCAGGATGAAACTTCTCTTTGGACTTTGCTTATCTGTTGTCTTTGCTGTCTAATTACTTTCAGGGTGAACTCCACACCCTAACAAAGACAAATGGTCATTAATCTTCACGATCTTACTTTACATGGAAGACCTCTGGTCTGTCCAGCCAGACTGGTATCTAGTGACAGTGTCACTGAACACTGATGATAACATGAACCTGACTAGGAAGTCAGCAACCAAAGGGGACCCACAGTTACCACAACAGGAGCCTCACTCCTCCCTACTCCCCCTTCCAGAAAGTGGGCATACATTCCCGAGCTCCTTACTGAGGTTTTCAACCTGGGGCTTGCAAACACACCGCTAGGAACACACAGATCATTTTAATCAGGATGGCTGTGCCACACGGGATGAGCAGCAACAGCTCCTATTACTGCTTGTCTTCGGCATCCTGCCCAGGGTGCAGGCTGAGCACCCCAGCAGAGGCAGCTGACACTGCCACTGTGGTGATCTGCTCCTCTGGATCTGCCTGGGTCCCAGCACCTGAGAGGACCTGCTTGCTGCAAAGACCCAGGGACCAGCGTGAGCAAACAGAGCATGGCTTGCTGAGGTAAAGCATCCCTTAAATGGATGAAGGCGCAAAGCTCACAGGATGCTCAGGTACAAAAGCAGAGGCAGAAAACTGCCCAGGCAGCAGGGGAGGTGGTTTGCTTTGTGGAGGCACAGAGTGGACCCAAAGGGTGTGTGAGCTCACTTAAACTTTAAGGTTTTTGCAAATACTAGAGTGAAGAAGTGGAGCTAGAGGCGTGTGACTTTCTGTGCTTAATTATAGCAGCTGCCACCCTTAAATTAGTTTTGGGAGCTCTTCTTTCAAGGGCATAGCTTCAAACCAAAGGGCACTACAGAAGGAGTTCATAAGCATTTTGTTCCTTTTCCTAGATCTGCCAATACCTGTGCTGTGCTTAAAGCAAAGAGCAATCCTGAACCTCAAGACCCAAGAAACATTATTGCCAGTTACCCTCCAATCACCTTTCTGGGTTGCAAAACTTGACCAAAGAGATCAGCATGTTCTGGGGCTCCTGGGGATGGGGTAAGGGCACAGCACTACCCATAGTTTCACTTCTGTCAAGGAAACACTACATGGGTGCTAGACAGGCCAAGTGAGAGGGCACAGGGCATGAAGGGTTCCCAGAGCAAGGTAAAATTTAGAGATGCCAGATCCAGGACATCAGACCCCAGCAACTACCACGGGGCCTTCCTGCAGGGCTAAGATGCTGGAGAGAATCACAGCCACTGGCAAAAACTAGGCAGCAGCAAAACAAAGTATTCATATGCCAGGGCACTGTTTGAAACTGCCAGAAGCCAAAACTCAGTTTTAAGGAACAATTTATACCATAAATATTTGGATATGTAACAACAGGGAGGAAGGAGAAATACTACTCTGGTCCAAGAGAGCTACTGAAGCCATGACACTGAGACAGAGCTAGAGCAATCTGCTGTTTTAGCTAACTCCACATGGCAGAAGAATCTGCATTTTCTTTCTCTCATACTATTAAACACCAAAATGTCCAAAATCCCAATCTGCAGAATGGAAATGATCAAAATCCTACTGCCCCCAAACTGCATTTAAATCTGTTTATTAGACATCCAGGCAGAAGACCAGGTCAAAGAGGACTAGTTTAGAAGTCTTCACCATTGCCTATGTTGTGCATTAAGCCGAATCAGTAACACAAATCAGCACATTTTCGATGAATTTAAGATGTTGCTCACTTCTGAGCCTTGATCTGTCTTTAGAGATTGTGGATGTATCTAAGGACCCGTCCCCAGGAGCGTTACCGCAGGGTATCAAGTTTAAAAGCGTCAGGAACTCTAACAACTGAGGTCTGAACATTCCTGTTTGGTGGCTGTGAAATATCCTCCCCGTGTAGGGCGATGGATGAGCTGCTGAGCAGAGACCACACAGCAAGAGCACGCACAGAAACACATCCAACCGAGTTACTCGAGCTCATGGAGAAACATAAATGACTTCCATAATCTGAAGGAATCAAAATTGATTTAATTAAACCAGGGGCAGGCAGTTGGCTGCCTGTGTGCCCAAACATGGAAGCACTGATCCAAGCTAAGCTGGCAGGCTACATTTAAAATTAATTGACTTTTTGATTTTTATAAAAATTGAAAAAGACTCAATTCTACACCCAATGATACAGCTGTGAGTGGCAGCGATAAGAGCTCCTACTTCCAATTACATATTTTTACGCCGTTTTAATCAATTTTAAGTCAGTTTTATACAACAAATGAGCATATAGTGTAGACCTAAAATCAAATAAGCACAGATTTGTAGGGTGAAAATCATATCCCTGTAAAATGATATCAAAAAAGCAAAACTTAGATAAACTGAACAAAATGACAGAAATATTCCCATGTATTGTATTTTGTGCTGATATTAAGGTCACTTATTTGAAATTTGTAAGCAAATTTGAGACTTGTGTATCAACATGACCTCACCTATGTAAATATTTATTCAAACATTTAGGCACTTTGCAGAGGATTCTAGATTAGAAACTGAAGGAAGTTACTATAAAAGGAAAAACCATCCCAGCAGCTTCTCTTCAAAAACAGCAAAGCCTCAGAGACTTCACCTTACAACTAGGCTGTGACATCCACAAAAACTCAAAGCTGTTGAGATTTTATATAATTTAAGAATAAATCGAACAAGTCATTAATCCTTAATGGCCTTTGCTCAAAACCATAATTGAGAAATTTTCATCACTGTTTGCTTAAGTAGTTCAGTATCAGAGGAACAGGTTTTGAATTAGAATCATTTTAAATTTAAAAAAAACAAAACCCAAAACCAAACCACAATAGTTAGCTTTCCCTTCCTGCAACACACCATAGACACATTCTACTGTTAGGATCACAAACTATGAAAAAAACCCCACCCAAAACCCCCAAAAAATCACCAAAATAAAAATATGAGCTCATTAATTCATATTTGGTAGTAGGCAAATATTATTATTTCCAACTGAATAGAAACAATTTTCCCCTATCAGTGCCTGAGAAAGATGCTCATCATCAGATCATAGCTGAGGTCAGGTCATCAGTTAGCATGAATTTTAACCCCTTCACAGATATGAACACAAGTGTCCAGACACTATGCCCTGTCTGACAGTACAATTTACAGCAGCTCTGCCAACATCCTCATGTCTGCTACTGTTACAGTAGTGTAGCCATTCACTTTCACTGAAGACCAAGTCATCTCATATTCATTAAAGGAGGAGAACATGAGCTATTATCAGAGTACACAGCACTTCAGAAGTTCCCTTCCCAACCTAACCTCGTGGCAACTTGTTTGTTGCCACAGGCCTGAGGATGACAACAAGCTCACCCCAATAAATCAGGGAGGAATTAATCATGCCTTCAAGTATTTTAAATGCACAGCAAGCTCATCTGAGCACAGCTGGCATAGTGCCCTCTTCTACCTCAGCACTCATGTTTCCATAGGCTCAGACAAAGCCAGAAAGGACTCTTGCCATTATCTTCTGACCTTTCCCTTCTTATTGGTCTTTGGAAGTTAACCAGTAACCAGAGATCTCTGCCAACAGCTCCTGCTACTGATTTCAAGGTCCTGCAGCACACAAAGCATTATGTGATTCTGTATGTGGTTACAAACATTAGCCACTTATCCAGCAAATTACATCCTTTCACATCTAACATCCCCGATCCCTCCCTTAGCTAGGAATAAAATCAAAAGGTGTAATTCAGATACTTCAATATTTTATCTGCAATTCTGAAAAGCAATTATTATCACACAGAACTCTGTCCCCACTCAGAGATCATAAGGAACAAGCCTTGCTGTATTTTTATTTACAGAGGCTAAAAGCAATTAAAAAAAAAAAAGCAAGGCACTTTTCACAAGACAGTTAACTGAGATTTAATTTCTTGCCATCATTACCCACATCAGTTTACAACTGCAAACACGCACAGGCAGCATAGAAGGTACTATCTATTACTATAATTAAAGTCTTCACTCACAGGGTTAGGGAAAAACAATGATAGGTGACATACCCATAACCATAAAACTGCAGATTGTCACTGAGCTACTTTGTTCTTGTCTAATACTCAGATCTCACTAAACCGAGTGCTTAAACCTTAAATACCTGAGAGAAAAACCCTCTAGTAAATGCTGGTTAAACCAGTTAAATCACTCTGGTTAAGCACCCATCCTTTCTTTGCTGCTCAGTTTTCAATCCCACTGTTATTTTATCATTTCTGTACTTTGCCACTTCTCAACCCTGCAGTCTGAATGGCCCCAAACTTCTAAATAAAGGCAAAGGGGAAGGCGGGGAGGCACTCAAGCCGTCTTTAAGCCTTATAAAGTAGCTGCTGAGAGAACAGCCACATACTTTCTTTGCTTCTTTTTTGATTCTAAGTTAGACCACCTCGAAGACTCCTTTGGCCAAAGTCATTCAGTGAGGCAACAGGGACAGAAACTTTTCTTCATTCTTCCTACGTCTACCCCTTTGCCCTCTACCTGCTTTGCATTATTATTAGTCAATCTTCAAGAAACAAACTTCCTAAAAGGAATACCACACTACAGGCCATCTGTCAAGTTTTGTCTCTGAAATATTGTTGCCTTTAACAAGTAATTGCAACAGCACAGAGCATTAATAATTATTTATAATTATTTTTGTTTATTTCTCATCAAGCCAGTCACAAAATTTAAGTAAATGGTTGCCAACCTATTCAGGCTAAAATTATAAGATGGAAGAGAAACGATGTAACAGAAAAGCAGAACTTATGCAGAATGTTTGCAAGATCTAGGCAAACCCCAGAAATCTTCAGGAATTAGTGCTACACAGTAATTCATATTACTTGAATCTTCCCAGTCCTTCCACTTCAACATGATATGGCAGGAAGTAATTAATGGAGACACACTCCCTTTTATATAGCTGCAAAGAATTAATCTAGCATCTCATTTGCAGTATTGTCTGCTCAGAAAAACATTTTTTCCCCATATAGAACAGTTTGCTTCACATGTTACTCCAGAGATTAGCAGTTCTTTGTTCCTTAAATACCTAGAAAGACATATGAAGGGAGCTAATGTGAAAAATTTAATCTTCACAAAGGCTTTGCTACATATGTAGCTGAAGTGTTGCACAGAGTAATTTATCTTATTTTAAAAAATAAAAATAAGACACCCAGAAAAACAATTCCAAGAGACCTGAAATTCAATATTATGTACTACAGATTAAATAAAAGCTTTAGTTCCTGCTATTTCTTCTCCCTCCTCTCTCTTCTACACAAAACTAGAGAACCTGCTTAGATTAAAAGCTACTTTTCCCAATTTATTTTTGCTGTATACACAGTTCATGCTCTTCTCATCAGTTTTACATAAGATCTAAAGCTAGAAACTACTTGTGTCCCCAATGATTAGGCAGTTATTTTTGTAGGAGTGAAGGCCACTAAGAACACCTGGGGTTTCATAAATAGATGAGTGATACTAGATACATGTGTTTTTAAAATACTAACTGTAGTAAGGTTTGGAGAGGGATCTGCTAAACCTTTCAAGAGGACAGCCTCTTACATAAAAGCCTCATGCATTGCCACTTAATCAATTAGGGCAAGTTCGGAGGAACTGGAATACAAAACGACAAATGAGCTTTCCACAAATCCAGTGCTATTATTAACATATCTATGGATGCAATTCCAGGATCCACAACAAAACAAAGAAGCAATGTGTATATATATGTATATAGTGCACATTCTTGACATTTAGCTATTCTCAGTGTTAGCTTTGGGTTACACAGAGTTTGCAACGAAGCAGAAAGCACGATACATAATGATGCAAAATCAAAGAAAGAAATAAGAGCCTCCTTCGCAACGCCAAAGTTTAAGCACATATATCATATTTCTTTCTGTAACCATCTCAGTGCTGTTGAAAAGCATGACACAGGTATTCCCACAAACTTGTTTGATCTGTTCAGCCAAGGGAAACTGTCAGTTTAAACAATGGGGAAGACCGGCAGAGCACAAGAGCACAAGCACTTTCCACCCAAAGCTACAGCAAACAGAGCCAGCTGTACCCAGCACACCGACAGAGCTGGTGTTCCTTCCAAAGGTGTGTACCGGCTTGTGACACATTTCCCTGTGCATTCCTCGAACACCAAGGAACAGGGAAGTGGCATGAGTATGCCAGTATGAGTTGGCAGAGCTGTGCCCCAACTGAAACCAGACATAAAGAGGAAACAGGGCTCAGTTGTGACCAGAACTATTTGTGAAGTTGACAGTTTTCAATATCCAAAGTGTTTGTGTTGTTTCAAAGGGGACAAAACACTAGACACGGGGAGACAGCAGGAGGACGGACAACTGGCTCCCTTTATAACCGTGCAGGCAGCAGCAGGGCAGCTTGTCAATACGTGCCTAAGGCCTGGATTTTTCAGGCAGCACTTACAGGTTTACAGGGGCAGCAGCTGCCACCCTTGTGCTCCATTAGTGTCCAATTGTCACTGCCAGTGCTTTTCTAGGAAGGACTTGGACTACTTGGATCTGTGAAAGCAGCTGGCAGAATACCCTAGCTCTCTAGCCTTACACCCCTCCTCAGCAGGAGCTCTTAGGTGAAAAACTTCAGCATTTCTCTCCACCTTCCATCATCCCAGCAAAACCCATAAACTAATCTCACACCCAGTACAACGGTTGCTAGAGCTAATCTGTCACACAAGGACAAATTCTTTGTCCTTTTCCACAGTTATGAAACACGTGCTTTGTGCTAGACAAAAAAGCTACGTGGCAGCACTGCAATCCTAAATGAAGAGGAAGCTATACTTTCAACATTCACCACCTGAAATGAACTATCCCATCACGTTTAATACTAATTACATAGCACAACCTAAAGGAAATCACCCTGCCTAAAAAAAATTAAGAGGTTAAACAGCAGAAAGTTTCAAAATGACAGTTTTCCTGGCATCCCACAAGGGAGGGAACAAGTATGACAGCACAGTTGTAACGACTTAAAAACTACATACAATTCACAAACATGATACTCAGTCACTCGCTGGTCTTCACCCGAGTGAATTACTGCAAAGACACATTGTACAGACACCAGCTTTAAGGCTGTGCACATGCCTGCTTTTAAGAGGGCTGCTCTCTAACCACTGCTGATGAACACAGCTCCTGACAGGAGGGGGAGACCAGCCCTGTGCCAAAATCAGATCACACCACACTTCGCTGTAACAAAAGATGACTCCAGGGAGTTTGTGCTCATCATCGTTATTCCATGCACGTAAAAGCCACCTCCAATGGCTTTTACTTCAATTAAACCTTTACTACAGTAAAGGGCACAGGGGGTATAAACACATTTCTACCACGCCGACAGTGGAAGGGGTAAGAAAGGGAATTAATCCCTATTTAGAAACTCCCTCCTCCAAGAAGCAAGGACATCCCCCCCTCCCCACAACAATGTCTTATGATAACCGTACAAACCTGGTGAGCGAGAACACATCCATCTCTCGCCCTGCAACCATCCTCCCCCACCACCACCCCTTTTTTGTTGTTTTTCTCTTTTTTTTTTTCCAGCTGAGCACTTGCCTCTCCTCCGTGCCCATCAAATATCCCGAAGATGGAGGGGTGAGTCTTGTNTCAGTGATTACTTCGAACCTGTCCTCCATGTGATCCCTCCGGCCTTGGATGGAGTAGACAGCCACGTTGTGGCTCTTGAACTCCCAGGTCTTGGAGAACTCTGCGTCCAGCACGTCTAGCCCCCCGAGCCTGTCATTCTGCATGATCTCGGCCACCTTGCCCTTCACCATCTTCACCGCATCCCTGCTGGACTTAACAATGGTTTTCACCTCATCCGTGTGGAAGAAATAACTCCACAGGGNCTCAAGAGCCCGAACCCGCCGCGGGCGCCCTTAGGCCGCTGCTCCGCCTCGGGGCCCCGCGGGAGGCCGCCGCGCTCCGCCGCTCTCGCAGGTCGACCCCGCCGCGTCGTGGAGCCGGCGGCCGGCCGCAGCGAGGAGGTGCTTGGCAGGGGCCGCCCGCGGGTACCTGTCTCCCGTGTCCCCCACGCCTTGCGCCGTCCCTCCCCCGGGGCGGAGCGCCGCCGCCACCGCCTCCTCGCCCGGCCCCCCCCCCCCGACTCCAAGCCCCGGCGGCCCT
>VXBZ01004950.1:0-48918 GCA_013399135.1 Heliornis fulica | reverse complement strand
GTGGAGGGGGCCGCGGCGGGCAGGCCGGGGGAAGCGGTGCGGCCATGGCTGCTACAGCCGGTCCGGGCTTCCACCGAGGAGTCCGCAAGCGCTCGGCTGCGGCTCGGCGTTTGGGAGAGGGAGGGTGGCGCTCTCAGCCGCCGCGGCTCCCCCCGGAACCCCCAGGAACCGAAGCAGAGCTGTCATTTTTCGATGGATGAGGAAAGTCCTTACAGGACTCGCAACCTCCAGGAACACTCGGGGGCTCGCAGGTGAAAGGGAAACAAAGGAGGAATTTCTCAGTTATTAAACTGGTTGTAGAGTTTGCCTAGACAGTATTCCAAAACCACAAACAACCCCAACCCCCCCAAAAAACCCCCAACAAACTCAAGAAGCCCATCACTCAAAACACATACTCTCTCTGAGCTGTTCCTGCAAGCCGGTGCTTTTCTGCTAACTGATAAGCAATGAAAATCACAAGCTGTGCCTGCGTGAGCAGAAGTTTGCTAGAACATAATAAACAATTCAGCGTAGTGCCTGAGCTGCAAATGAGCTGGAGGGATTCTCAGCCAGCTGGCAGAGTAGGGATCTGAAAACTGACAAAATTCATCAACCAACCTCAGAGACTATGACAGCTGATAACATGTTTGACTTGTGTAAGAGTGGCATTGAAAATGAATTAGAAAACCACAAAACCAGTCTGGAATTTTGAGTGAAAAAGGTAAAAAATTGCCTTTGAACCAATGCTAAGTGTTCAGGTACCTACCTACCTTCCAAGTCTCCCAGCAGCTCCCACTTCCTTAGGGCTTTTGTTAACAAAGAAGTCAAACATACATAAAGAACTGTTCTGCTAAAGGTTTTTTCTAAGATCAGCTTAAGTAAATTACATAAACTCAAACCTGGTTAACCCAAAGTTAATGATTTAAGCCTTTTTGTGTGCAATTCCTACATCTGAGAAGCAAGAAAGATAACAGCTGTTGCATAAAACAATGATATTGCTTTAAAACTTAGAGGCTGTAACACTTTATCCAGTGTTTCGAAGACCTATCTGAAGTTGTATGCTTCAGGCCTGAAGCTCTTACCTTTATCTTCCTCATCCATCGTTTTCCAGATGAGTTGAGCCACAGGCACTTTACCTGAAACACCAAAATACACTCCCATGAGTTTGGTTATAGGGTAATGACACAGACTTGAGAGCAGCTGTAGCTTATGATGCTCAAGGCTAACTTCACAGGTGCTTCCAGGAAACATTTAGACTAAATGTGACAGAGGTTGAAATAAGTTGCACTGATGAAATACTATTTTGATTACTATAAACTTTGTAGCTACCTCCAGGCTGAAGCTTTTTGTTCAAAGTCCTCATTTTGTGAATAGAGCTTTTCTAGCAAAGCAGTTTACAGAGCCTCAGTTTTGTTCTAGCTGGTGTCTTATGTCTGGAATACGTGCATTACAGCACAGATCCCTCACCACAATTTGTCTTCATATGTGTGTATGAGAGAGAATTTCTTCTTGCTGGTTTTCATACCTGCTGCAGTAACTCCCCTTTGAGTTGTTCTTTGTACTGGCTGGAAACTATGTGACCACTAAGTAAAATTAGCTCAGTAAGGATTGTCTTTGTTTTTAATAACAATCATGGTTTCATTCAATTCTATTCCATTTTATGTTTAATGACAGATAAAGTAGATGTAAAAATGTAGACCAT
Organism: Heliornis fulica; assembly: GCA_013399135.1. Taxonomy (NCBI): domain Eukaryota; kingdom Metazoa; phylum Chordata; class Aves; order Gruiformes; family Heliornithidae; genus Heliornis; species Heliornis fulica. The sequence goes on along the minus strand of VXBZ01004950.1, from coordinate 47,237 downwards.
ACAGCTCATTAGCACCAGCCAATTTGTTATTTATTTTATCATCTTTTTAAAATGTAAACATGTATGTGCTGTCAGGGAAATATAATTGTAGGAAAGCTGATGGCAATCTGAATTGTGACTGTGGAATTGTGGAGTGAAATAAAGTGGCTACAAGTCAGAGAGTGCACAAATCACCCTTCCAGCCACCAGTGTCCATCATTGTTACTGATACCCAGACACTCTCCACCTACTTCTCCAAAGAACTGCAGGATCCTTTCTGTGCTAAATGACCCCAGGAGCAGAAGATGCTCCATGCTGCCCTGGAGCAGTCCATTAGCAAATTTATTATTGTTGCCTGTCTTCTATTGCATGATACATATTTTATACTGCAAGAGAGTTTGACTTGGTTCCAAAAGCATCTCAACTGTGTAAATATGATCTCAAATGCTCTGCAGCTGCAGTGGGTAAAGCTTTCCTTTCTAAATGGAAGGTAGGTGAGGCTACAGGCAAAGTCTTCTTCTAAACGGATGCAATGGGGCAGCAGTTACCATCATGATAGGGCCATCTCAAAGTAATCCATCTAAACACTCGGCCTTTGAAATGGAACTGTCCACTAATTAAATGCTAATAACCCAGGTATTAAGTGCAAAATCCAAAGCAACACTGAGACAGCCCAGTGGGCTGAACCAGTGTGGGCCAAAAACCCCACTCGGGGGTTCATTCTGCGCTCCATGGCTGAAGCCTGTCCTGCCTGCTCCATCTAATCTCCCCAGAGCAGAAACAGCACTGCCAGCTTCAAACTGGAAAGCAATAATGGCGTGTTCATCAGTTTGGGATATTGGTTGTTATGGAAAGATTTCATTTGGTTTGGGTTTTTTGGGTGTGGGGGAACTCCGACTTCTATTCATTTGTGAAAGGAATGAAAAGGGATCACTGAAGCAGCCTCACAGAGAAAAGTGGGAATTACACGCTGTGGAATGAGCTGAACCTGCGGGAAAACCACCATTCCTTGCTCAACAGCTCCTCCTACCGCTTACATGTAGCGCGACACTACCAGGGAACGTTTTCATGCAAATCACCCGCTAACACAAACAGGTATTGATCGCCTGTTTAGTGCTGTAATACACAGGAATTTGGTATATGTTTACCTGATATTGAATAAAATTGGATCTTATTTTGAGTCCAAGAGAAGAGAATCAGCATACTACTTTCATTCATGGGTAATTTTCAGAGTACCTAGAATTAAAATACAGAGGAAGGTATTGGAAAATGCACTCACGTTTTACTAGTTATACAAACACTGTTACCATTTCTTGCTTATAATAGAAATCCAATGGGGTTTGGATTGTAAGAAGCCTCATTTTGTAAGATACTTACCATGATAAATAATAATAACAATTAAAAAATATTTAATTTACTCTATATGCAAAATGAATTTACTATTATTTTACCCTGGTGATGAGCAGTGAAGATACAGTCCTGAATGGGCCATCAGCTGCACTGGGCAATTTTACTAAGATGAAGCATTTACTTTGATGGAAATTTCCTTGAATAAATAGTACTAAAATCTATAAAACTTCTATTTTATAATATTCTCTGGGATGCTAAAATGTGGAGTATGCTCCTGTTATTATTTACTGCATTCTGCTGCCTATTTGAAAAGTCTTCTCAGGTTTTTCAGATTCAAAGAGTGTTATTAGCATAAATCAGAAGTGCCCACTAATGTAGCTTACTGCAGGTTACTCCTTTCATTGCATGTCAGAACACTGAAATTTATATCAAAATACTCCCAGAAGCCTACAGGGCCATTTCCCTTTTCTTCTGTTAATACATAAAATCCCACTGGAAAAAGTAGTACCAATGATAACTATAAAACTGTCATTTTGCATGTCAGGAATAAAATTGCAGTGCAGTAAAATCTCTCACACTTTTCAGAGGTTTTAAAGAAACAAATTCTAGAATATTCAGGAGGTACTTTGGCCATGACAGAGACGACTCTCCAGAGAAGTAACAGCATAGCAGTATCATAAACTGCTTTCTACAGTAGTTCTGATAACTAGTAAAAAAAGTTTTGTATTTCCTGACAATTATTTTTATTCTTTGTTGATAAAAACATTTTCTAATCTTGTCTCCAGAATTTCATGTTGTAGCAAATGCCAAGCATTGCAGGTAAATTCTGCCTTCTCCCTGGCAAACCCATGAGAAATCTTATTATAGGAATTTTGCTCATCTTGCATCTCCATTGAAGAGGAACACTTGCAGATGTGGAATGAAAATAGCAATTTTCCACACAAGTTGTTATTTTCTATTTTCCATGATTCTCAATTCCCATTCCTCACTATGGTACATCTTCCTGTGTGAAGTCTGATTTCCTTTTTTTTTTCCTGGCAGCATAAAGTGACCTTAATGTCAGTGAGAATGACAGTCACGGGATGTGGGGAGATCTCTGGAAAAAAGGAGAGTCATGTTTTAGCTACATCTTTTATTCAAACATAAGATTCTGCTGTGGAATTGTGTGTGCCAAACCATGAAGCAGTGTATGTATTGCTGTGAGCTGAAGCACATCCTGGAGGCATTGGGAAGGTTCAATATATGTAGGTACCTGCATGCAGACAATGGAAATCACAGACCTGGGTGTATAATTTCTGATTATGATTGTGTAATTTGTGTAAAGGTATTCCTGAAGCTAACATTATTTCAAGAAACAAAAAATCAATGTAATTTCCAAAATTAACTAAGGGGTGCTGGGTTTTAGTGTTTAGTTTTCTTACTTACTTTTAATATCAGAAGCAAACTATCCTGTGATACACATAATAAAGATGCCAATACTTGTTTTATGGAAAAATTTAACCAGGGTGTATTTCAGAAGAAATTTTTGGAGTCTATCAAATTAAAGAACCTCGAATTTCAAGAAAAAATGGCTATTATATGAGAAAAAAATAATAAAAATTCTAACACTGAGCTCACATGCTGATGTAAAGACCTTCTGCAACTGGCATAAGGAAGTGGGATGGAAAGAAGCTGATAGGAATATGATGTGATGCTGGTCTCTGTAGTTATACAGTCACCAGGTGGTCCAAATATATAAAATATTGACAAAGGAACTATAATACTGTCAGTAACAATGAAATGTGAACAAGCAGCTGGAGCTCTGGTCCCACTGAAATCAGTGGGAGTCTTTGCCTTGGACCTTGGTGGGAGCGTGATCCCAAAGTTTTCATTCTGAGTCCACCTCTTGAGGGTATGACATACTCTTGGAAATTCTCACTAATTTATTCTGAGGTTTCCCCAGTTAGGTCCTCTGTATCATAATTATTCAAAACACATTTTCCCCTGTCAGTTTCCAGAGATGAACTCACAGACAATTGGAGCATGACTGAAATATCATCAAAAAAGCCTGATAGATAAAGCGAGAGATGATCCTGACTGCCAAAGCTGCTATCTAAATATTCTTTCATTTAAATAGCAGCATAACATTTCATCACTACTGAGTGAAGACATACTTGGAAGTGTTTGTAAAGTATTGCTGGTGAATTAATGCATCATAAACTTAGCACTTTTTCGAAGAACTCCAAAATATGCACAGAAAATATAAATAGAAGCTAAGCAATTTAGAATCCCTTTGAATTAGCTACAAACTGGCAGCATTCTTATTAAATCTTTTCAGTTTTGAGCACAAATTGATAAAAATCAACAACAATCTTAATTTTCCTCTTCATTAATTTTTACTTGGTTTAGCAGATGTTTAATGTCTTTGTTGTAGATTATTTAATTTGCATTAAGCAAGAGGCTACAAAGTTGATTTATACATTTTAATTCCTTGCATTTTTACTTCTTTCAGATACATTTGTATGCAAAAACATTATGGACTGCATTCTGAACTAGATCCTTAGGTAGCCAAGCTAGGTTTGTACCAAAACAGAGATGAGAGGTGAGCTGAGGTTACAGGCATCTTTTTTTGTGACTTACTCTAAAATTAACTGTGGACTCTGCTGACTGCACAATTTAAAACATATCCCAAGTTGCACTCAGTTCCATGACTCTTCAAGAGGTTAGTTACAGCCACGGTGAATTTCAAGGGTGCAGCAGTGATCCAACCCTGATACCTTCCCTTGACCATACTCTTAATATACCCTGAAAAGTAAAGCCTTCTAAAAGGCATGATAGAGATAACTTGGCTCTGGACTATTTAAGATTTCCTTGAGCAAGCCAAGTAAATTGCTTTTCTGGCTGCTTTATCATCCCTGAATGGCACAAAGCAGGCAGGCTGTGTTCCTTTTGTCTCTAGGAATATGTGATTGATTCTCACACACTGCTTCATTTTCATATGCCGCCTCAGGGACAGGCTCCTTTTACTTGGTTCAAAAGGCTCACTTATTTTCCCAGATTTTGGTGATGGAGATAGAGAGATACTCAAACAAGGACTGTGGAAGAAATATTTTATTGGACTATGGAGAATTTATTAAGGCTTTCCCCATTTTTTAAATTATGGTGTTTGCATTCATGCACAGTGTTTGAAATTTGCTTGAAATGGGTCTGTCAATACATAAAGATGAAACATTCATACCTCTAGGGCTAAAATGGGATGTGTATTTTATAAGCAGCAGGAAAAGGAAGAGGCTTAGCCTTTCTCTAAAGAGCAGGCACAGAAAACTGAAGGAGCATTGCTGATGTCCACCAGATACAGCCACAATCTTCCACCAAGACAAATGCAAATGCACAGAAAGAAATACAAATTAGAAAAAAAAATCATAACTGATGGAGACACTCAAAGAAAGGGACTTTAAAAGTGTTCTGTGTAAGGTAATAGGGATGAGCTGCTCAGAAATATTTAGATGTCTACACTGAATCATACAAGGAAGTTTGGGTTCATGAGAACTGGATGCAGTAAGGAAACTGATAATTCCCATACACAACACCTACTCAAGGATGTTGGAAGTGATATCTATCTTCTTGTGTGCCTGCAGTGACAAACACATTCCTTTCTGTTTGTTCTCCATCTTCTCATGGGCAATATGTCTGGTGAGATCCAAATGGCGTGGTTTGTACTAAAATAGCTGCATGGGTTGGTACCTTCAGCTGTCAGAAGTGTCTCTCCTTCTTTCCCACTTTGTGAAATATACATACCACAGCACCATCTGCTTCACCAGGGTGCAGATTTGACGCAAAGGAGCTGTGTTTTAATGGGAAGAATCATCCGACTACAAGAGAATTTTATGACTTTTAGTTTACTTTTATATCTACTTCCCCCTCCCCCAATTCTCACATCAATCCCAGGTCTCTTGAGGCACCAGACTTCGAAGCTGACACCAGATGGGAGAGTTTCAAACAGCTGTGGGCTTCCCTGCTGCTGCTTCCAGCTATCAAGGACTCATCTGTGCACGTGCATACGGAAAAAGCTGGTGACAGCAAGACAACACCGAAGTCAGTTTTCTCCTCCGCAAGCTCAGTGCTCTCAGCACTCTCACAGCTCACAAGGTTTACCACAATCACTGTGTCTGTTTAGAGAATGACTGGCAGCTGCCTTCAGATGATGAAAAAGAAGCAACAAAGGATGAAAAAGCTTAGAAGGAATGGAGTGTTTACACAGATCCCTCTGCAGGAGGCTGTTTATCAGATGTTATGGACTCATTTATTTATAGCTAATGACTTCTCCAAAAACATTGTTCTCTGCTGACCTTTACGCTTAAATTGGAAGTCAGGAGACCTACCCTGCCAAGTAAATGAAATAATTTAAAATTAAAATACTGGGGGTGGGGGAAGCTTCTTGATGTATTGATGATCCATTGTAAACTACTATATTTCTGCTTTTTGATATTATTATCATTGCTGATCACTGTGGATAGCTAGTATTCTCCAATAAGCCTGGCACATGGAAAGAAAAAAAACACAACTTGATTTATTATGGGAGTTGAGGACACTTAGCCAGTAATCTGATCAGCTGCTTATACTGTCAGCTCCTTATACAGGGTTTCTGTGTCGCAGTGGCCTGTGCAATGTCCAACCTATTAGTAATGCTCCACAAATAAAGAACAGGGATTTGTGCTTTTTCAGGCTGAAATAATTAGTCATTGCTTCCTATAAAAATGCAGACAGCAATAATCAGGCTGTTTCAATCTGCTGGATCCTACTCACACGTTTGAGCTCAGCTTACAGCACCAGGGCCATTGCACTCAGAGGATCGGGCCCTTTCTTTGGTCACAATCTCTGCTCTCCCCAGTGGCTCCCAAGAGCCAAACCTAACGGGGGTCAGCCGGATGGAGAATGCCTGCACACTGGAATCATCTGGGCCCCACAAGCACAGCTAATTGATCTCCCGCTGCCTCAAGCCCCGTGCCTTGGCACTGAAGATGGTGTTTTACAATTGGCTCATCATGGTGAGCCATGGCTTCCAAAGCAGGATGCTTCAGGAGTCAGTGTGTGTCCTGTCACCTCCTTCTCTTGCAATGCTAATGAGACCGTGCTCTCTGCAAGTGCACCAGAGAGACACGGAAGATGCTGACGAATCTTATTTGTTGCTGCCCACAGAGGTTACAAAAGACATCTTTACTGTAAATGGGAGTGATGCTGTTTGCTGGAGGGATGATACCGTACTCCACATGCTTGCTATGTCCCAAGCTCTTAGTAGAGGAGGGAGGGGAAGGGTTTACTCCTGTCCCTGAGGCAAAGCCCACGTTCCTGCTGCAGTTCCTGCAGCTTTGCATCTCTGGCTTCCCCCTGTGTCCCCACCTTCCTGGCTCCACATACCCTTGGATAGGTGCTGGGCTGGTTCAGGGAGACCAGGACCACTGTGGCTTGACTTGACTTGCTACAGAAAAGGGGCATCAACCACACTGTTCTGTCACCAGAAGTGACAGCACAAAGAAAAAGCACCCCTTCCTCTGCAGACTCTCATAATGTCGTTACTTTAACTTTTAAGTGTAAGAAATGTACCTCAGGATAGGCGAATAAACTGAGCAGAACCATCTTAATGTTGGAATTAATCCTGTGCTTTAGAAGTAAAACCCAGTAACTGCATGCAGATAAGACACTTTCTCCTTTCTGCTCCTTGCTCTAATAAAAAAAGTAAAGTATTGAAGAAGTAATTTTACAGCTCGGCTAAGCATTAACTAACAACTCTTTCTGTGTAACAAATACCTGATGCCGTGGATTTGCTAATGGAACAGGAGATGGCTGGTGCATTTCTATGAGCAGAACCGGGCTACCAGCCAAAATGTGAGTTTTACTAGTTATGCTCCCAACCAGGAACTACAGGAATTAATTCCTAAATTGATGTGAGGATAGAAAAGCAATCCATAGCAGAATCTAGGGCTGTGTGCATATTCATCTATCTTACTTGTACTGCTTTTCTTTATCTGGTGTTTCTAGATCAGAAAAATCATAAAGTACTGGATTGCAAAACTCTTTGGAAATTAAGTAAGCCATATTTACAACCTAGCTCCTGCATAAAAGATGGAAGAGCCCCACTCTTCCAGTGACTTTGAGCCTGGGACATTTTAAAGAGTTTCTTTCAGCAAGGGTTGGTTCAATGAAACAAAATAACCACAGTGAAATATCTCAGCACCCATAAACTTTATTCCTACAATGGGTGTGACCTGAAGACATCCTTCTTGTCTTTGAGATATTTTATCTGTAAGTTTTCTACCTGAAACTCCCAGTAACAAGCACTCTCAAGGAAATCTGCACTGCTGAGGTGTAAGGAGCAGTCTGAGAAATGCATGATATGGGGCTGATGCAGTGCAGCTAAATTTTGCTTTATATAAAATAGAGTTTTGAGACACCACAAAGTTCTCTTCTCCTGAGTTTTTATTCAAACCAGGAAGAAGATCTATGGAAGTTTGACTACTTGTCTGGTGGATTCAGTGGAACGTAATAAAGACCTTTAACCCCAATCAAATGGGTTCTTAAAGGTCTGAGAGGTCTCACGCTGACAAACATGAAGATAGAAGTGGCAATACAAGAAAGCAAGTCAGGCAGGACCTCTCTGAGGAAGTGAGAAACCCTCATTTTAATTAAGATATACACTTCAAACTGTGGCTAAGTTATGTTGGGGTGAAGTGATATGTATTTGAAACTACAGTTGCCATTTCTAAACCTTCTCTATTACTTCTTTAAAGTTAATAAGTTCATTTAGTCCTTATTTCACTGCAATACCAAGAGACATGTAATAAAGTCTGGTGACTTAAAATCAGTTTCTCAAAGCATCCGAGCTCTGCTGAAAACTCTAAAATTAAAAGCTTTTTAACTGTGACCCTGCTCTGGAAGGGCAGTTCAGCACATAAATAGTAGCACTGACCTTCAGCCTATGCCCTGCTATATATGGCTCTCCTGAATTTATCTTGGAAACATGTGTACTACTGAATTCAAGGAGACTAGTTACAAGGTTAATGATGTAACTGCTTGTGGTATTTGTTTCAAAGCTAAGGACCTCAGAGTTACCTGCCATTCCAGCACAGTGCAGAGGTAAGAAAATGGAAAAACAGCACAGGGAGAATAAAACCAAAATGTTTGTTAAGGCAAACACTGATAAACTAGTGAAAGACCTGAAGACAGTTTTAGAAGAGTTCTGTCTACACCTCCTGTGTTGCTGTTAAATCCTGGTTCTTCTCACAGAGTTTAGTTTCACAGTGATTTGCTTAGCTATTTAGTAGCATTAATGGCTTAGTGTTTGAAAGTATAAATAGTATAACTTCACTGTTGTGCTGTTGAACTGTACTTTTGCTGCATTAACACATATGAAAGGTTGTAGAAAGACTGGTGTGTAAAGGTGTCATTATATCCTACTTTTCCTGTGTTGAAAGCACTTTAAGAGGCTGCCACTACCACACTACAGTTGGCTGGCTGCCTTCTCAACCTTTCTGCACAATTCCTTAACACCATTCTCTTTCCTGAGAGCCTAGGGATACAGTTTTTACAAAATGCCCAAGCTTCTTTTTCTTTATATCTTTAGAAAAATTTTAAAGGGTATTGAAATTTCAAAGTAGCTGTAGATATCTGCTTAAGGAATAGCTGCCATTTGTTTTATGCTTTTCATAAAAAGTATTTTTTTCACTGGAATGTCTGAAAATTACAACACTTATTTGTTGAAAAATGTGGTTAACTTTACCCTTTGTTTTCAACATGGGCTTTGTTTTCTCTCACCCTCAAATGATGTTTCACAGAGGTTCTCTAGGATTATATTTGGAATAAGGAAAATATGGCTGAAAGGATTTAATTTATCTTTAAAATAAAATCCAGTATGTCATTCAGACAGGAAAGTGAGCCAGGGATGAATGTTTGATATAAAAATTCATGAAACATGAAATGGGCTTTAATAGTAAGTCTGTGAAGTCTTGAAACAATAGGTCTCTCTGGAGTAGCAGAGTCCTATTTTTATGGTGCTTTGATAGGTGGGAAGGTCATAGAAATGTTTTGTATGAGAAAAGAATTAAAAATGTAATTGAACACAGTTCATAAATCCACAAAGGTTCAAAAGCTACACTCTGGGTGCTAATTCCTTGGGAGAAATGTTTGTGCAGTTACACTGTAAAGGTTAATAGTAAATACAGTGTTGCATCTGCAAATCTCTGGTTTGTTTTTCCAAGATATGACTTACCACTGACCTTATGTTATCCATCATTTGATGATTATATCTGCATTTTCCAGTAAAAACTCTTCTTCCCTTTTTTGATTAAATTAGACTGCGAGCTCAGATTTTGATTTATATGGAGTAGCAATGCCTCATTCTTCCAGGACTGAAAATGTCCTTGTTTAAGATCAGATCAGAAGATGGGATGAAAGCCTTTTATAATTTTGAATGGAATCAGTCTTTTTAGAGCAGTCACTACATTTCTATTATTAATCATGAAGACGGATATGCATAAATGAAGATATTTTTACATCTACACTACAATTCTTAACATTCTACACTGACAAGTGGCTATTAATAAGAGAAGGATATAAAGAGAAAAGCAAAGAGAAATGTTAAAAATGAGACCTTCTGGCTCAAAGACCTGCTGCTTTTGCAGCTTGCCACTATGAAGAGGCACTGAGGGAGCTAAGGCAGATCAAAGATTAAAACTCAAGAATCCCAGTTCTTATTAAATTTAATGTTTAGCAAATAACTGTATCATATCTAATGAAGCACCCACCTTTTAGGCACGTACATACAAGATAGCATCCCTCTGATAGTGCTTGATTGCACTGAAAATAAAGCTACAGAACACAAATGTCTTTGCTGTTCCATACTTGAGTTCTTGTAACAGTATGAATTAACTTTCAGAAGACAGCAGTAAAACCTAAGAAATTTCACAGAAAACAGTATTTTACAGGAATACTGTTAAAGCTGACAAGTAAAAATTTCACAACAGAAGAAATACCCAATTGAGATTATTGTAGCCCTAGCACAGCACATAGTGTTCTGCCACCTGTGTGAAAGCATGTCAACACAGTGTGTAGTAACAGTTACACAGGCTGTTCTTGCATTGCTTTAAATTGTAAGTAATCAAGATATTTCCTCCCCTCCCCATATTTCTAGAATATTTTTAATAAACCCTCATTTTATTTTCATTAGTGATGATTTGGGAATTGCACTGAGAAAAAAAATCCTGTTTCTTATGCCACAGTCCTAGAGAAACTAGGACACATGTAAAAGAAGTATCTAAATAAAGACAATTCATATAAAGGAAAAGGTCTGAACCTCTGTCAAAACAATATAGAGAAAAAAGCAGCATCACTGATTATCTTGGCAGTGCAGAAATGCAGACTTGCTTTCTGACAGGAAAACACGTAAAGATTAAGAAAAGAAATCTGCCTTAAATTCTCACTTACAATCAATTAATCAATTTCATTATATAGAAATAGGAGGAATAAATCATAAGGAGGACCCACTTTTCTGAAAGGTGCTGCTGCAAAGTAGAGCAGACCAGAGCTAACTTTAAAAGGGTATCTGGAGGTTTCAAATTCATGTGTCTAGAGAAAAATGAACTAAAACATAGTTAAGCAAAATACACACTTCTGTGTATTTTAGCCTTCTGATTTTATAAAGCTTCACATACATAAAGACAGATTGAAAAGTAAATGCGGCCAGATAAATTAATGCTCACAGAGGAGGCACAGGTTTTAGGCATGTGGGTTCTTTGGAGACAATTAAAACACTATTTATAGATGTTGATTTTTTTCTTTTAGAATATTAAACTTTCAGTCCTCTGGCTAGAGAAATTAATTTTGAACATAAATTGCTTCATTCTGTGCCATTTCCACTGTCTGACTCTCATACCTGCAACTGTCTTTCACATAGCACATTATCCTTCAAGAATGAACAGTTTCTCTCTTTCCTATTCAGATCTGAAAGCAAGCCCTTTGCACTTCACACACCACTGTTGAAACTATGTTTGATAAAGAGATCTGGGCAAAGGTGGAGGGTCTCTACTTGGGGTCCATACATACTTTAGATGAATTAATATGAGTGTCTCAAAGCAGAAACTCTTTTATGTGCTGTTTTCACTTCCCAACACAGGATTAATTCTAACATTTCTGCTCAATCCATCTGCCTCTTCTGAGGTGTGTTTATGACAGCTACAGGGCAGCAATAAATAAGATGCAGCAGCATCTTCCGTGTCTCTCTGGTGCACTTGCAGAGAGCAGAGTCTCATTAGCATTGCAAGAGAAAGAGGTGACAGGACACACAGTGACTCCTGAAGCATCCTGCTTTGGAAGCCATGGCTCACCATGATGAGCCAATTGTAAAACACCATCTTCAGTGCCAAGGCACGGGGCTTGAGGCAGCGGGAGATGAATTAGCTGTGCCTGTGGGGCCCAGATGATGCCAGTGTGCCAAGGCTTGGCTCTTGGGAGCCACTGGGGAGAGCAGAGATTGTGACCAAAGAAAGGGCCCGATCCTCTGAGTGCAATGGCCTTGGTGCTGTAAGCTGAGCTCAAACGTGTGAGTAGGATCCAGCAGATTGAAACAGCCTGATTATTGCTGTCTGCATTTTTATAGGAAGCAATGACTAATTATGTCAGCCTGGAGAAATGAAAATCCCTGTTCCTTATTTGTGAAGCGTTGCTGATAGGTCACTTTTCTCTGTAAAGCCGACTACATTACAGGATATTCAAATTGCAGTGTTGGCCATTTTCTTCCAGCCTTTCCTTGACTTACCCTTACTCACACTTTCATAGCAGCATGAGGATGTTCACTTCTCTAGTTCCTAGGAGTCAGCAATTAAGAAAATGATTTCCTGAGCTTTCAGCTGTCTTCCCCGTTTCTCTTACAGTAGATTAAATTTCACTGAAAGTCATCTTCTGTCCTGTGAAAGGCACTCACGAGGCAGTCTGGGATAGTAAGTTAAACTTGAAGCAATCTTTTTGTTATTATATATAACCTATACCACATTATTCCTCTTAGAGATACATGGAAAATTCTTCTTCCTCGTGGTTATAAAGTAACAGAGATTGAAACAGAGTTTTGAAGTGTAGCAATAAATGACAACATAAATAAATTTAGAAATAGTTTAAATTTGATTATGGTGAAGACTTCTTTGAACTACATTTTAGATAAAGCACATATAGGCAGACTTATGTGGTCTTTTGTGGAAAAAAAGTGTTATTTGGATGAATTATTCGGTTTATCAGTGACTTCCTCTTGCATTGTTTTCACTTTTTAAACCATGTATTCAAATCCAAGCAGAATTTTACCAATGAGGATTTCACTGAAAGAAAGTACCCAAATGGCCATGCCATTTCCACTCCAGTATCTATACCACAAAGCTATTTATACACCTAAAACTTCAAGAAAACTGGGAGCAACATATGAAATAACTCAGCAAATTTAATTTTGGTTTCTCATCCTGCCAAATTGCCCATGTCCACAATAGTGGCCACATGAAGGCCCTCTGAAGGCCCATTCACTCAAGAACAGTTACACACACCGAGGAACAATCAACTCCACCTCAGGGCTTGATGAGGCAAAGCAGAATCTATGCTAAAATTACAACAGTCTACAAAATTAATGAAAAAAATGCTGAATTTTATTCTAGTAAAAATAGCTTTGACTAAAGAGAAAAGAGAGCATTTCTTAACACACATATTTGAACGCCTTGTACTTTTTAAACCAATTATGGAAAGACTTTAATTCTTCCTAGTACTGCAATTCCTCTGGAGACCCCTCAGTCACAAAGGATACACTGAATGTTCTCAAATTTGCCTTTTCAAAGGATCCCTTATACAAGGTAGGAACAATTTTTTCCTCGTAACATTTTTATTTATCTGATAGATGTAGAAAATATTTTCGTGTGGATTTGGATTTTACTCACCAAGTGTATGAAAAGAAACGCATCAAGAGGCTGGGACCTGAAGCACTGTCCTGTGAGGGGCGGTCGCTGGCCCTGAGGTCCTCACACCCGGCTGCTCGCTTCACCTGAGGGGAGAGACACAGTCAACCCTTCAGGAGGAAGGAGGCTCAGCTAAGTAAAACCATTCCTAGTTTGGAAAACCTGGAATGAAATACAAGCTTTAAACTCCCCGCAAGCTGTTCCCATAGAATCATTTCGAGAAGCGGAGCTGGGCTGGAAGAGTCATGAGGAGGGTGGGTGCAGCAACAGCCATTAACACCGTGTAAGAGGAATTTCTGCCATCTGTGTGATTGCTCTTACTCCGCCACTATCGCAGACACAAGTTGTCCTCTCACGCTGAATTTCCCTTCTCACAGTATTGCCCCTCGCTCCTTAACCCTTCCCACCCGGCGTTTCCCCGGGACTACCGGCCCCGGCCACGCTTGCGGTGCCCTCCCGCCGCATCTGGCGGCTCCATGGCGCGGGGGCTGCTGGGCTTTGTAGGCAGCTGCCGCCTCAGTGAGGCCTGACGCGCTGGCTGCGCCGCCCCGGCTGCTTTCGGCCGGCCGGAGGGAGCCGTGGGGACACCGGCTGCGTTACCTTGTAGGGCAGGTGTTGCTGGTCTGCCCCGGGCGGACGCAGGGAGCGACGCGGGCCGCTAGCCGCGGGCGGACCGGCGGCCAGTGAGGAGCCGGCGGAGATGAGAGGGGCCGGCGGGAAGGCTGAGGAGGCGGGAGAGCCGGCAGCCCGGGGGATGATCCCCTTGCGCTGCGGGGGCTCGCCTGTGAGGAAGCGGCGGGACGGGTGCTGAGGAGATTTTGCACAGCCGCCCTTCTCCCCTCGTCTGTAACGAAACGATGAGATCCGAGTGATTGCTTTGGGTTTATTTTGTGGCAACGAGCGTTTGGCGAGTCCCGCTGGCCCCTCGTAAGGTGAGGACCAAGGGCTGCTGCTTCACAGAGACCCCGCACCCCTCAGCAGCCGACTGGTGGGGCCTTTTCCTCAGAGCGAGGAGATGGTGGCAGCTCGCTAAGGAGCGATACTCAGCTGAAACACTGGATTCAGCTTTGAGAGACGTTTTCTTGGGGTGGTGTAAGCTTCAGGTAGCCTTTAGATGCCACAATTGAAGAGGATGTGGGTGAGAATTTATTACTTCTACCCAGGAAGGAACTACCCATCTTGGTAACTACCTGCTTTAATTATAACAAGAGAAAATCACTGAGCTCATCCTTTCGTCTTGTGTGTTTTCTTTAAAAATTTAATTTTTTGCCTTTCTTCCTGAAAACCAGCTCCATGGACCTCACCCTATGCTAATTTGTCTTACAGAGACTGTAGGGTGCACCAGTTCAGGTGGATTCTTGGCCCTTTCTAAGTATGTGTTGACACCTGGAGAGAACCTTGGCACACAGCTATTATCCTTTTGATGCTCCAAGTGGAATGTTTCTTTTGCATATTCCAAACCCAGTGCACTGTTTCCTGTGGTTTTAGCATGAGCTGGGGGAGGGTTTCATGCTGCAATGATTTAAAATTAATTGTTGACTGCTGAAGAGCAATTTTTTGTCTTTTTTTTTTTTTTTTTTTGCAACTGGACTAACTCAATGCCAGTGACAGAATGGGACAGCTGACTGCCTCCCTGGAAAAGGAATGGAGCATTAACGGAGCACATCGGGCCTGCAGCTGTTGCCACCCTGAGCCTATACATAGAAACCCTCTACACCACCCACTTGTGGGTGACCACCATGTTAGTTGGCAGCACAACAGAAGTTTGCAGTAGTTTGTTTTGTCATCTCTCAACTCTCAATTGCTGTAGCAGTACTCTGGAGTTAGGTTCAGAGTTCCTTATTAAAGGTGAAATTTCATTGAAAAATAATAGTCAAATTGTTTACTCAGACGGTTCACCAGAGGTGCTTCTTACCTGAATGAGATGGAGAAGAGAAACATGAGGAGACAAGAGTGCAGTGTGCGACCAGTGCTAATGGAAAATCCCTGATTCTCACCCTGTATCACTTTTAGCAGCTCATTCTAATGTAATTTTCTGTATACCTGAGAAATAGGATAAAGTCAGGAAGTATTGGGTTAGAATAATAATCAGAATAAACAGTCTGGTTGAGAAAATGCACTTTAAAAAAAATCCTATGTACTAAATCCTTCCATAGCATTTGAAAGAACTATGCTTGTTATTACTGTCATTGTGATTTACATATAATTTGCTGTATGCTTGTAAAAATGTCTGAAATAGAGAAGAACTGTGGCTACTTCTCTACTAAATGCCAAATGAAGTTTCTTATTACTGCTTCAGTCAGTTCTTTGCACAAAGCATGCTGAAGGTCTGCACGACAGCTAGGGTTGTATCACCCCTCTTCTAAAGTAAAACTACAGAATCATCCTAGAAATTGGAGAATGGCAGAATCTTAAACTCCCAGTTTAATCAGCTCCTTGTCCCAGGATGGGCATTCAACTCCCAGCCATGGCTTTGTATCCATACAGTTCAGGATTTAAAACCCCTTTTTGGACAGCTTTTCTATTTGCTTTACACTTGGAACAGCTCAGAGAAGTGAGGGAGAAAGCAGAGCTTAGCTGCTCAGTGCAGGAACACATAGCTTCCCTGATCTTTTCTGTTCCTAAGTGATCCATTGAGAGAGGGATGTGAAACCCTGCCAGGTGAAGGAACAAGGCACAGCCTGGAGCTGAAAATTGTGTTGAATGTGAACCACACTCAGAGAAGACCCCTGACCTTGGTGAGAGTCTGGCCATGCAAGAACTGTGGCAGCAGTCTGCCACAGAAGAATGTGCTTTATATACTGCTTGGATATTGATGTGCAAAAGAAACTTGCTTTGCTGGAGTTTTCTGGTAGCAGCTAAGTAAAAGAATTATGTGAATGAGCTGTGTAGGAAGATAGGAAGCAATTGCAACTGTGAAGGTTCACTAATCTTCAAAACTGACAGACTTAATTGTCCAAATTTTTTGCAACACTCTATTTGTGACATATTAAATGGCATGATATTGTGATCCTTCATGTTGCAACAGTCTGTGCCTAGTCCCTCTGGCCCAACTACACGTGTTCCTTGTGTTTTGGGGGATTGCTAGCCTCCACAGTTTTCACTTAATTATCTGTCTTGATGTAGAACTGAAAAAAATCCTGAACTGGTCTAGTCAGGTGTGGGAAAGCATGCTGGGAAATCGTATGACTCAAGAGGTCAACGATGTAGTAATTAAAATATGTTACTTGCATTACAAAGGGCAGTAAGTCAAGCCCCTGTAAGCTGGAGTCAAGATGCATTCCTCATCAAGATGCATTCCTCATGAAGATACATTCCTCATGAAGATACATTCCTCATGAAGTTGTTAGTGGTGTCATACAGCCTGATTGCAGGTGTGATACTGCTCCAGAGAAACCTGTCTGGTGCCGGGATCTGTGGAGCTGCATGCCAGATACTTTAGACCATGCAGCACAGAGCCATTTCTCAAAACTGGCCTGTTCTACACTATAGCACAGTTCTTTCCCATTCTGAGAGCAGTGGTGTATATTCTGTAAGTTCTTTGATTGTATTAGCAAGTCAAGCTAACAACTGGATATGAGTCATTCTTTATTGCTGGGTTTCTGTCTTTGTGTGTGAGGCTGGTGCTCAGGTGTCTTGAGGACACAGAATAACTATCACAGTCTGCAGATGTGCACAGGAGGAGGAGGTTGGCACCACTATTTGTCACCACATTAATTACCCCATGGTGTAAATAATCTTTACCTGGGCTACCTCGGCCTTCCCAAGCTTCCACCATCTCCCTGCCCTTGTCATGTGTTCCCATGCCATCCCTTCCTCCAGTGCCTGCAGCTGAGTGATCAGATTGTGTGCAGGCTGGCGATGCTGGCACATCTTTGTCCTGCCAGGCCTGGCTAGTTACCAGCTTTACCCTCCTTGCCAGCATCAGGGAGAGGACAGGGAGAGGTTGCTGAGCAAAACTGTGTTATGTGCTTGAAGCTGCAGCCAGAAGAGCTCGAACTTAGGCACATGCAGATGCTGGCAGCCATGGAGAGCTGCAGAAGCCTGCCTCCCCAGTATGTTAATAATTCATTGTTGACACTGCTTCTTTTCATTCTTCCCAAGTGGTGCTGGAGCCAAAAGGGATCAAACAAACTCGATTATGACAAAAGAAACTTGACTGTGTCTTGCTTTGTGTGGATAGACAAGTGGGGTAAGGTAGAGAGAAAGCTCTCCTGATCACCTTGGCTTTATGCTTCGATTATTTCCCTATGTCTTAATTTTAAGTAGGCAGATAAATGACTTACCACAGTGTATAGCTGTGAGGCAGAGATATTTCAGGCATTTTTAGCTTGGTCTTCTATGGAAATGAGCCTTATTTTCTTTCATTACCTTTATCTTTCTATACTCCCACATAGGATACTTTTAACCCATGACCAATTTCCGTTACATCAGGACAGGAAGGACTGATCTCAAACATACACATTTTGACAAAAGAGATGACCAATAAGAGAAATGCAGCATTATTACATAGTCCTTACTATGTATGCCTCAGTATGCCTTTTAGACACCACAAAATTCCATTATAAGGGAAAAAAAACCCAACTTATTTCTCCTTATGGAGACCATCTGCTCAGTTCTGTATAAACCAGAAGTTCTTGCTTGTTCATCTGGGGAACCTCACAGAACTTAAAAAAAGGGCACTGGTAATTTTACTCAGTGTGGTGGCAGTTCAAATGCTGCTGGTTTGGTTTTTTAATTCACTCTTCCCTTGCTTGGAAGAGTTATTGCTGTGTCACTGTATGACTTACATGGCTGTGTTTGAATTTGGCTGGAAACTGTGGTGAGAAGCTGTAAAAAGAGGTTTTGAAATTTTATTGTGTGGGCAACATGAGCAAGAGACCTGAAAACAAGGGACCAGCCCCTTTGAGACATTACTACCCGTTAGAGTTTCCTGCTCTCCAGAGTAAGATCTTTGCAAAAAATGCTTTCTCCATGTAGCTGCAGTCATTCACCACAGTGTCTTACCAGCTGTAGCAGTATGGGTTTGTCTGCTGTTCTTCTTGGTTGGTTTATTTTTATTTTATTTTTTTTTTTTAATCTTGAAGACTATCTCTGTTTCCTCTCTGTTTGTAGAAAAGTAACTTAAAGCATATGGGCTTTAAAGGTAGACATCTCGGGTAAATTTTGTTTTCAGAGTGAAGCTACACATGGCTGATTACAAACTGAGGAAGGTACTAATGCGTTCTTATTTCCCCTTGGGGCAGCAGCTTAGGAAAAGCAGGAGTGGCTGCTCAGAAAGCAAGGAGGAGAGGATGCCTGGGGACTTTACATACCACCGCCCAAGATCTGCTTTCAGCATCATGTCAGAAACGTTTTCTGCTTACTTCGACTTTTTATGTCTCTGAAATCGCCTGAGCTTCTGCACTACCAACTATCTCTTTCACAATGGCTGTCAGCTGTCAGGTAAGAACTTTATGAAGCTGTTAGAACTGAAGTGAACCCAGACAAGTCTCACTTTCTGCATTGTTTCAGCTCAGGGGAATCTGTTATTGAAAGAACTAGTGGAGAATTATTGCAAAGAATGAAAACATCTGTACACTTTTGCATGACAGAAATACCCACCCAGGTTTTTCTGGCTTTTGTGCAGATGTTTTTTGGAGAAGATTCAGAGAGCATCGAGGTCACAGCCTTGCCTTTGGCTGCCTCAGTAATTGTTGCTTTGCCACTGCAACTCCTTCAGGGATTCAGAAGAGGCTGATCCTCCTCACAGGGAAGGTGACTAACATGAAGCAGGAATGCTGGTCTTGCCAAGAGCATGGGCACTGTGGAAAGTCAAATGTCTATAAATCAACAGTGTTGTTTTTTATGTTGTTTTGCACCAACATTTTAATAGGGTGACCCCCCCCAAAAAAAAGCTCCTCCTCCCTGCCCACCCCTCCATAATCCATTGAAACATACAGCTGAGTGGTTTACTGAATTTTCTATGGAAAGCAGACAGTTTTTAAACAGAAAACTTAATTTGTTGAAAACTATGGGGGTGGGAGGGAAAGGTTTGAGGGAGTAGAACAGCATTTACCAACAGATCAGCTCAGGCTGTGTTTGGTACAGAAGGAAAGAAAGGTGAAGCTTGGATGCCTTAGACATTGCTTGTGGCATATTTTCCCAAAATAAAGCTGATTCATATTTGGAAATGATTTGACTGCAGGCAGACAGTTTAGAACATAATGTATTATGCAGATTTCTACCTAATTTACTTGTCCAATTAGATCATTAAAATGCCTCAAGTGTTTGTGGCTTGGTTTTATTTTGTAGCATTTTTAAGAAAAAGCTCACCTTCTTTTCCCTGCAGGAATCTTGTCCGTGTGTTCTCTCCACCTTGGTGTTTCTGTATGACAGCTACTGAGGTTGCTACTACGGGGCTGGGAGATACCAACACAAAGAAGATGGGGAACTGTCTGAAAGTGGTATTAATCAAAGGTTGCAAGAGGAGGTGGCCTCACTGGAGACTTTCCCGTGACATATTAATGAGGTACATTTTTGTGGCCACTTAACTCTGGCACAGTGTTTTTGCACGGACATTAAATTGCACCTTGTAGGAACTTTGGCAGCCTGAATCCTAAAAGCCCCAGAGAACACACATATTTTTTGAGATTCAAAAAATTGGGGAAGGCACTGTATTTCATCCTTGTCTGTTGCTCCTTACCTGCAGTTCTTCAACTCAGGCTTTGGACAAATTATCAAATTAATGCTGTCATGAGAGCAGAGCACTGAGCCAGGCGACGGTTGTCCTTGTTGCATAATGCAGAGAGCTTTGGCCAGGGGAGCTTTCAGCAATAGTGAAGAAGGGCGGGGTATGGAGGACACGCTCTGTAATTGAGGATCAAAGCTAATTGCTTCTGGTTCTCAATCTGTATAGGAGCTGTTCAGCTGCAAAAGGCAGAAGTGTTAGGAAGCATCTCTCACCTAGACGTGTTGTCATCGGGCACAAGTGAACAGGTAAGTTCTACTTTTTCTAGAATCAATATTTTGGTAAGAAAAGTCTTTCCTCAAAGTAGCTTGGCAATACATCTGATGGTAAGAGGCTTTAAGTATAACCTAGGTTTAGTAAAATCTATATTGCTGTATGTAGTGCACTGAAATGTGATGGAGATAGTAAAGATATTACTAAAAGTAGTTAATAATAATTCTTAATTACAGAAGTGTTATCTAGTTAGCTCACCTGCTAGGTAGAAAAGAGGTGGGGAAGCTATGGAGGTAAAATGGAAAAGGTGAAGGAACATTTTTCTACAAACTTTGGGAAGTGGCTTTTATCTGGATAAAATCCCACTCTATTGACATCTGTGATGTCATATTTAATTTCTGTGGAATAAGGGCTTTTGCACATTTCTGGACACCACCAGAAGTTCTTAACTTTCCAATTAAAAAGTGGGCAATCATTGTTTTTGTTTTGTCTCCTCATATTTATGAAATGACAAAAAGCACCAGTATCCAGGAGAGTCCTATTTTCCCTTTACCTCTCCAGTTCTGTATTCTGGTAACTATATAATGTAACACTCAATAATTAATAGCATTAATTCGAACACAAAGCTTTAAAGTGAATGTATCTGTTTCCATTCTGGCAACAGATCAATCAGGCTGGATAATCTGTGTGTAATTTCACTGTGTATGTGTGGTGTCCTGCGTACTCCCACTTTGCATTCCAGCAGCAACTGATGCATAAGACATAAAATTCAGTCTGCAATAGCAAAAAAATCAGACTTCTAGCCAAGTTCTGTGCCAAAATCCATGAGTGGTGGTGAGGAGAGGGTGTAAAGTGCTTTCTGAATTGAGCTGCTTCAACAGTGTCTTAGATAATCCAGAGCAAGGCAAAGTTATGAAAGCAGAGTTTGGATGACAGAACAGAATTGCGATGATTATTGGGTAACTGATTGCTGGAAACAAAAAATCCATTGGAGTCTCCTCAGCCAAAAATGGTCCCAAGTACCCAGGGGTCTAAGTTGGCCTGTTGTGCTTGGAAGTGAGTGTAGGAAAGGCAAAAGGAATACAAATGAAGTTTTATGGGACAGGGTAAAGGAGTGACTCAAGGTATCTGTTACTATCAGATCATGTATTTACAGTTGTGGGTTTTAGATCTCTTGTGTTTTCAAAACATCAGTGGTCAGCAGGAGCAAACTGCAGCATGGAGTTGCTGCTCATGCAGTCTTTTTCTATATGTTTTGCCTTCTTTTTGTGGTTGCAAGGTTTTTATTTCCACTGACTTTCCTTTATAGGACGGCTTTCAGAAGTGGCCCAAAGTTGAAGATGGATATTAAGAGCACAAAGAACTATCTCTATTGGCTGTACTGCCAGTTTGAACTGATCACCTGCAGCTATCTCATGGAGCCCTGGGAGAAACTGCTCTTCTACACTTTCAACATCGCTATGTTAGTTACAGTATTATACACTGCTTACACCTTCATCCCTGTCCACATCAGCACAGCTTTCCAGTTCTTCTGGCACTTGTATGGAAACCAGCATGAAAACACCGTTTCTGTCGTCAAGTAACATTGGCAACTTCACTTTTGGATCAAAGAAGTGTTTCTCTTAACACTCCAGTTCTGTTTAGAAACAGGTTCAGGCTGTGTGCAAATACCACTTCGTTCTGCAGCCTCTCTTAGTGTGTTCTGTATTCCTGGACTCCACGACAGCAAATTGTTTTGCCAAAACCAATTTCAATCAGTCCTTGTTCTTACTGTCTGACTGCCTCTTGAAGAGCTTTTAATGTTAAAGACTGGCTGGATTTGGTACAGAAACAACTGTGTTGTGTATTTTGTTATTCCAGGGAGAACTGCTGGGATATGGAGAGTTTTCATCTTGAGAAATTGTATGGCATGTGTTAGTTCTTGTCTGCCACAGCTTTGCTGACAGGGAAGATGTGTACACCAAAGGTTTTGCACAATGCTATGCACCTATAAGCTGCTTCTCTAAGCTTGGTATGTATATATGTATTTATAGAATGATTCTATTATTTATTTAGTTTGCCTCAGTTATTTAATACAATTAATTACTTGATTGGTTCATTATGTTATGCAAATAATGCAGCTGATTTATTATACATGTGGGGATTTACTTTCATGAAAATTTATAATAAAATTCTTATTTTCTTGGCCTTTCCAAAACAAAAACCCAAACCAAACCAGGACATTTTTGTTTTGCTTAGAGAAGACTGGTAAAGCATGCATGTCGTATACAGAACATCCACATTCAGTTGTGGTAGGGACATTTCAGTTCAACACCAATAAACACCCCACCTAAAATCCAGTGCCTCTCCTTTTGTCCTAAACCCCTTTTTTCTCCCTAATTTTACCTGCCTTTATACTCTGACCTGTTGAGCAGAGTTAGAAGTGTGAACTGCTGAGACTGCAGGCTGCATAACTGACGAGCTTCAGACCATGCAATCGGCTTTTTTACCAAACTCCCTGTTTTCAAAGCTTCGCCCATAGAAACACAAGATGCCCGTGCTGCTGACTTGCTGCAGTGCTGGCTGAAGTGCCGGTACGATTCACCTGGCGATACTATCAGTGTTCTCTATCAGCCCGGGGCAAAATCAGAGCAGCAACAGGCCGTGTACAAAGCAACAAACGCAACTTTCCTCCACCCACCCCAAGCTGAGGGTTTTTTTTGCATCTTTTGAGCACAGAGCTGCTCCTAGAAGTTCCCTTCTTTCAAGAGAACAGGATGTTATTAGTAAGTGGCAATCAAATGACTTAGGAAGTTAGCTTGGGCATAGACCAAATAAAACAAAAGTGAAGACACTAATTATGTTATTTGCCATCTTAACCCAAGATTCACTTGTCCAATTTATAATTAGCAAAAAACAAGATAAAAATAGTTTATTTGGGAGAATGAGGGCAGCTGAGCTTCAATTTACACTCTTCTGACAGTACTCTAGTGATCTCTAAGGCTGTAAAAAACCCAATCTTCTCTTTAATGCTTTGGGATTACAGTGCAATTGTATGTTTTATCACAGTAATGTGATAGCTGAAGCAGTAGTGTGCATTTGCTCATATCAGCTTCCACACCCAGTCCATGTATTGCATTTATTGATGTTTAGGAACAGAAGAGTAAAACACAGTATTTTAGTTATCTCAATTACTAGACTATTAAGTAAGATGACAGTAACTGTTTCAAAACTGTCAGGAAATATAATGCAGACAAGCAAATGCAGTATTTTGCATTATGTGTGTGGGAGGGACGAGCACATGCTGCATTAATCCCTGTGAGGAAAGCTCAGTGGCTGAGCATCCCACCGTAGCGTGTTTATGCTGTGTGGCAGTGGAAGGCTCCATAACCCAGTTACCTGATGACACTGAGGAATCAGGAGGCTGCAGATGCAGGAACTCCTACCCTGGGCATGTTTTCATTTATTGCCACCTTCCCCTGTCTCTCCAGTGCCAACCCACTTGGTGTTTGTTGTGGTTGCCTGAAGTGCCCAGTGCCTCTTTCCTAACAGCAGCGTGGGGTGGCGTCTGCTGAGCTGCCCTGCTTGCACACCACAGTCCTTTGTCAGGGACTGGCTCCTGAGTGTCTGCTGGAGACAGCGATACCGCTGCAGCTCTTCATGCCAGCAAAGATCCCATCTCCACTGGGAAAAAGCTGGGAAAAAAAAAAGCTGGAAAACACCAAAAAGCAAAGGAAAAAAAAAGGGTCTAAGTGGCAGCTGAAAAAAACCCCAACAACCCAACTTACTGATTCATTTCCCCATTCAATCTCTTCCCTGCATGTCACCAAGGCTCTCATCTGCAGCATGGGATTTCAAACATTACATGCAAACTCCACCTTGCAATTTCAGTTTCAAAACACAGACCTGCTTGGGCAGGTTCCCTGCTGGAAGCCACGCTCTGACCAGCAGCCCCAGGTCTTGAGTGGATAGAACAAGGTCGTGGCTGCAGGTTTGCCAGTGTCAGGCCTGTGCACGCTCACCCAGCAAGGTAAATTTGATCACGGTCAGGCACTGGTATAATCTGGTGTCTATCAAACTAGGCCTGAACTTGGTACAGTGTTTATCCCAGGTGTGGGAGAAGAGATGCTATCCCACACAGAATGAGGACTGCTGTACCAGCCCACTTCAGCCCTGCTCAGGATTCTCTCCTGTCAGCAGAGTCGGTGCCGGTTCCTACAGCCTGCACTGAGCACCCACAACGTTTGTCTTTTAAACCTAGCAACGAGCATTGCAAATCCCCATTTGCTGTCACACAGCCCAACCAGAGAGTGTTTCAAGGGGAATAGGAAATGGACTATTCCCTGCAGCTCCTTCCTGTGCTCCCTTCTCCAAGGACACCTGCACAGAGCTCCCAGTGACAACTTGCAGCGTTTCCATCCCACCAGCAGTGTTTCCATCCCACTTTGCCTCGGTTTCTTGCACAACCAAGAGCGAGCAGAGGGATTTTTTTTTGCCAAACTTTCTCATGGAGACAGGCCAGCTGCCTGCAGAGAGCTTCTGCACACAGACACTCATGTACACAGCGTCTGCACGAGTAGGAGGCTGGTTGTTAGACATCGAGGTGGCTGCCTCATCTAAACGTTGTCAGAGGATCTATGTACTTAACTAGAGAGTAGCACATCCTCCACACCAATGCCTGCTGCACCAGATAGCAACTCATCCCACCTGCTTATTTCCCCTGTCCCCGTGGGTGAGTGCCTGGGAGTTGGTTGGTTGCAGTTGCTGCTTGCAGAGGTTTCTCACCAATCAATCAGACCCATGAACAAGAGGTGCTTGTTGCGCTCTCCCAGCCCCGCTGCTCACAGCGTAGGCCTGCATATGCCACACGAGCTGCTCAGTCACCTCCTGTCAGTAAAGGAACTAATTTTAGTATTTGCAAATGTGGAGTTTAACACAGGGTCTGATACTGACAAAGTGAGCTTCTGCCATGCAGCCAGTCTGGTGCTCTAACCACACCTCCACTCCCACCACTGAGGCCAGATCCATACATTCAAACAGGGGATGTGTGAGCACCGTGCAGATCACCTTTTCACTGGCGCGTTAAAAGGAATTTCTTATTTAAATTGCACCACTTGCCAACGATGGTTCAGCAAGAGTTGAAGCTGAAGAACAAAATAATAAATGTCTGCTGAAAGAAAACTGCTCGTGCTGTTCACTGTGAACTGTTTGATCTTTACAGCTACAACAGGAATTGGCAGATTCACAGCTCACTCATTATGGAGGTTTATTAGTGTAGGAGCTTTATGGCTCTTCTCTCATTAAACTATAATCTATGTTTTATCTGTCCATATAGTTTAAACTTCCTAAGGGCAACGAAGATGATGATTTTGCACAGAACTTCACCTCCTCTGCTAGATTTCTTTGGACAGATTTTATAGGCCTGAAGTAAGTCCATGCTCCTTGTCGTTAATTTTATTGTTTGTGCTGCTATGACAGATGCGTTTTGTCTATGCTGCTACTTACACCTGAGTGTAATTTGAGTTCTTATCACAGCTACTCATTATCTGACTTGAAAATCCTGTCTCTAAGGTGAACTTGTCAGCACTTCACAACCTCTGCATCCCGCAGAACATATTCATTTCATCCTGCATGAGTGTGTTTAGAATGACGTCGAGTTTACAGTGTATCTGTTTACTTTTACAACGCTGACCTTAAATTACTCAGTCCTGCTTGGCTGAAACTGTCTGCCCAACTTTCCTGCTCATTTGAAATTACTTCCTGCAAGAGCTTAGAGTCGTCTTTGTCACCGAGAATTCCTTCTATTATCAGTGACATCAGGACACCATACAGAGCAGTATTTACACAGACATGTTTCTAGATTTCTTCTGGAGGAGCAAAGGCAAGAATTTGAGATTGGAAATGTTTGTGAGGAGCCCAGGGCTTTGCCTCTCTCCTCTCTGCAGCACTTCTCACACTGCAGCATTGGTAGCTTCTCACACCCCACTCTGTCTTTCCCATCTCCCCCCTTCCCAACTGCTGGCCCTGTCCAGGGAAGGAGCCGCAGAGCTGAGAGCAGTGAGGAGTCCTCTTAGAGGTCTGCCTGCAGAGACAGCCTGAGCTGGTGTTGTCTCCAAGAGAGGAGGGTGCCCCAGCAGCCTAACAGCCATGGCATTGGTCATGCCAGGAAGGACTCCCTCACCATCTCCTGAGGTGTGCTCAGCTGTCTCCACCGTGCACTCCATAGGTGAGTTTGGGATGCACCTCACAGGAGAGCTGGAGGTCCAGGGCACCAGCACCCATCTCACAGGGGAGAGCTATGACGCCTGTCCCAGTCAGAGGAAGAATTTCTATCCCAAGCACTCACCGGCCAGGACGGTGGAGGCAAATGGGCCACACGAACATAACCAGTTCATGTTCCTGGTTTGTGTTCCTGCTCCACTGAAGAGCCTGGTTAAAACACCCAGCCCTCACCTTCTTAATTCCAATAAAACCACCAGAGAATTCATACCCTGTAACAATCTCTCCATGTGGAAGACTTACCTGAAAACACCCAGGGCTGCTTTCCCTTTCACATCTATTCACAGCTAATTTCTCTGCGTAACAAAGCGATGCACTAAAGGCCATAAACACCTGAACTTGACTTTTGACTTTTTTTTTTTAAATTACACTCAAAATCCATGTTAAAAGAATTTGGTTTTGAGACTAAATAACGTTGTATCTCACACCTGTTAGAGCACAGAAATTGTGTATGATCCCAATCGTGTGTCAGTATTCCCGACCCATCGACTGGCATCGTAGCACAGTGCTGGAAGTTTCTTACTGCACAGGATCTGACAGTGACATCTACAGAAGCTTTGTGTCTGTTTCAATACAGAGAAAACCTGGAGTAGCTACAAATAGCCAGAGTTTTACAAAGCATTTGAACTCAGGCTGCTTCTGTTACAGAGCGAGAAGGCTGCAGCAATAGGAATCCTTCCAAGGGGCTGCGCTGGTCTGAAGATCACAGGCTTTGGGAAGGAGCAAACCTGGGCAAGGAGGAAACTGCAGTGAACATACTGAGCTGTGCCTGAAGTTCACAGGCTGCCCAGGTTAGACCACAGCAATCTCAGCTCTGTCACAATTCAGACCTAAGAGAATTCCTTTTACATCCTACCGGAGCTTAGCACACGGGTATGGGAACGCAGAGACCCTGGGAGACTGAGGAGCAGCTGCCAGCTGGAAGAGCAGCCCCAGAGCAATTGATTGTGTGAGCACATCCCCTGGGCTGGCTCTGGCATCTCCTTTCTCAGCATGCCAGCTTCTGCAGATCTGCTGGTGTAGGACTAACTGCTGTGCCAGGGACCTGTGTGCCTACCGCTGAGTGAGGCCGGGCAACCACAGGTCCCATCAGCGCAGCACACGGTGCCTGAACACCTCCACTCCTTGGGGATCCAGTGCTCCTGAAGGACCTGAGACTGGCTTAGCTTCAAGACATCCATTCACCTTTTAAGGACAAGTCTAAACCAAACCTAGAGCCTCAAACAATAATTTTGAGAGTCTTATGGTGCATTCATCCTGGCTTAAGTATGTCAAGCTTTCACCATGAGGATAAATTCATTTTGGCAGAGGCATGGGTTAAAAACTGAGCCCTTTGCATCTCAGATGTGCCCTAAAAAAGGTATGAAACAACAAAGACCTACATGACTAACAAAGGTGTCAACTGTTACAGCCCATGCAGCATGAAGTCTCATCTCTAAACGGTACACAAACAGCCTGCTAAATAATTTACAGCTTACACAGTTCCCTTCTCTCTCAAAAAGCTCATCACTGAGCATGGATTACCTTGAAACAGTCCTGCAACCCCTTCCAGTCCCTGGCACCTCTGAAATGCTTTCTTAGTCAATGTGAAAAGACACATGGGCTGTGGATGTGTGTCACATGTCACTCTCTCATTTTCCAAAGCCGAATATTCAAGTGACACAAAGGTGCTTTGCTTGCCTGGTGATTGTGCTGTTTTTCACCTCGGTTCTGAGATCCTGACAAGGTTTAAACTCCATCTCTGGTTTTGCATTGCCTCAACCAGGTTCCTGTCCTAAACTTACAATGAAGGTGATGTACAGAAACATCAGCAAAGTCTGCAGACAACAGTGTTCTAGATCTAGAGTAAGGCAAACACAGTCAAAGCCCTCTGAAGCCCAGCACAGAGCCTCACCCCTGCATTCAACTGCTCTGGGAGAACGCAGCTAAAACAAGTGGCCTTGGCAAAGGGGACGTAGAGGAGAGACTGTGGGCAGGGGGTTCAGATTGCAGGAGTTAGTTGGTCCTTTCACAGCAGGATCAAAGCAGCTTCTGTCTTATTATGACGTTATTTTATACTTAAATGGAAATATTAGGAACGAAATTGGCACGAAGAAGTTTTTTTTCCGAGTTTATAGCCATCTTTTCTTTAGAGCAGCTGTTCAGCTTTTGGGGCCAGCAACGTGAAGGAAGAGTGACATCAGGTGGACGATCGCACTAACCACAGGCACCAGAACCCGAGCTGGGAACGGCCTAAAGAAGTTCTAGTAAGAGATTTTTAAACCAGTTCAAGGCAAAATCATCATCCATAAGCTTTTCATCATCAACATACAACAGAAGTCTGGGTTTTATTCTACAGAAAAAGTTCAAATCTAGTGCCTGCACACCGAACCTCCCCTTTCTGTGCATTTGTTTCCTCCAGCTTCTGTGCTCCAAGGTTTGACTTAGGCAATGCAACCCTCTCCTTCACCATTTTCTGCAAGCAAAGGTTTCAGACAGTTACTACAGAGTTCTGGACAGCTTCTCCAATGACAAATGAGTATTTTCTCTTGTAACAGAACTTTGAATTTAATAAAATGATCTGGAATTGCAGGAGCCACTGCACACACTATCCACTAAGGCAACCAAACCCCAAGCAGGAAACAATTCACCATCATCAAACCAAAAATTAGCACCAACCCCTCCAAAGTTTAGATCGAGTCTTGTGCTTTCAACCTCCCTTCTTCCCCCTCCAGTAATTCACTGGGGAGTAAAGTGAAACTCCCTTGGTTTAAGTACTGCTTCCCACTGCTCCTAGACAGGGAAGTGGCTGTGATGGGGCTGGAAGGCTGCACGAAGCCCTGCTTGGATCTCGCTGTAAACCACAGAATATCAGGAGCTGGAAGAGACCTCCAAAGATCATCCAGTCCAACCCCCTGTCTGAGCAGGGTCAGCTAGAGTAGATCACACAGGAACGTGTCCAGATGGGTCTGGAATGTCTCCAGAGAAGGAGACTCCACAACCTCTCTGGGCAGCCTGGCCCAGGGCTCTGTCACCCTCACAGGGAAAAAGTTCTTCCTTATATTCAGATGGAACTTTCTATGTTCCAGTTTGGAACCATTTCCCCTTGTCCTGTCACTGGCCATCACCGAGAAGATCCTGGCTCCATCCTCCTGACACTCACTCTTTACATATTGATAGACATTAATGAGGTGACCCCTCAGTCTCCTCCAAGCTGAAGAGCCCCAGCTCTCTAAGCCTGTCCTCAGCAGGAAGATGTTCCATCCCTTCATCACCTTGGTGTCCCTGTGCTGGGCTCTCTCAAGGAGTTCTATGTCCTTCTGGAACGTTGTGCTTCTAACAGCCAAAGCACTGGTTGCTCTGCAGGACAGCACAACTCCTCTGCAGGACAGAACTTCTCTGCTCAAGCTCAGTCTCACCAGCTGGCTGAACTTTTTTTTCTTACCAAAAAAATCCCACCTTAAAAATATTACTTCTTTTTATCAGTGTGTAACAGTGATTTTCAGGGAGAGACACAGGTGAGCAGCAGCCACTTATCTGTGAAGACCAAGAGCCTTTTGTCAAATGACTTCTCCAGTGCCCTGAGACCTCAGCAAACATTCCCTCTGCTGGTACACCCCTACACCTCCTTTGGCTCCCAACTGCCTAAATGTTACCCAGACACTAAGCTCAAGAACCTAAAATTAGAACTAACTTTGGTTTCAAGTACACACAGCTTACTCACTCACTGCAGAGCTGTTACTACGTGTTACCAGCTAGCAAACACCCAGAAAGCCAAGCAATATACTTGGATTTATGACTTGTTTGCCTGGCAGCTGCAGCACGAGATCTTTCCCAACAAGGCTTCTGCTGAGGGATGCCTGAAACCAAAGCCAGCCTGGGAACAGCCCGTGGAGGGGGAGAGGGACATCTCCAGTAACAAAGGGGACAGACAAGGCAGCAACACGCCTGAGGTTAGTGAGACACTGCGAGGGAGAACATGAGAGAGGCAGAAAAGGGATGATCAAAACACCAGTTTAAAAAGCAGCTTTTATTACAAGTCCCCCCTCACGTGCTCCCGGCTGCACAGCTCACACACTGGAGCTCTTCACAGACCTGAGGGTACCCCCATCTCCCCAACACCACTGGCAGGTGCAGCTGTGGTACAATCCAGGCAATAACATGTCTGTAGTGCAGTGGTAGTTCAGGTAGGGTGGGCAGTGCCTCCTCAGGGATATACACTGGATTTTCTGCTGTCCCTGTCCTCAACTAAATTATAGGCACGAGGTGAACTGCACCTTTAGTGCTCAGGAGCTTCATGGATTTTTCTTAACTGTTCTACTACACAGTAAAAAATAATAATATATGACAAAGCTCCCACAAGCAGAAGAGCTTAGTGAGACACACAGAGTAAAGGATGGCACTATGGGATGGCTGAGCTGCTAACACCACCAACAGATGGCTCAGAGCTTTGCTTCATCGAAACTGCCTTTCCAAATTTCTATTCCCTCCCCCTTATAAATAGATAATTACAAGATTGTGAGACAAAATTAAAGTAAAAAAAGTATGAATCTAAACCTGGCTCCACCTTTTACCATCAGAAGTGCTTTGCCTGTGCTCAGACAGCAGGTTTGCACCTGTTCACACACGTTTACATCAAAAGCAGACACCTAAACTGGAGAATAAGGCAGAAGTGTTGCTCACCTGGCAAGGGGCTGAGCACTGACAACTCCTTAATCAACCTTTTGAGGTTGAAAAAGCTGTGAAGTTGTGTGAAATAGAGAAACTCCAGACACTTCCTCAGCTCATACTAGAGAAATAGTGTATTCTCAACCCTGTGCATTTCTCAATTCTCAATTGCATATTTACAAGCAGTGACAAACTACACCAGGTGTTCTCATCTGAGCTACAGAGACCTTTGACAGAGGAATTATCAACACCCTGTTCAATGAATTCCAATCATCTCTGCTTTATTTACAACTTCACATTAGTATTTCCCTCCTTCACATATGTCTTTGATTTCAGAACACTTTTTCCTGTAGTTAAAAAAACGCAGTAGCAGAAACTCTCACTTTGCTTCTGTACTTACACAGAGTTAATTCAAACATATATTCACATAAATGCTTAGTAAAGTTTTGCTGAGCCACCTCTGTGCAGTAAAACAAGTTAAACCCAGATGTATGTCAGTACATATCGTCCTCCTGCACCCCATATGGCCTCTTCCAGCTTGTGGCAGATTGAAATTTCATTTTGAAGTTAAATAAAAAAAAATGAAGGACCAAAAATATCTGTGTAGCTTTTTAATAGGTCATACCTGGTGTGGTATGTTAATCAGACATTATGCATATTGCTTTTAATCCACTGATACAGGCATGGAGTACAATAAAATATTCAATGTAGTTAACAGAATTTCTGATCTTTTGGTTCAGGGGCTGCAGACTCAATCAAATACAGGGAATATGTTTCTGTAAACCTATTTGGGGTTCTCTTACCAAAGGAAGAGAAGATCCATTCTTGAGTTTCCTTAAAATATTGTTATGTGGAATAATCTAGCAACTTCATAAAAAGCTTAAAACCATGCCACCAAAAAGATTAAGCCAGGAAAAATCCTTCCCATATTAAGAAAAACTCTACCAGTGAATCTAGCAAACTGGCAATCTCTCCCTCTGGAGAGTCCCTTACTGGTTGTCTTCAGTGCAAGACAATCATTAGTCCCACTGGACAACCCTGAAGTTAAGGCAGCTGCAGAAGCTGCAAGGAGAGAGCACTCAGTGAATGGCAGCAACTTGTGCAACTTATGTTGCAGTGCTTGCACTCAAAATTAAGGTTAACTGCTGATTCTCTATTAGTTTTTATATAAAATATTAATTCAGGCCTGTTATTTAGGGATATTACAGTGACAGTTATCACATTACTTCTCATCTTATGTAAGCAGGTTATGATGCTTACTTAAGTTTTAGATCCTTTTCCTCAGAGTATTTATTGCACTAACTAATGCACTGTTCTTACTCTGTCATCATATTTGCTCCCTCTCCACCAGTGGCATCCTCAGAAATATGGAGGTCCTCGAGCATTTCTGCCAGGCTGATTCGTGGAGGACCATCATCATCTGTGTCGCTCTCCACTGGAATATCTGCATCTAAAAATGCATGGAAAAGAGAACAACAAACAGCTCAGCACAGAAAACAAACCCCAAACCAACCTCAGGAAGGACATGGGGAAAAAAAAACAACCAACCCTCAAAGCAACTAACAGACCACAAAACCAACAAGCAAACAAATCCCTCTGGAAAAAAATCAGCAGAGGTTTTAGGTGCAAAGAAAACACTCTCTCACACTAAATGCAAGCAAACAAAAACTCACTGACACCCATTCAGTGCACATGAAATATGCTGAATGCCTGAGGCTGTTATGTTACAGCATTTCTCTAGGTAGGAGCAGTTCAAAGAATCCAAACACAGAACTTCAGTAAAGGTGTTAGTATAAAAGTGTATTTCCATGCAATTAAATGGTTAAAAAGGCCTTACTTCTGTAAATGTTGATATTCTTCCTTATGGCTTCATCTTCTTCCAGATCTTCAAGGAAGTCCTGGTATTGTCTGTAAAAGATATTAAATATATTTACTCATTTCTCCTTTAGATTTATGCAAACTGATAAAATAAAACAAGAACAAAGAAACAAAGCCCCAAGAAAGGACTGCAGTGTGCAGCCCTTCAGATGTGCAATCTGATGCCATTCCTGCATTCTCAACTCAACTGGGTTAAAAAACCCCAACTGGATTTTTAATTTCTACCTGTGAGTTTCCAAAGAATTTTTTACTTGTTTAACTCCAACTGCCTCATTTTTTCTACTCAATTGTTTCATTTTTATTGATTATTTAGAATAAGCTGCTGTTGCATTGCTTTGCCACTGAACAAACCAGAGACATGTTTTCACAAAAGTGTCTGTTCAGCTAGATGGACACCAACTGCAAGCTGCAGACAAGATGCTTCTGCTGTTATTCAGTTGTCACATGATGTAAGGTTTTCTTGAAAACCAACAAACAAAAAACCCACACCAGAAAACCAAACCAAACCCCCCCAAAAATCAGTTTTTCCGTTCTACAAAGCTAAATCTGAGGATCCCTCACAGTGTTATCTTAGCACATCAGCCCAGGCTTTAAGCTGGGTTTATCCTCATCGGAAACAGAAATGTTGTATCTAGATGTGGCACAATATCCTAGGTAGAAGGGGCTAAAAAGCTTGGTGATACTGAACCTCTCATCATCTGTATCCATGCCTTCTCTGTCCCTTTCCAGCTCTTTCAGCTTCCAGTTTCTGCGGCGCTGGCGTTTGGTACGGTCGTAGCTCTTTTTAATTAATACCTACAGTGAAAAACAGCAAGTATTTACACATATACACCTTCAATCCTACTGATAACACTCTTTCTCAACCCAAAACAACACCTAAGTCTAGACTTGGGCAGCTGTAAAATCAGCTGACAAACAGTGGAGCACTCAGAACAGAACTTACACGACAAATGTGTATACACTTGTCAATTCAAAAGTTTCCAAACACTCTGGATTGTCCTGAAGAGGCATACACACACTGGAGTTGCTATACAGTTTTCAACACACACTGCACAGTAACTTGAACAAAACCAACCAAGGGTATGGTAAATTAATGTATTAATTAACTACCACTCAAGTAGTGAGAAAAGAATTCTCACAATGAGACGTTATTCAAATGTCGCTATTACTATCACCTCTTGCTTTGGCATGTGGGAACTAGTGAGTGTTCAATATTGAACCATGTTCCCTAAAACCTCTGGGCAACTCAGAGAACTCTGTACAGAGAAAGAAAAGAGTCTTACCACGTCAGGAATGTTGTGTGGGTTCATCTTATTGGCAAACTCGTCGTTTAAGTTGCAGTTTGCCAAGTCGAATCTGAAATGAAAGCAGGTATTTGATCCTACCCATCTGTGTAAGTCTACAAAATTGATCTCAACATGTCATGTTTGCATTAAAGGGCAGCACAGCCTAAGTTACAGCTCCTAAAAGACATAAATGGTTCCAAATGAACTACAGAGCAAGTAAATATCCCCATCGATACAAGGCTCTCCTACTACGAGTAAAACTTAGAAGCTGCTGTTCCCAAACTCTTCTCAGTAGCACTCCACAGCCTCCCAAACCCCAACAGCAACAACCACCCAGGCTCTGTTTGGCTTACAGCAGCCCTGATGACATTCATGTCTGAGCCTGGCTGAGAATCACCTAATGTCACCAGAATGTCACATTTTTCATTGCTGCATACGATACCTGCTGTCAAACACAAACTGCCTGGTATTTTACCCCATCTATTTCTGTCTAAACTGTTATTCCAATCTGCACTCTAAGATCAATACTTCAGCTCTCTTACTGCCAACAGTTTCACAAGAAACTGCTAGAAAAAAAGACTTCCTGCAGCAGGACCATCTCCTCATGGCCAAGAGTCTATTCCTTTTGCCGATTTCATTTAGGAATCACAACAGTTCAAAACTTTCCTCCTAACACATAAACCTCTAGAGAACCCAGAGGATGCAGTCATTAAGTAATCATTTAATAAACCCCAAGAAACAGCACAGACCCCAAGACAAGATCACCAGGATTCAGAATGTGCCCCAAGTGAGTACAGCAGAAATACTGATGATCTGTATCCAGCTCCGAGGTCTTCCGTACCCAGGCTTCAGCCAGCGTGTGCTTGAGGGATGAAACACAAAACACTCCTGTAATCAACCAAGGCTTAACTTGCTGTGCCATTAGAATATTTGCACTGCTACATTACTGGTTTAAATTACATTTGTAATTAAAGTTGTATTTCTACATTCAACATACTGCTTGCTACTCCTTGTTTCTCATCTTTCCAACAGGCAGGACACTTCTCACGGGCAGGATTCCCACTAAGGCAGTTTGTGTAACTAGACTGATTTTTTAGTGTTTGCTTTTTCTACTTCATTAACTTTCAGCCACAAACAGCTTTTGTGAAGAAAATGTTTGGTCCCAATTCATTAATTCTGTTTAAAAAGAAACGCTTCTAGACATCAACAAAAACAACTGAGTAAGAATTGCAAAGCCGATACAAAATAATTTCAGTAAAAATAGTAACAAGCAGAATTTGAACTCTTCAACAGAAAAGAATTTGAAGGTGGAATCCACATGAGGCCTGTGCAACTCCCAACCCAAAAAACTGTCCACATCTTCCTGAGAAAAGCTTCTGCCAGTGTCAAGAGACAGAAAACCATGCTGCTGACTTTGCAAGACTGAATGAGTGAAAACAAAAGTGCATCTGAGTAAGGGAGGGAGAAGAGAGGGGGAGAGGAAGGGCAAACCACTGAATCAAACAGAGGAACTCTCACCTTGTTTGACCTTGCCCCTGCACCTGCACCTTTTTTCTTTTCCTGAACCCTACTGATATCCATGATGATAAATTCTTCCAGCTGTTTGGGGTGGAACAAGCTGTTGAAAGGATGGCGCCAGTAGGTATTTGCATCGATTTCAGCAACTGGAAAAAAAGCACACCAGTATGGGCAATCTCAAGGGACAGAACTCCATGTGATGGAATTGAAAGGAAAAAGGAACTTTTAGCCAAAGTTAAGGCAACAACCAAACAGATTCTGTTCACATATGTTATTGTAACACAAATATTTAGGACATGACCCATAATGCAAAACCAGGTCTTAGTTGACTATTAAATTCCTACCTCACTAATTGAAAAGATACATTTACAACATTAAGGTCTAAAAATACAAGATTTAGTGAAAACAAAATAGTAAAATAATTGTGCCAACAGAAAAAACCCCAACCCAGCAGATGGTGCCTAAGAGCAGGAAAGAACCCCAACTTACTCTGCAGAGTGCTAGGATCAATGAGGTGGATGGTGCTCGTTACTCTAATGCACACACAGATCTGGCTCATGTTGCCAAGACTTTGAGCCAGTTTTGGTGAAAGACACACGACATTGTCCTGCACACAAACAGAAAATCAGTTACACCAACATTTTAAAACTGTTTTCAGTTCTCCACCCAATAATGCTCAGTAACTTCCTCAAGACAGCTGCTGGCCACACTCTCCATGCTTTGTGGGCAGCAGATGCCTCCATCCCATCTGAAATGCACCCTTAAGCAGGCCTCCACCACCAAACCCAAACTCCACCCTTGTCACTCAATACCCCAAAGACAAAACAGAAAGAAGACACCTTGCATATTGGAACAATTTCCACAGAGAAAGTGCTTTTGTAATTGTAGACATTACTATGAATATCATGTGAGATCAAACGTTGGGATGACTTTGACCTATAAAACATAAAACCAGAGCCTTCAGGCAGCAAGAAGGACATTCCCTGAACTGGGATAATCAGCAATGAAAATACATAGCTACACACTCCAAACCCAAAAATTAAGGAAATAGAAAAATACACAAGGGTTAGTTTTGCAATGGCTGAGAGGAAAACATGAGACGAAAACATAAGACTTGTGTAGAAAGGATTTTATCTGGTTGAACTAGATACAGGTTCCTTACACTTTCACTTAGAAAATTATTTAAAAGTGGAGAATAAAAGACATTTCCCAAAAGCATTTAACTATTTAAGGCAATAAACATAAATGATATACCTAGATGGTACTGTACACTGCAGAAAGTCAACCATCTTCTGGGCCTGTTGCTTTGAAGAATAATAAAAATCCAGGCCATCTTAAAGAAAAGAAAGTTTGATGAACATATCTCTGTCATATACTACATTGGGTTTTTTTTTCCCCTAATACAATATACAGGCTAAGTAATCCACTTAGTTTCACATAAGTATTAGTGCCAACACTCCTCCACTCCAAAACGGGTTACAAGCTGCCTCACCGTGAATTTCTTTGATGCGAAGTGTGTTTTGATGAAGCCTGTGTTTTAAAATCAGCTGCTCCAAATAGTAGAAAGTCTTCTTGTGCAGAGTCTGAACCCAAAGATAAAATTATCAAGGTTATTTAAGTCTCAGAGATTCAAATGCAGCATCCCTGAAGAATGACCATTTCTACGAAGAGATCATCTAGTGAAGGAACAGACTGAAGTCTATCCCATGTGACTAAAGAGATTTCTATTTATACCCAATTATTTAAAGCTCCACTCTTGTTTTTGCATAACTGGTTCCTAAAGATACCATTTTCTTTAAATAAAAATCAATCTGACCCACTGTTTCTGATACTGCCTTACAATACAGAAAGATATTTAATAATTCATGCAGATACTCCTGCCAGCCACCCTTTCAAAAGGATATGCTAACAAGACTGGACATCACAAAGTTTTTCTAAGCTCAGTATGAAAAAAACCCAAAACCAAAATGTATTATTGTGGCAGTGTGTGAGTATATTTTTTCTGAGAAAATAAGAGAATCACCCAAGCATTTTCCACCCAACTATTCTGCCATGGACAAATGAAAATTCAATTTGCCCATACCTTTTGTCTGACTTGCACCACAGCTTTCCAGTAATCCTTTGCTTCAATCCTGTGACAGTCTTCACACATTTGAGACTGAACTATGTATTCCACCACAAATACTTGCTGAAGAACTGCTCCATTTATCACCTGCAACACAAAGAGTTTAAATGCCGTGCTATATACTATGTGACAGACAGCTATCTATATTATTATCTAAACTAGCTGGCTATATTATAGCTATCTATATATCTGGTTAAAAATATTAGCAGTATTGTCCCAACTTTACTGGAACAGATGACAAAGTTCTTCAAACTGTGATGAATGGCACATCAATGACAAAACTTAGGCAGGATGAAATCAATATTCTTTCAACATAAGCCAAGAGACACATGCAGGATTTTACCAAAAGGCACCACTTATCTAAAATGTAATAGTAATAATGATAATAATAATAAAAAAAGAAATCATACTCATTGCCATAAAAGCTTTTAAAAAAGCCAGTCACAGAGTACTATCACCCAGTTACCTCTTTCTGAACAGTCAGTTTCAGCTTCAGCCTCTTTGAATGTGGTTCGGTCCAAATAAAACCTGCATCAATCAGCCGGACCTGCCAGTGGGACAGAAGAACTGAGCTACTGCCAGCAGCTGTTCCAGCACACATCTTAATAACACAGCTCTAAGTGCCAGAAAACCCAAACTAAGGGTATGGTTCATCATTCCCCAGCAAACAAAAGTGAATAACTTTAATTAAAACCTACATATCAATATGCCAAGCCCAGTTAAGTGCTTAGTTAGAACAGAGAGTCTGATCTATCTAAAATGATGGCAATACAACCTCAGTCCATCACACCAGAGTAACTGAATACACTATTCAATGCTATCTCTGGGTGCCATGTAATGATTAATTTGGACAGCATAATGGTTTCCTCAGGACTTAAAAAACCCAATTTAATCTCTTCCCTATACCAAAGAACTTGCAAATTTACTGCAGAAAAAGATATTTTATATATATAAGTACTAACCTGATACCAAGAAACTAAATAAGGCAATCTAATTCAAACCCTGATAACTGCATTACCTAAACAACAAGGGTTTTTGCCTCAAACTCTACCTCAGATTCTTCCCTCTGGTAAGATTCTGAACCTAAATCCTACTTCATTGAATTTAAATACCTGACTTTCGATTTAATCTATATGTAAACCTCTTTCGTACCACCATAAACCAGTAACAAGCACTGTACAAACAGTTTTTAGAATGCATACAAAGAAAGTGGCAAATTAAGGTCCAGTAAAGATAAGTTAGGTTCCTTCAGCTAATCATGTTCAAATTCCATACAGTAAGAACTGTGTGGTTTGCTACATGCTTTGAAGTCACTGAATTGCTCTGCAAATACCCTCATTTATGCTCGGAAATCTTTTTGTAAGAGCCTGTCTTTATCGAATCCTCCAAAATTCTAAGATCAGATTACTGTCCTCTATGTTTAATATAAATCAGTTCCTAAGCTCTAACCAGGAAGCTGCTCTAGAAGGATCAAACCCCACACAGGTCATCCAGACTTTATTTCATGCAATGCCAGCAGCTGTGCTGTGAGACACCAACAGGATTAGCTCCTCACCTTGCTCAGGGAAGCTTTGATTTTTTTCAGACACAAAGCGAGAAGCTCTCTTGATTCTAAGGCACACCGAATCCAGGTTCCTGGAGGCTGAAGATACCTACGACATAGGACGTGTTTTACAGCACAACGAAGCTGCTCCAGCAAATTAAATCACCCAGAAGGTGATAGTCATTTCCCAAGCTTTCAGTTTTAACACCAACTACACAGCTACAACTCCAGAGTCCCAAAGCACTCAGATCCCCTCATTCCATGCGCATTCACACTTTCACAGCCACCCTTACCCCTTCACCTGCCTTTTGTGCTTTCAAGAACCACAAACCTCATTTAATCTTCTAAGCCCTACATACCAACTCCTCCCTCCTTCCACAAGTAAAACGTGACTGAAAGCCCCAAGAGACCTGGCAAAACCCCACAGCGCTGGCCCACGCTGCCCTGCTCCAGTGACCGCGCTGCGTGGGCCTGTTCCCCGGCGGGCTCTGCCCGGAGGAGAGGACCCGGGGCCCGGCTACCCACCTCTCGCACTGCTTGCAGAAGTGGACGGTGCCCTGCTTGGGGATGCCCTCGGTGATGTCCACCTGAGCCCGCAGGCACCCCACGCACATGTTGGCCGGGTTGGGCGGGATGGGCACGCCGCACTGGCAGCAGAGGCTGGAACGCAGGGAGGAAAAGTCAGTCACAAACAGCGGGCTCTACCCTCACGGGTGACAGAGACGGGAACCGAAGGGACGGGAACCGAAGGGACGCGCACCGTTTATTTATTTATTTAAAGCTGTGGCTCAAGAGAGTCGTCACCGGGTTCCCCCATCCCGGTTTACGGCCGCACGGGTACCTCCCACCGCGGGAGCAGCGCGCCCTGAAACCGCAACCCAGCCCGCCAGTCCCGCCGCCGCCAGCCCGGAGCCGACCGCTTACATGTTGCCCTGAGTGTGGGCCGCCGGCCCCGTCATGTACTCCATGGCTGCGGCGCCGCACGCCGCCCGGCTTTCCGGGCCTGGGCGGAAGGGGAGGGGAACCGCGGCCTCGCGAGAGTCCCGCGGGGGGCCGGCGGCTGGTGGCGGGAGTCGCCATCTTGGAGTTCAGGCAGGCGTGTGGCAGCCGCTCGCTAATAATGTTGTAGTTAACGAGTCTTTGAAACATTAATTCCTTTTTCTTTGAAAATCAAGAGGGTTGATGCGTTTTCTTTCCCCGTGGGGCGAGTCCCCGCTGTTGTTGTAGCAAATGGAGGCAGTAGGGGTGCCAGCTTTCTGTATGCCTCCTTTGGGTGTGATGGTGCAGGTGCTTGTAAATGAAGAAACAGCTCTTGGGGCTTCAGGATTCCGTTTTTATTTGAATAGTTATCAAATATGAAGGACTGATACAACTGTCAGTGCCAAGTTTTTGAAGGGAGGATGCAGTTTCAGTAGCAGAATAACTATTGTCAACAATCTACTGCCTTCTTTTTTTGTCATGGCCAGTTCTTAGCAAAGACTTGTTGGGTTTTTAAGAAAACTTCCTTAAAGTTACATTGTACAGAAATAAAAGATTTTAACCTTTTAAAAAAGAGTTAACCTTCCAGACTGGTGCTTGTCTCCCTAATGCAGGAAAGACTTGATAAGGTGGAGTGAGCTTAGCAGAAGCCACCAAGACAGAGCTGGAGCACTTTCCCCATGGAGCAGTGGGGGTACGAGGGCTGACTCAGTTTGGAGAAAAGATGGATTTGAGGAAACCAAAGAGCACCCACCCGGGCCAGTGAGGGGATCATGGAGGAGAAAGAGACAAGCTTTTTCCCAGAGGGTGGCTGAGAAGCAGCAAGGCATATGCTGAAACAAGATTCAGAGTGGCTTAAGGAAAAAAACTTCACTGCGAGGACAGTCAGCAGCTGGAACAGATTGTCTGGAGTTGTGCTGTCTCTGTCCTTATAGGGTGGCAAGCCTAAGGTGGTTAGAACACTTAGCAACCTGCTCAGGCTTCGTGTTTGACCCCACTTTGAGCAGGAGGTTGGACTAGAGAACTCCTGCGGTCCTTTCCAGCCAGTATGATTCAAAACAACTGATGCCTGTCAGTTCAGAGTATACCTTAATGCTTAAATACCAAGTACCCAAACCTGGCAGCAAGTTTCTCCTCTCTGCTCCACTGATCACCTTCTCTGAAGAGTTGCTCCCTTTCAGAAAGACACTTTGAACATCCCCAGGGAGAATAGCAGAACAACAAATACCTTTCTTCTTTGGACCATTGCTAATGCAACTTACAAAAAAAAAACCTTTACAGTGAGATTGTCAACTATGCTGCTGTAGTTTATAAATTAAGAGTTAGGTAATACTTCAGTTTAGAAGAAGGAGTTGATACAATCTATTTGGGTTAGATTCCATTTGTGGTGTACAGTAACCAGCCATTCCCTTGGGAAAAGAGGAGCTATCATGATATTAAACTAAGTCTATGGGTCAGTATTTGTTTTTTCTGCAGCTTTACAGTTATGATGGAGAAAAGTAGAGCTGAACTTTATCCATACATTGCAAGTGGTTTATTTAATACCATAATATCCTTATGGAAAGGAAGAGCTGGTTTGGTTGCTTTAGAGTTGCCTTGGGGACTGAAAATCACAGGCTGTCGAGCTGACTTGCTTATCTTTTGGCACATTTGTCTTTGATGGGCCTGCTTGTGTTCACAGAAGTGTTACTTCTGCTCCTTTGAAATAAAGTTTCTCTGCAGACCTCTCTGGAGGCTTAAAAAATTAGGAAAAGCAAAAAAAAACCAACAAAAAAACCAAAAAAAACCAAACCAAAACATAGAAGTGTTTCTCTGCACTGAAATTTCATTTCAGAACCTCTGTTGTACAGTTGGTATTATATAGTTTTTACTTTCAAACCCTAATGTATCACCCCACCTTTGATTTCTTTTATTTATGAAATAATATACATCCTGTAAATTCCAGGCTGCTGCATGACTGTCCTTGACTTTGTTCTCATTCATTCCAGTGAAAGAGCCACACACTGCTTAAAGCCATGTGTAAGACAGTTAAGGAAGTTTCTGGAGAAACTACTACAGGATTTATACTTGTAATGTGGGCTGAGGCTTTGAGTGGGTTTTCTTTCCCTGCAAATGTTTCTGGAGCTGTTATCTAAAGTGCAAGATGGTAACTCATCAGGACATTTCAGTCTTCACAGCTCCACTTAATTTCCCTTTTCACCCAGGAGCTGCAGGAGTTTGAAGACCATACAGGCACTGCCATGAATATAAAGGCAGCTTTGTAAATTCTGGCAGCTTGGGTGATAAAGCTGTCAGGTCTCCACCACCAGCTACTTGAGTACTAATGATGGAGAGTGGAAAGGGTGAGGGTGAAAAATGTTGTTCCCCCTTCTGTGACTGCCACTGTCTAAAAATGTGTTGGCATTTCAGTGTATGACTGGTGACATGGAGTTAATTATTCCTTAGGGTTCCCTGAGGTCAGAAGCCTGACAAGCAGTGTGCCTAAGTTTTAATTTCACATTTTATTTCATTTTCACTTCACAGAATTTGGGGATGTAGAGTGATTTAAATGTTTTGTCACTTTTGTTGATTGGGATTTATGGGCCATTATGGAATGTCTGGGAAAGA
Source organism: Heliornis fulica (assembly GCA_013399135.1). NCBI lineage: Eukaryota > Metazoa > Chordata > Aves > Gruiformes > Heliornithidae > Heliornis > Heliornis fulica. The sequence continues at coordinate 4,165 of VXBZ01004950.1, read as the reverse complement.
AATACTCAGTATGAAACACTTGTACTGTATAATCCTTTGCATCTGTCTGTGCAGGGCTCACTTGTTCAAATGGAGGAGACTCCATGGTATCCTGGCATTGGTAGTCATGAAAGGGGAAGCAAAAGGGCCCTGCTCCTCAGTGGCCCAGGTCTTACAGGCTTCTCTCTCTGCTGTGCATCTCGTCTTTCTGCAGTTCTGCTTTGAAATATGTTGAGGTTTGCATGGTTCCTCCAAAGGTTGAGGCCCCAGACAAAGGTTGGACAGTGAGGTTTTAAATAACTCAGTTTCTTCTTATTCCAGATACAGAATCAGAAAATATTAATTAAAACATGTATAAAAATGTATAAAATGTGTATATTTATATATAAATAGGAATTTGATAATTGACAGTGTGTGCAGTACACACATCTTTACAGAACTGTCAAATAATTAGGACAGTGTATAATTAACTCACCTGTCAGTTTATATACTTTATTACATCCTAGAGTGAACCTTTTCCCTCTTCCATCAATTTTATCACTATCAGCAGCTGTAGGAGGTTTCTTTAGTGTCATTTTTACCCCAGTTCAAGTTTTCCAAGAGGCACACACATATATACACATATCAATAAATATTACTTTTAATTCCATTAATCAAGAAACCAGTCAGCATGATGATCTGTAGAGAAGGAGATGGCATAAGGGAAGAACTTTTCTGGGTGCATCCAGTTGCTGAAGGTGTGAATAGCTATTAGTGAGAAATCTTTTTTTTTACATAGTTCTGAGTCTTGGGGAAACTCCTGACCCCATCCTTTGCAGGAGGAATGGTCCTTGCCACTGAGTTCACATCATTAAGCTGGTAGAAATCTAAGCAGAGGAGAACCAGTGGGTTTTACTAGCAATTATCTGTGGTAAATTTTGACATGTGGATGAATCTTACTCTTAGTGAAAAGCATATCAGTTTTCACTGGTTTCTTATATTTTCCTCTGCAAGTTTTCAATGAGTATTAAATATTACATTTAAACTGTATACTAGTTTTCTGTTCTTACTGTTCTTTAGGGTCTATATAATCTGTTATTATAAGTACACTACTTGATCTTATCCTGTGTTATGTTTCTATTCATCAGGCTATCCAAATATTCAATGTGCACACTGACATTTGAATTACATGAATGAGGCTGAATTCATTTGCAAGGCTGGTTTATCCTAAGATTTACATTAGATTTTGTATCTGATCTTTATTGGTATGGCTTAGTCTCCAGGCTACCAAACAAAATTGAAGTTGCAATGTTAAAAGGTTCTGTCTGATATATAAGGAGAGTGAGTGTACCACTTTAAAACAGTTTTACCACAGGTTTTTCTCTCATTTTTACGTGCCTGGACTGGGCCACTGAGTAAACAGTTGTAGGTAGTTTGCCTGAAACCCAAGTTCCAGGGCAAGAAAAGTCAGTATGGTGTTTGTGGACATGTGCCAGCCAGAACTGTTGTCTCACAGCAGCTTCATTTTCAGTAGAAATGTCAAAAAAATAGAAGCACGTAATGATAAATTCACGGGAAGGATATTCCTGTGATTAATTTAACAGACACCTGAGGTCACTATTCCCTCACGGAAACGGGATCCAGGGAAGGAGGTGGTGAAGCTATCAGAGAAGCTCCTGGGACCTCTTGTGCAGTTAGAGCTGCACTAACCTTCCAACAAAAGGGTTTTATTCTGGTCTGGGCTACTGCTTTAAATAGCTGGGATGATTTAAGTGTAAATCTCTCAAGAATTTCAGAACAAAAGCAAATATAGTGTTTTATGCTTTAAAAAAAAAGTATTTGCTGTAAAATATAAATTTGGGATTCAGAGGAGGGTGCACAGTTTCTGGGACATTCAGCCAGCACCAGAGCCACAAATTAATAAAAATACTCTCATTTAAGTGTAGAAGTATTATAAACACATTGAGACAGATGCATGGGGAAGGGGTGTGCAATAACAATGAAACTTCTCCATGGTCTTTACCAATGTCAAATTCAGTTTCCAAGAGGATAGTGATGGCTCCATCTGCCTTGTTAGTCTTTGACGTCCTGAGAAGAGGTCCATTCCTAGCAATTTAATTCTTCCTGCTGCATCAGGTAGTCATTTGGAGGAATGAGGTTGTTTCTGTTCAGAAGCATGTGGATAACAGAAGGGTAGTTGGTGCTTGCAGTGAGGAAATGAAGGTATGGCTGTGCCTGAGTGAGCTGTTAAAGGATGTCCTTTCAACAAGGCCAAATGCCAGGTCCTGCACTTTGGTTGCAACAACCCCAGGCAACGTTACAGGCTTGGGCAGGAGTGCCTGGAGAGNAGGTTGGACAGTGAGGTTTTAAATAACTAGTTTTCTTCTTATTCCAGATACAGAATCAGAAAATATTAATTAAAACATGTATAAAAATGTATAAAATGTGTATATTTATATATAAATAGGAATTTGATAATTGACAGTGTGTGCAGTACACACATCTTTACAGAACTGTCAAATAATTAGGACAGTGTATAATTAACTCACCTGTCAGTTTATATACTTTATTACATCCTAGAGTGAACCTTTTCCCTCTTCCATCAATTTTATCACTATCAGCAGCTGTAGGAGGTTTCTTTAGTGTCATTTTTACCCCAGTTCAAGTTTTCCAAGAGGCACACACATATATACACATATCAATAAATATTACTTTTAATTCCATTAATCAAGAAACCAGTCAGCATGATGATCTGTAGAGAAGGAGATGGCATAAGGGAAGAACTTTTCTGGGTGCATCCAGTTGCTGAAGGTGTGAATAGCTATTAGTGAGAAATCTTTTTTTTTACATAGTTCTGAGTCTTGGGGAAACTCCTGACCCCATCCTTTGCAGGAGGAATGGTCCTTGCCACTGAGTTCACATCATTAAGCTGGTAGAAATCTAAGCAGAGGAGAACCAGTGGGTTTTACTAGCAATTATCTGTGGTAAATTTTGACATGTGGATGAATCTTACTCTTAGTGAAAAGCATATCAGTTTTCACTGATTTCTTATATTTTCCTCTGCAAGTTTTCAATGAGTATTAAATATTACATTTAAACTGTATACTAGTTTTCTTACTGTTCTTTAGGGTCTATATAATCTGTTATTATAATACACTACTTGATCTTATCCTGTTTTATGTTTCTATTCATCAGGCTGTCCAAATATTCAATGTGCACACTGACATTTGAATTACATGAATGAAGCTGAGTTCATTTGCAAGGCTGGTTTATCCTAAGATTTACATTAGATTTTGTATCTGATCTTTACAGGTATGGCTTAGTCTCCAGGCTACCAAACAAAATTGAAGTTGCAATGTTAAAAGGTTCTGTCTGATATATAAGGAGAGTGAGTGTACCACTTTAAAACAGTTTTACCACAGGTTTTTCTCTCATTTTTACGTGCCTGGACTGGGCCACTGAGTAAACAGTTGTAGGTAGTTTGCCTGAAACCCAAGTTCCAGGGCAAGAAAAGTCAGTATGGTGTTTGTGGACATGTGCCAGCCAGAACTGTTGTCTCACAGCAGCTTCATTTTCAGTAGAAATGTCAAAAAAAATAGAAGCACATAATGATAAATTCACGGGAAAGATATTCCTGTGATTAATTTAACAGACACCTGAGGTCACTATTCCCTCACGGAAACGGGATCCAGGGAAGGAGGTGGTGAAGCTATCAGAGAAGCTCCTGGGACCTCTTGTGCAGTTAGAGCTGCACTGACCTTCCAACAAAAGGGTTTTATTCTGGTCTGGGCTACTGCTTTAAATAGCTGGGATGATTTAAGTGTAAATCTCTCAAGAATTTCAGAACAAAAGCAAATATAGTGTTTTATGCTTTAAAAAAAAAGTATTTGCTGTAAAATATAAATTTGGGATTCAGAGGAGGGTGCACAGTTTCTGGGACATTCAGCCAGCACCAGAGCCACAAATTAATAAAAATACTCTCATTTAAGTGTAGAAGTATTATAAACACATTGAGACAGATGCATGGGGAAGGGGTGTGCAATAACAATGAAACTTCTCCATGTTCTTTACCAATGTCAAATTCTTTTTCCAAGAGGATAGTGATGACTCCATCTGCCTTGTTAGTCTTTGACGTCCTGAGAAGAGGTCCATTCCTAGCAATTTAATTCTTCCTGCTGCATCAGGTAGTCATTTGGAGGAATGAGGT
>VXBZ01004948.1:192095-213503 GCA_013399135.1 Heliornis fulica | reverse complement strand
GATTCTGTGATTCTGTCAAAATAGTGTAACTACACACACTGACATCCCTGATACGGTGAATAATGGATATACTATGTTATTATTAAAGCTTCAGTTGTATAGTCCATACTGAGATTTTTCTGAGTGCTTACCACCATTATATTCAGTAAGACTGGTCTTGTTAGGACTTTCCAACATGAATACAAGAATTGCACTTACTAGCCATAAATAAGTGAAAGTGTGGCTTCTGGGTGCATTTGTTTACCTGGAACCTAGTCTGTATTCTGACACTGCAGTGTCTAGAATACTTTGAAGATGAAAGCAGTCTGAGGGCAAATCTTAAAAAGGATGGTGGGGAGGGGAAAGAAGAAACACCTTATCACCCCTTTCAAGTCCTGTTTCGTCACTCTTCCCATATATAAATCAAAAAGAGAACAAGATGCCAGCACATGTCTTGGTTATATTATCTTCAGATGGATTTATATCGAATACACAAATAATTTTTTAAGTCAACTACACAGATGGTTGCATAATGTTATTGACATTTGAAGAGACTCAGATTTTTCTGTTCATTAAAAATGTTAAGGAAACCATTCTCCCATTTAATATCCCTTTAACAGACTGATTTACTTTTTTAATGTGCTCTGTTAACTACATCAATACATCAGCATTTTCCCTCCAAGTCAAGGCTTGGAAGGGAAAAATTTCCAGATAATTGATGGAGCATTTAAAAGTCATTATGAGGAAGAGGAAAAAGTGGAGTCATGCTGGAACAACAGAAGACCAAAAGTATTCTGGACCCATTCTGAAGATGTAGCCAGAGGCACTGGAGGACTTGCTTCTTTACCAAACCCTTGTCTCCTGTGGGTTGGGTGAGCCTCATCTCACCCAAAATCTGAACTGTCTCATCACTGACTGCAGAGGAATCTTCCCACTGTAAGATGGGCTGCTTGAGGAAGTGTCTGCCTTGGATACAGATCATTCAGGAAAGCTCAGGGCTTTGTCACCTGGACCAACCATTTCATCCACTTGACTAAATAGAGTGTGGGGATAGGGGACTCAGAAAAGCACCTCACAACTCACGGTGAAGTTCTGGTGCCTCAGCAAAAAGCTTAGCAGTACATACACACAGACTACTCTTCTCACCTCCCAAGGAAATTCCAAACTTCTAGAACACTGTTTTCTGACTTCCACTGGCTGCAGAGCACCCACATCTTTAAGCATGTTTCAAGCCTGTACTGGTGGAACACTGTCCTGAGTTTGACGAGGATACTATTTATTTTCACTAGAAGCTGGGGTGGGACACAGCCAGGAGAGGTGACCCAAACTAATCAAAGGGCTATTCCATACTGTAGGATGCCACACTCCTAGCACATGAGGCTAGTTGGGGAGGGGTGGCAGAGCTCCAGGGCATGTGGTTCTGGATTTGGGATAGGTCTGAGCTGTATGGTCCAAGTTGTGCAGTTTTGGTGAGAAACTGCATTGTGTGTCACCAGTTCTGTATATTCTAACTCCTGTTGTTATTCCCCCCTCCCTTTTCCATCCCAGTAAACTGTCCTTATCCCAACCCACCTGGCTTGGCTTTGTCTCCCCATTCTCCTCCCCATGCACCCAGGGGTGGGTGAGTGAACGGCGTGTGGTATTCAGCTGCTGACTGGGGCTAAACAATGACAAACACCTTGAAGGAGCTATTATTTTTGTGTTCTCATATCTCAAATGCATCAACCCTCTAGTAGCCACTAGCCAGTTACTGAAGAAATGACTGGAAAATAAAGGTAAATTCTTGGATATAGGAGGAAAAATGAAAAAGTAGGGGGAATGACGGGATCCCTGAATGGCACAAAAAAGGCAACTGCTGTAACAGGCCATCACTTAGGGATCAATTATGGCATGATCCTTCACTAACTTACCAGGTGTCAGTATACTCTATGTAACTCAAAGAAACAACTAGATCTGATTTAATTTCATTTCAACATGTTTATCTTAGCTATATGTATCTTAGCAAAGGGTCATCCTGCTTCTCTGGAAAGAACCACAGAATCCTTGGAAAAGACCTTTGAGATCATCAAGTCCAAACATTATCCTAGCACTGCCAAGTCCAAACACTAAATCATTTCCCCAAGCACCACTTACCTGTCTTCTAAATCCCTCCAGGGATTGTGACTCCATCACTTCCCTTGGAAGCTTGTTCCAGGGCTTGAAAACCTTTTCAGTGAAAAATTTTTACCTAATATCCAATAGAAAGCTCCCTCAAAATGACTTGAGTCCATTGCTTCTTGTCCTGTTACTTGTTACTTGGGAGAAAAGACTGACCCCTACCTTGCTACACCCTTCTTCCAGTTAGCTGTAAAGGGCAATCAGGTCTCCCCTCAGCCTCCTCCAAGCTATCAACCTCAGTTCCTTCAGATGCTTCTCATAAGACTTGCTCTCTAGATCCTTGATCAGCTTTGTCCCCTTTCTTTGGACACACTCCAGCATGCCAATGTCTTTCTAAGGACCTAAACTGAGGACTTAAAATGAACATGGTACTGGAGGTGCAACCTCACCACTTCTGAGTACAGGGGGAAGATCACTGCCTTGGTCCCCCTGGCTATTTTCAGTGTGAGACAGGATGATGCTGGCCACCTGGGCACAGTTCTTGCTCATATATAACAAAATTTTTCCCTAAACAGTTGATCCAGCCTGTTCAGATCCCTCTGTAAAGCCTTCCAACCCTCAAGCAGCTCGACATTCCTGCACAACTTGGTGCCATCTGCAAACCTACTGAGCATGCACTCAATCCCCTCATCCAGATCATTGATAAAGACATTAAAGAGAACAGACCCTGTACTGAGTGTTGGGGAACGCCACTTGTGACCACCAGATGGATTTAAGAAGAAAAGTATAGCTGTGTCACAATAAGTGACGCTGAAGAAGTGCTCCTCAGAACCCAGGGTGCAAATGAAGATTAGACTGGAAGCACTGGAGATGTGGAAATCTAGGCTGACCTCCAGCATGTCCAGGCCAGACACTTCACCCAGTGTTCCATGCAGCTTTCTTAGCTCTGCTAGCTGAGTTTAAACAGTTAAATAAGAGAGTCAGACCTTTATTAAAGGCCTGAAGAGAAAATAAGAGTTCACCCCATTCTCTTGGAAGCCATTAAATATATCTTTAACATATCTTTAACTAAATATCTTGTGACTAATTTCATTGTTTGCCTGAAGAATATTCAGACATATAGTCATTTTCCATGAACCTCATATGGATTTAGATCACAAAGTGATGTATATGGTAACTCACATTTACTCTCAGAGAGCACTGGGTGAATTTACTATCGACTTGGTAACACAGGGATAGGAGTTTTCTCTTTCAAATCTAGGCTGCAGCTTCTACCATAACTGGATTGTATGCATTCAACTCCTCAGGGTTTTTAGTTCAGGGTAAGGAGTGTCCCAGATGAAGAAAAAAGGTCAGCCATTTCTATACTTAGGTGGATAGACTCCATTTTGGAAAAGGGAAAGTTGAGAAACAAGAGGGCTAATTTTGAGATTGATTTGAAGATCTCCTAGATGTTGGTGCTGGAATCTGAGCTACACTTAGCAAGGCAGTGGCGAACCTTGCCCAGGCTTTTTCTTTTATTTTAAATTCCTATATAAATCTGTTTTCCTGTGATGTTTATTAGTTATCTGGTATGATAAGGTGTGTTTGGTACCATCTAGAAATTTCTCCATTTTGGAAGTATTGACTTGATTTCTAAAGGGAAAATTGCATATAAGATAGTTTCATCCAAAAATGACCAGGGGTTAAGTGATATGTGTTCATCATCTCTAAATCAAAGCATGTGGTATGACTCACCCTGGCCAGCTTCATTGTTGTTATTATAGGATCTCCTGCAAAGGTCACATTTGGCTACTAAAAATAAACCCATATCCCAAAAAAACATTCATTCCTCAGCAAAGAGTTTGAGAAAATATAGGCTACTCCTGTATTAAATGTACAGATCCAGGTCACTGAGCTGACCTACTTAGGGGATATTTTAGGGCTTCCCAAAAGATTTCACGTCCTCCAAATGTCAATCTTTTTTCAGTTCCATGCATCATCATAAGTCTTCTTACTTCAGAGAAGACTGTTATTTAGATGTAGATTTTATCAAAGTTTAACCAGCTTAACATTTCTTATGAGAAACACACAGAAAGTTCAGATTAACTTGACAGTAGTGTTTAGCAGCAGGAGGAGGACTTGAGTAAAACCCTACTTCAGTCCCAAATGAGATGACTGATTCAGGTTTTAGTCCTTTTGACTACATGATGTGTAATTCTCCCAAAACCAGAGAAAACCTGATATGTGAGCAGAGTCAGGCCTCTTTGCTTAAATGCTACTGCTTGTGCTGTTTTGAGAGCAGGCTCTTTCTGAATTCAGACAAGAGGTAGGACCTAAGGAGCAACATGATTTTCCACTCCATGTTCCAGCTAACAGACTGATAAGATGCTTTCTCTGTAGTGTGAGTGTCTGTAGCCTTTGCCTTTCTCTTCTTGATATTATATTAAGTGGAGTCAGTTGGGGAAAAGGCATCCTAGCATGTCATCATGAATACCAGTCTTCATTTAGGTTGGTGTGGCTGGCTATGTTGGGTCATCACCTATGCCTGATGGGTGTAAGTTTCTTTTGCTTTCACTGCCCATGGTCTTGACCAAGCCACCTGTGATGCTGCCATCACCCAGGCACTGGTCTCAGCAGCTTTCATCTAGCCATTTCTTCAAGGCTGGTGAAGGATGACTTGTCCAATCCACTTACTGAGCTGAGCTCTGTGTGGCATAGCATACTGTCAGAATAGGACAAGAGTGGTACATGTCAGAGGAAAATTGTAGAAGCTCACAACAGAATCCAGAGTGGAAGAAGCCAGGAGCAAGCATGCAATAACACAGGAGGACCAAGGCTTAGCTGTCCTCCTTCAGAATTTCTTACTGACTAACCTGGGGAAGTCCCTGCCCTGTGCATTGGTTTCTCTGCATCCTCTCTTGATATGCTGAACTCTCACCATACCTTGTGCAGGAAGTTTGGCATTTCACTGTGAGCATAGTAACAGGCACCCATGTGAGGTACGTGTGTGAGCATAGTTCTCCCATGAAGTAAGGAAACTGTTTCCAGATGACTGGTCCTTGGCAAAATAACCTAGAAGGACTCAGAAAAATAGACCAAGTAACTCTGAGCAAGGTTCTTTTAAAGATCCTATCAAACCCCACAGGATATATTTAGATGCCACCAAAATCCAACATTGTGTACACCCTCTCCAGACTTCCCTATCTTACTGCAGGAAGGACAGATCTTTTTCTCCTTACAGGAGAGATGTGAGGAAACATCAGTGAGAATATATGAGTTCAGAACTTCTCATGATGGGAGCTGATAAGGTCACAGGTGCAGACACAGATATTTCGAGCAGACAGTCCATTAGGATTATCCATGTGGTTTCCTGCGTTGGGAACACAGCAGAGGTTAGCAGAAACCACTGAGAAGGTGGGCTGGAGACCATCCTGTAGTGGTCTTCCCACCCTTTCTGTCCCTGCAGCATGATCAGTGGCTGAACAGGCTCTACATTCTGCTGATCATATGCAAAGGCCACAGCATGCCTCCAGTGTGCCTCACAGATCAATAGCTCTGGGTTTCTAAGACTACACTTTCCATGTTGATAACACCTCACTCTTTGTCTCTGTTCTATGGCTCATGAAGAATAGGAACTGTTACACTGAAAGCTAAAATAAATTTCTGACCATATGCTTCTAAGTGAAAACTATTGCATTGTTAAATCTGAAATGCACCTTTTGGAAGAAACCAAGTGTTTTGGGACAGTACACATGAATGAGTAGAGTCAGGTGGCAGTTTGAAGTGTGAGAGACACTAATGGGAAGACTGCTTACTGGAGCCTGCTGTAGAGGTATTTCCTGGTGAGAGTGAGGGATAGCACAGCCATGATATCACAAGGGATTCTAATTAACTGGTGACATTACTAGAACAAGACCATTAAACCCAGACTTGTGCATTTCATTCTAATCACATCTTCAGATAAAGTAATACTTTAATAAGCCTTAAGCTGGAATGGATTTTTTTCATACACCAATTGAAATAAAGGGAAAAATGGTTGAAAATTATTTAGAAGTTACCAAGAATTAAGGAAAATCCTTTATTGTTAATCAAAGTGGATTTTTTTTTTTCTTGCATTGGGGAAGCTAGAATATATTTTTCCCAGTTTATTAACTAAGCTCATCTGAGGATCAGTTTCTCAGAATGGCTGTCATTGCAGACTACTGCTGTTTGCTCTTGCATGATGGTTTATCTGCTTGCATTCAAGCAGCCCTCTGATGGATAAGTTGCCTTCCGGTGCTTTCAATTTGTATAGCAGCATGGTGCATCAAGATGCCATTATCACTGAACAAAAGAAATCTATTAATAGAGAGGTCTGGATGGTCAATAACTCCTCAGGGTGTATGCATGATAAACACTCAAGATCCCCATACTATCCATGGTTTGCCATGCTTTGGGTGCCTGGAGATTCCTTTCTGTAGAACAAATATGTGGCCGGCTATAATAGGCGAAGCTGCCTTGTGGCCTTGTGGCCATCCATCACTCCCAAACACAGCATCTCAGGAGTTCAGTACTGACAAGGACCCTGCAGCCTCCTCTCCAGTCCTTATTAGGCTTGGTGATCCATCTGTTTGGGGGATAACAGTGTCCCCTATAATATGTCCAGGTTGTATCTAGTGTATGCAATGCTGTCACCATAACCCAAGTTCCTCTTCAGTTCTAGATAGATGCTTTTCTTGAGACACTTTGTGCTCCCACATTTCATTGCAATTGCCCCAAGCTCTTTCATTGCTTCCATGACATGTGCCCCTATGCCTCTCCAAATGACTGTTTGGGGGTTTTTTAACTGTTCTTACTCTCAATTCACCATCATCTCTGCCTGCTGACCAGGGAGTCTCATTAGGCAAAAATTGCTTCATTGGCCATCCTCCACAACGCAATCCCCCCAGGCACAACCTCTGAGGTTGGTCTTCCCTGAACTCTTGCCAGCCTGTCAATGTTGGTCTTGTCATGGAGATGTTAAACACAGTCACAGCCCTTTTTAATTTTCTTGTCCAGCTCCACAAGGAGAGTTCCTGGAGTTATTCCACTCTTTGGTCCCCCTAAATTTTGCTCTTAAACAAAGTATTTTTTCCAATCCAGTCATGACTTCTTCCTCCATAAGAGACACTGTGCTACGAACACTCTATCACTATTAAGCTGCTAATGTCTGCACAAAGAAGAGTTTCATTGTCTTTCTGAGGCTCCCCATTTCAAACCATTTTTCCAGAGGAGTAAGTCTGCTGGGAATTCCCACATCTGCAACACATCACTCTGCCATGGGGCTCTATTGGCATCTTCCATCCCTTAATTCTTCCAGCTGTCTCTGTTAATGGTGTAATGTATTAGTAAGTTTTTCTCATTTATGCTTGTTGCTGGTGTAGGTTTCTAGAGGAATAGGGTCAAAGTGTACTTTTTACTCAAGGACACTCACTTCACCAGGCTGTGCACTCATATCATGGTATTCCCTGCATCAGTCATGCCAAAACACCTGCTGATGGTGACACTGTAATTGTAATACTTAGAGACGATAAAGCTCCCTACCTGCTATCACACTATTCTGATAATTAATCCCTATTAGTGATTATGGTTTAAGGGTTTGCAGACCTGTGAAGTCAACTTCCACAGTCACTTTGACAAAGGAAGTGCTGTGCAGCCTGATAGATTCACTGTGTAGTCTTTACCTCAGATGTAGGTATGGAGTTGGTGGTCTGAAAAGACTGTATCTCACCCTGAAACTGGCTCTTCCTGCAGCATATATTTTGCCAAGCATTTTCTTCTCTTCTGGAAGAAGATGAATGACTTACTCTGTTTCCCTTCTTACTCAATGTGGACTCTGTGGGAAGCTTTTGGACATTGACTTTGCTGGTGAAAAAAGTAAATGCAGAGGCTTAACAAAATGGAAAATCACAACTAGTGATAAGTTTGCAGATGACACCAAGCTGAGTGGTGCAGTTGATTCATTTGGGAGAATGTATGCCATCCACAGGGGCTTTGGCAGGCTAAAGGAGTTAGCTCACGTGAACCTCATGAAGTTCAACAAGGCCAAGTGCAAGTCAGGGCCATCCCTGGTATCAGTACAGATGGATGAGGGATAATGGAATTGAAAGCAGCCCTGTGGAGAAGGACTTGGGGATACTCTTAGGAGAAAAATTGGACATGCCCCAGCAACATGTGCCTGTAGCCCAGAAAGACAAGCACATCCTAGGCTGCATCAAAACCAGTGTGACCATCAGGGCAGGGCAGGGGATTCTGCCCCTCTACTCAGCTCTCTACTCAGCAAATTTGCAATGCTGCATCCAGCTCATGGGTCCCCAGGATAATAAGAACATGGGGCTGCTAGAACAAATCCAGAGAAGGTCAACAAGGTGATCAGAGGGCTGGAGGAACTCTGCTATTGAGACTGGGCAAGTGAGATGAGGTTGTTGGTTTTGGTGGTTTGGAAGGCCAAGTGGAAAGGGGGCACCAGCCCCTTGACCTGAAATTCCTGTTGCATGGAGTTACTTACAAATGTTATGCATGAGTTTGGTTCTCAGGTTCTATGCTGTTTTGGGCAAAAAATTCTCTACATGATGCTCATCTTGGGCTCATGGCCCCTCTCAGAGGAGGGGGCCAGATCTCCAAGGAACCAGAAAGTTTTAAACACTAAACTGTGGGTTTGTTGAGAGTTAGGTGGAATTCTTCGTGGTGACTTTCATGATGTCTAATTTGAGCATAAACCTATTGTTCTACTTCCAGTGCCTAAATCTTTATAAAATCGGAATTTTAAGAACTGGACACTAATGCATAACATTTGGATCAGTGTGGCCAGATCATGAACTACTTATTTATGCATTTACACAAGGTTTCATCTATTTCTTTTTAAGCCTAAGTATACAACCTATTGTCTTTCTTAATTGGAAAATTTACTGTGAGCAAAGTTGATCTTTGTGTTAGCCACATATTTTTCATTAGCCCTTTAATCAAGGGCTAATAAAAATATCTGCAGGTTGTTTTGCTATTCAGACTGCTAGTTGTGTCTGAGATGTGAGAGCATAGTGCCTTGTTTTCACATCAGTTTCTCCAGCTCCTGTCACCTAGCCTAACAAATTTATTTCTGTTTTCTTAACTCTTTCTACTGTAGCCTCATGTCAACATAAATACAGTATTTCATGTGGCTTCTTATGAGAATCATTGACATGTAAAGAGTACCAGTAACAGGTGATGGCTCTATATGTGTTGCTGAAAATTTTGTTGGCTGCTTTTGATTCTCTTTTGCCTTCCAAACTTTATTGCAAACTTAATAAAATGTTTTGAAAAAATACTAAAGCAGTGTAAATAGAGATTGACAGAAGAAGATCTTGGAATAAATAGAGCTGTTGGAAAAAATACAGAGTTTTAGAGTGTGGGAGAATGCCAATCTTAGGATTTCAACAAAACAAGCTGCCGTGAGGGAATAAATATATGCGTAATTAACTGTGTGGACTGTGAATGGAATGAATCCCTGGGAACTGGGTGCAAAAATATGGTAATGTATAAAGCAAATTTAGATGGCTCAAATAGAACAGTATCAAACCTCAGAAGGAAGTAGCTGTTTCCCTCATCTCCTGGGAGATACAGGCAGACATGTGCAGCAATCTTTTCTCTGATGCTGGTGCTTCCTGTGCATGTCATCAGCTTCCATCAGTGGTTAGATGGAACAATCTGCCCTTATAGCACTGAGGGTAGATGAACTGTGGAGATCTTGCACAATACTGAATCCCTCCTAAGATCTATCAGGCATTTGTTCAGTACAGCATACAAAATTACAAAATTAATTCATACTTTAGTGACAATAATTACAATCCTATCATCAATTAGCCAAGTAGATAACCTACTGTGTGAGATGCTGGGTTCTCCCTACTCCTGTCCTCTCTAGCACAACCACTTGACAATGGGAGGAAACATAGGATCAATTATATTGACCATCCCAGCATGTTTTCTCTCTCCCATACTGCTTCTTATTCACCTGCTTTAACCAAATGTGGTACATCAACAGAAATCACAGTGTCACGTATAACATGTCCTGACAGCCAGGCAGGATAAAGGATATTATGGAGGATTTACCATTGAGCACTAATTAACAGCTAAGTTATCTAGCTGATATCAGGTGAATGCCCCAGACAGCATCCCAGGACACCACTTCCTTTCAGACACTCTCTGAATAAGAATGTCCAGATAATCTGACACAAGAAATAACAATTTTAAATGGCAGTGCTAGAGAGGAAAATTAAAGCTCATGGGGTCCACTTATTCTCTTTCACTCAGTGACAACATCTTTCAGGTATTGAGGAAAACAAATGAGAGGAAAAGACCACTACTTGGGGACACCATGTCAAAACTCCAAGCCCAGCTGGCTGGGGCCCTCCTTGCTCCTACCCTTTCTCACTAATGAAGAGCTGTCATCTCACAGCAGCAACAGCTTAACCTCACCTGATGCTGCTGGTCTTAGGCAGTCTGTAATATAATTTATTTCTTCTCTTCCTTCCCTTGGTGCACTGGAATTCCTCATCTACCTGTGGAAGATGTCTGGCATAGCTTAAGGAGCTCAGTTCTGTTGTGGGTTTGATCTCACCTAGTGGCTTTTGGAATCAGCATCACGCAGGAGAGATGACTGCAATGATTGCAGCATTCCTGAATGTACAACTTACGGTGCTCAATGCTCATCAAGAACTAGCATGTATCTGGCACTACTCAAGCATGGGAACAGTCTGACACTGAATTCACACAATTATCCATGGCAAGAGTATCCTCTGTCTCCTGGGGCTGGGATATAAGTGTGTAGTTCTATCCTGCACTATGAGGACCAAATGGCTCAGGATGGTGCTATCTTGGGGCTCCGGACATGCATTTTGTAACTGGTCCTGAGCATTCTCAACTGTACATGAGAAACACCAGAAAAACAGTGTATCTCTCTCCAGATACCCTGATCTGACCTGGTCAACAATATTTGAGTTTTTTGAAAGAGAGACCATTCTTTTAGATTAGTGTTTAGAGGGTTGCTAAAGAAAAATTAGAAAAGTTCTATGAAACTGTGAGAAAGTGATAACTTTGAGGCCCAATACCAAAACCATCAGTCTAGTCTTCACTTATATCAGATGTCAAAGGTAATGGGAAATAACAGATTCTCACTGGAGTACTGTATTATATGTAACTCTTTCATCTTGACCAATGCTAGTAATTGATTCTGTAGGTCATCAAAGGAGTTAAAGGAAAACATGGTGTATCCCAGATGGTTTGTCTGAACTGAACTAGGGTATCCCAGACCCTGTAATAAATGTCCCAGTAATATAAATCCCTGCAGATTTGAAATCGAACAGACTTTCGTGGAAACCCAATGTTTCCAGGAATCCTGACTGTCAGGAATCCTGACTGTCTAGCACAATTGTGTTCTGAAGCTGCAGGACTTAAAGAAAGAAGGGATCATTTGGTCAGGAGAACTCAGATAATACTTGTCCTCTCAGTGGTCATCCCAGACTTTATAGGTCTGGGTGGGCCCACAAGGAAACCAGTCCAGTGCTGGAAGACTTGATTTCAGGGCACACATCTCTCAAGCCCCACAGCAGTGAATGCCTCAGGACTCTGTCTCAAAGTTCCATATGCAGGATAATCATGAATACAAGGCCAGGGGCCTGAATTTAACTGGAGATGCTGAGTCCAAGGGAGGACCAGACATTTCTATCTGCTTTGCTGCAGCTTGTATCAATTATACTGAGCAGCTACTGGGAACAGATACTGTTTTGTTAACACTGCATGTTATTGTTGCCAAAGTGAAATTTTCATTGAATTTCTGATTTGCAAGATGTTAGTTCAGTCAGAAACAGAATTTCAAAAAAAGAGAATAGCTCCTGTGAAGTGTAAAGCATGCTTTTGTGGCTGCTCTTCCTCAAGTTTTGTAGACTAGATCTCTGCACATTTTGTTGAGATCAAGAATTCCTGGACATCAGCTTTGTGTTTTGCTTTCAGTCTAGTCTGTGCATCTGTCAGTCTCTGTCACATTCAAATGATATCCTTTCACTAAAAAAAGAAATGAGGTTTCTGTCTCATATTTGAGGGAAACCACACCAGCTGTGAATTTTTCAATGTAGAAGTAGACTGACCAGTCTTTCTGAAGTCTGCATCAAACTTGCTTACAAGTACTTTCTCTGAAAAGTACCAGATGTCCCAGGGGAATGAGAGAGCTCAGCTAAGTAGGACTGGTGCCCACCTCGAGAGGAAGAGTGGTACATCTCTGCCTTGCAGCCCACATCCCAGCATCCCCTTCCAGGGAGTCAGCTGTCGCCAAGCTCTTTTTTTCTCCAGGGAAGTTGTTTCTTAGCAGCTATAGCAAGGTCCTTGCCTACTGCCTCCTCTTACTTGGAGTATATCTTGTGCACAGCGGGGAATAACTTCAAAGCAGTCTTTTTTTTCAAGGCTCCTGTTAGTTTTCCAGACAGCCCTTCCACTGTCTTCCACAGAGCAAAATTAATAGTTCAGCACCGAGGTGTCTGCTTCAGGGGCACTTTCTGACCTGAGATGACTTATATCCTCAAGCTCTCAGATAACGGGCTGAAGTTTATGCATGAACTAAAAGTAGATGTTCCAGGCTGTTGAACAACCAGCTGCATTCTGCTCCCAGTTACATGAGAGGTGAAATGTGGAGTGACCCCCTAGGAGCACGAAAGCATCCAGGGCTTGCAGAATCTGCTCTCGGGATCTTCAAAGTTATTGAAGACCCTTTTGACCTAGTTTCATGGAGAGGGAGATCGTGACTGTTACAGAAGGAACTCAATCCTTCACCTTCATTTTGGTTTAGGGTAGTAACAATAGAGAGGACAGAGCCAGCCTGAGTGTGGAAGCACCTCGAGCTGCCCTGGGACAGCTCAGAGAAGATGGAAGCCTTCTAATGGGAGAAATGGCAGAAAGGAGACACAGAGGGAGGCAGGAGGATTTTCTCCCACTAAATGCAGTGACTCCAGCCTGTGCTTACAAAACTGGTATGGCCACACCAATATGACCACTATATGGCAGAGCAATGTCATGTGCAGATCTGTCATAGAGCAGGCTGCTTCAGGGAAGTGGAGCAAAATCTACCCAGTGGTGACACTGCATGTTGTACAATTTGACATCTCCAGCTGCATGAGTGTGACTCACCCATTGGTCTTGCCTTCAGGAACAATGAGTTTGTGGATCAAAGAAGAGTTGCTCCTTGAGACTGGATCATTTGAAACGGTGCTTGAGATCATCGATGCTTTTCACTGACATAGCATTGGACCAGGCAGATGTCTTTACCCCATGGAGTGATAAATGCTGCCATGTGGTGTTGTTGAAGTGGGAGCACTGTTTGAAGAGCTTTGCCTTCCATAAGAGAACATGTGGTGTTGAGATGTATGGCATTGACTGCCCAGGGAGTTTGTGGAGTCTCCTCTGAAGACATTCAAGACCCACCTGGATGCATCCCTGTGTGAGCTACCATACAAGATCCTGCTCTGTCAAGGGGGATTGGACTAGAGGAACTTTTGAGATCCCTCCCTTCCAACCCCTGAGATTCTGTGATTGGAAGGTATGGCAGTTTAAAGCACAGGCCCTCATAAACAGCTTTGTCTTGCAATATGAGTGTTCAGCCACTGCTGTTGAAACACAGAAAATAGGAAAAAAAATATAATCCTGTCTCAGGAAGGCTCTCTACCTGGCATCTCAGGGACTCAGTCCAGCCCTTCACACCTCAGAAATTAGTAGAGTCAGGGTCTGAGGAAGGCTGAGTATCCTCAGTGGATACTTACATGCAAAAAAAAAAAGTCCCTCTTCTTCCCCACATTGTGCTTCCCCTGGGTGGCTGCATTGATACAAGGAGGACATGATGATTCAGCAGTCCTTAGTTACACAGATTGTCCCTTCAATATTTACTTGTCAGCAGATGCCTCCCAGGAGCCATCCTGCAACTTGCAGCTGGTGATAAGCAGTCTTCCAGATGTTCCTTGCAGCTTGGCAAGAAATATGCCAATATACTGAAATTTCCTAATTCATTCTGGCATCCAGAAACCCAAGAATTTACCTGTATAGGGGGGTTAATTGCTTTCAGACAAAACATAGTCCCTCCATCTGTATTTGTTCAAAACAGTGACTAAGTGAAATCTTTCATTATTTATCTGTATTATGAAGAAGAGTAAGTTTCTGGTTACAAAATTGGAAATAGAGTTGCAAAAGAGGAAACTAATAAGGAAAAAAGCAATCTTAGATCTCCCCCGCCACTACTCCAACTGCCTTCCCTGCTCTCCCTGGGTTTCTGCAAACCAAATCACAGTAGTAGGAGGTGAGGCCAGCTTTGAAAGCTGGTCTCTTCCCTGCCCAGTTATATTCATAGTTTCCTTGTTGCTGTTGAATGTAAATGAATTTTCAAAGCATGTCAGAAGAGCTGCCTCTCTCCTCCCTGTCTCTCTTCTCTTTGAGTGAATCTGGCTTGCCTTCAGCTTGTTGTGAGTTCTTAGTGTCTGAGACTGCAGATGAAGCATCCTTAAGCTTCTCTGAGATGACTGTCCTTTGATGTTTAAAAGGTTTTGAGGAATGTTGACTCCTCATTTCTGTACACCTTTTTTTTCCCTCAGGAAGGCAATTGACTCATAGCCATATCTGCTTACCTTGTGAAATCCTCTGGATTCAGAACCATATGCCAGCTATATATCACAAATATGCCAAGAGGCTTTGTTTTTTCCCTGAGACCACACATTTACCAAAGCAGATGTCAAATCTGAGGAGAGTTGAGCTGCCTGCCCTGTACCTGTGCTGTCAGCTGCAGGGGCACAACCACAGAAGCCCTTGGGCTGTAAGACCTGCGCTTGTTTAGATGATGTGCAACTTCACGGGATGTCTCCGAGCTTCCTGAGCACATTTAACAGTCATTAGAAAATTATTTGCTAAGATTCATTTTGTAGGACCCTGATGTGAGCAGCATCCTGAATGCCCTCCCCAAGGTGTTTCCTGGGGCACCAAAAGCCAGATGTTTCAATAGGTGTCTGCAACAAACCTTGCTGGCAGCCCTTTGCTTTTGCAAAGAGACCTTTATATATATGATATATGATTCAAGAATTGTTCTAAATCTAGAGGATTTCCCAAGCTCTGCAGAATAAATGCATAATGATGAAAGAGCTTTTAAAATCCTCAAAGGTTTGGTGGTGTTTTTTTTCTCTTTCTGTGGCCATAAAATGAAATGTTTTATTTGCATCCATACTCTCATGGGTACAGTTTCTATAATAAAAGAAGCCACAAATGAAACTCTAACACCAGCACAGGATTAGAGCATTTTGTCATTAAACTGCTTAGAATTGTTTTCAGTCTTTTGATTTAACTTGGACAAATTAGTTCAGTCTTAGTTTCCACAGTGATACTTCCATTTACCTTCTCTGTGTTTGATACCGAAGTGCTTCAAAGCAGCTTCCTCAGTGAGATACTGTATCAAGGAGGAGACATGCTGTTCCCCAAACATGGTTTCCTCCAATTTCTTAACCAAAGTAGCTCAGAAAGGAGAGTTCCAGAGAAAAACATTGTTGAGTTTGTTAATAAACATGAATATCTTGTTTAATATCAAAGTTTAAAGTATTAACATGTCAAAATTATTTTATTCTAACACGAATTATCATTTCTATTGTAATATTTATGAATTCAAATATTTCTGAGCACTCCCTTGCATTTTTTACCTTGCTCAGCAGCAGACATGAGGCAAAGCATGCTGACTAACAGCCTTCCTGGCACTGCAGCCAATACCCTGTTGCACTCTCATGGCAGGAAGATTGGTCTAACCTTCTGCTTTCTTGCAAGTCACCACTGAAACCTTATTGAGGGCTGTGACAGGTTGAATAATCTCTCTCCCTATTGCTATAGTCATCACAAGTGTCTACAACAACCAGCAGCCAAAGTCATCAGAGTGAACCCTGGTCATTGCCTGGTTGACCTTTTTCAAGTGGCTGTGTTAGAGGCTCTTACTCAAATGTTCTTGTTGCTGGATGCTCAGCCTGTCACCAATAATCTATTTCTGCTCCCAGTATATGCTCTCCTCTGCTGTTTCACCTCTTGGGTCTTTATTCAACAAAACATCACACAGAGTAGCAGAGGTTCATCAAGACCAATTTTAAGCTTTTACTTTGTCTCAATGCAGTAGAGCATGTTCCATGTAAGGTGCATAGGTCCCCTTTCTAGTCAGTGAAAAGAAATTGACACTTTAAGGAGAACAACAAATTTGTTCTGCAAATGGCCATCAATCTCGGACCTAGGGAACACTGGGAGTATAAAAGGACATCCAGCATCTGCTCTGTAAGGGTTACCACTGCTGCATATGTCTAACAGAAATATGTTTTCACACAACTGTATAGACTCATGGAATCATAGTCATAGAATCACAGGTGGGTTTGGGTGGGAAGGGACCTCAAAGTCCTCTGAGTTCCACCCATGCCAAGGGTAGG
Organism: Heliornis fulica; assembly: GCA_013399135.1. Classification (NCBI taxonomy): domain Eukaryota; kingdom Metazoa; phylum Chordata; class Aves; order Gruiformes; family Heliornithidae; genus Heliornis; species Heliornis fulica. Next base: position 196,974 of record VXBZ01004948.1, on the reverse strand, counting down.
GACACACCCCACCAGCCCAGTGTGGCCCAAGCCCCATCCAACCTGGCCTTGAACCCTGCCAGGGATCCAGAAGCAGCAACAGCTTTTCTGTGCACCCTGTGTCAGGGCCTCCCCCCTCCCCAGGGAGGATTTNCCTTGTCCTGGGGACTCCTGAGCTTGATACAGTACTGCAGAGGGTGTCTCCCCAGAGTGGAGCAGAGATTTCCCCCCACTCCAGACCTGCTAGTTGTGCTGCTGGGGATACAGCTTNTCTCCAGCTCTCCTGGAGCCCCTCGAGGGACCATAAGGGGCTCTGAGGTCTCCCCAGAATCAGTCTTCTCTTGTCCAGGCTGAACCAGCCCAAATGACCCAGCCTGGCTTCAGAGAAGAAGTGCTCCAGCCCTTGGATCAACTCCGTGGCCTCCTCTGGACTCACTCCAACAGCTCCATGTCCTTGTCCTGGGGACTCCTGAGCTTGATACAGTACTGCAGAGGGTGTCTCCCCAGAGTGGAGCAGAGATTTCCCCCCACTCCAGACCTGCTAGTTGTGCTGCTGGGGATACAGCTTAGCACACAGTTGACTTTCTGGCCTGTAAGCACACACTTCGAGCTTCTCATCAAGCAATGTGTCTGAGAAAAATCACTGCTCCTGTGGAGAGATCCAGGTGCCAGCCAAGGACTCAGGGCTGGACTATCTCTCTTGGCACACATGTTTCAGGTAATCCTCAGCATTGTCCTTGTGACTCAGTCTCTGCATGTGGAGGTGGCGGTGGCACTGCGGGGAAATAAGGTTTGATGTAAACACATAAGAGGCTAATCAAGCTCATTCTACATGTAAAGACATGATGAGGTTGTGAAGTGATTCCACTGGCTTGAATAGGAGGAGGACATGATATCACAGCTGAGCAACCCAGAGCAGTAGAGCTGGAAGAAGTCAGCTAGAATTTGAAGGCCTGATAGTGTGGTTTACTGCTGATCACCCTGCCTTTTCAGCAAACTACAGCAGCAGGTGAAGCAGCTGGGGAGAAAAAGAAGATACATTTAGTCACTATTTACAGGGAGGAGTAGCTGGGTTGCTTTTCAAATTATGAAATTATCATTCCCCAAGGCAATATTGCAAAATGTCATGTGGAGAAATCCTGCTGCTTACTTGAGGAGATGAGACTGCCCAAAAGCCTAATGGGAATTTTTTGGGCTCAAACGGGAAATATGCTCTTTGTGATCATGATGTTAAATGGATCTGTGTCTTCCCAGTACCAAGTGGTTTGGGAGCACCCTGAGAACTGGAGCAGCTGGTCTATGTAGCAGGACCATCGGTGCTGGTCTGATGCTTGGAAAGAGCACACAATCTGGGATGAAGGTCACCTTCACACTCAGCCTGTTAAATGTGGTTAGTCTTAAGGGGAATCATCACTCTATAGAGGAGAACTGGTATTTTTATGTCATGCAGTGCTTTCAGATGTATCCTCCTTTGAAATTAACTCTCTCTTGGGATTTACTGACTTAGTAGTGCAGTTTCTTTCTATCCATTTACATTACAGTGGGTCGTGCCTTTTACTCCTTCTGTGTTATTTTGATAAAGAAGAATGACCTTGCTTTGGTGCTGTGAAAGCCATCATTCCCATCCCATAGGTCCAGGCTTGGACATTGCTGGTATGACAGCATCCAAAGCCCAGGAGAGGTGCCCTGCTGCACTGCAGTGGGTCCTCATAAAGTGAGCAGGCAGTTTTATCTGAAACAGATGTAAAGGAATGAGAAAGGCATGTTGACAGGAGTTTTATACTCATCTGGTTAGAAATGAACATCTAAACCTGTCCACATTTGATCCATACAATAGCTCAGTCATTAAAATCTCTCTAGGAGAGAGAGGCTAAGAGTGCCCCTGTGGGTTTGGTGGTTTTGACTCAAGTTAGGTCTGCTATCTCCATTACCTGTGGTGTGCAGTGGGACAGCAGAGGGAGAAAACAGGCAATATGCAGGATTATCACTGTGATTATGATACAGGCTTAATCTCCAGTGAGGAAGGGACGTCTAAACATACTGGTGAATTTAGGCCTTCATGTCCATCACAGAAACAGCTCATAGGTCTGTTGTATGGGTAAATACACAACAGGTTTTGAGGCATCTAGATGCTGCATTAATGGATACCACCAACCAAATGAGCTGGGTAGATATGCCCCATGACAGAAGTCAAATGTTATCTTGATTGCAGGCATAAATAATAAAAGTCCCTTGAATATTTATAATGAAAGTGAGCAGAAAATTTTACCTGGTGGTACAATTTTTGATTAGTAACCAAAATTCTGTGCTATAGCCTGGCTTCCAGTTATGCTTAGTATATATTTATTAATGTTAATTAGCACAAGTTGTTCAAATGTACCTGATAGAAGGCAACATCAGCATATCTTACACTGATGTGTTTTCCAAGGAGGACTTAAGGCAGTACCTGAGAATAGTCATGCTGGTTCTGTAATGAGAACTTTATTATTCTAATAATTATAATGCATGTGAGTAGTATTTCACACTTGGAAAGAAAGCTTATTCTTGAAGGATCCCCCATAGGCTTCCAATCCTCTTAATTTCTAGACCACATCCTGGAACAACCAGTGACTCAGACCATGTAGGCTGCATATTGCATGCAAAACCCAGAGACAATACACCTCAGGACACTTTGCAACTGAACAGTGCCCCTTGAAAGGTCTCAAGAGGAAAAGGACCTTTTATTGCTACTCTGGCAGTATTTTTCAGGAATGCAGGGATCACTGTGAGTCATCATAAAATTGTGTTTATCTGTTTCACAAAGAATTCTCCATCCTTGGAGGTGTTCAAGATCTGGCCAAAGCCACAACCCACCTTATCTCCACAAGGGCTGTTTCTCTCTGAAACAATGTTGGTGGTAATGAGACCAAGCACATTTTGAAAAATTTCCTTCCAAAACATGCAGCCTGTCACAAGGGTTCCTTTACTAATGGGATCAGCACTAACAGTGAGCACTGAGAGCCACACTGGAAGCAGCAATGGTGGCTTCCATAGGCAACTCTGTTACTGAGCCTTGAGCAAAGCACATTGTTCCTATGCATATTCTCCAGCATTCCTTCAAGTCCTGTTTTAAATAATTTGGTTTCCAACACCCTTCAGAAATACAGCAGAATTAGAGCTTTTCTTTGTGAACTTTTCTTGTTGCCCAGTACCCATTTTCCACTATCAGTCTCACCTTCTATCTTCATCCTGTCCCTCATCAGGCTGCACTAAACACTTTTGCTCCTTCCCTGGCTATTTAATCACTGTTTGGCAAACCATGTATAATTTGGTTTCCTTAACTTTCTCATTTACCCTGTCCTTCAATCATGTTGTGGCTGTTCCAAGTGCTCTCAATGACTGACATACCCAGACCTCCTGGGCTCCCCTGATATGCTGGACTACCGTTGTCTCTGTTGACTACACAGCTATAGGGTAATTCTTTCATGAGGCCTGTATGCAGATTACCGACAGATTTTCTGTCTCCTTTTGCTCCAAGATTTGCTTAAACATGATCACCACACATCCTTCCCTTCTTAACAAGTATTTGCAGTCTTATTTCCTTTGAGGTTCTTGAAATATTTTCCCAAGTGTGCTGGCCCTTGCTGTTTCCCCCTCTCTCTAAGGCTGCCCTTTACTCTTGGCATACCTTCATCTGCATTCTCAGGCCTGAGCAACAGCCACTCGTGCAGGTAGGGACATATGTTTTATAAAATTCTTAGCCTTTTTTAATGAGCCTTTTGGAAAATGCTGAGGTCAGTATAGACCTGCCCTTTCTGGCCATTCTTATATCTACTGCTAAATGAGAAGTGAAGCATCTTACACAATAAGTTGAGAGTTGTGATGTTCTCAGTCTTGGATGAATTTCCCTGGCTGTGATGGAAAAGAAAGGATGTGAAAGGTAGGAAATTCCTGCTGAACCTTTCACAAAGTTTCAGATCCTTAACAAGAGACTTTGGCAGTTCTTCTGAACTTCCACACTCAGAAAAAGGTTATTTGCACCATGAGGACATATCTGAGAAGATTCTCTGCCACATTATGCTTCCAGATGGGAGAAGACCTCTAAAAATAAAGACATAAAGACTTCCTTTACATTTTCATAACATAAACTTTATGAGGTTATTGCTTCCGCAGCAAGACTATCCACTTTGAGAGCACAGGAACGGCACTGAGTGTTCCTTGCAAAGTGTCAGGAGCCTAATGTCCATGCCACGGAGAGAGGGAATAGAATGGGACTGTATCTTAAAGTGTTTCATGTAACCAGGATGGTGAGAGTGCAAGCCTTTGCAGTGTGTGAAGAATGGGAAGGGAATGTTAATATGAGAGCCAAGAGTAGTAAACTCTCTGAGACAGGGTCTGACATGTGTCCCAGCCAGAGAGGAGTGTTTCTCCTGCTTCAACCTTTTCATGCTTCACTTCAGTTTTCTGCCTTTCCTCCACAGGACTGAACCGAGAAGTGGACCCTTGCGGTGGTTTGATCCTGGCTGAAGGGCAGACTCCCACGAGAGTCGCTCTATCACTCCCCTCTTAGCTGGACAGGGAAGAAAATATCTACTGAGAGGCTTTGGAGTGGAGATAAGGACAGGGAGAGATCATTCTGCAATCAGTGTCACGGGCAAAACAGACTCAACACAGCAGAAAGGCAAGAAAACTCTCTAATTCATTACACTACACTACACACACAGAGAAACCAGAGTTGGATAATGAGAAGCACAAACAGCTCTTAAAACACCACCCCCCTCCCCTCCCTTCTTTGCAGACTTCACTCTATTCATGATGTTTTTCTTCCCCAGGATAGCACAGGAGACAGAGGGGGAATAGGGAATGGAGCTTCAGTCTTCGGTCAGTTCCTCAGGAGTTATTCTTCTTCCTCAGGGCGGGG
>VXBZ01004948.1:139310-182342 GCA_013399135.1 Heliornis fulica | reverse complement strand
GCCCCTTTTGCCATCTCCATTCCGTTTCTAAGCATGCCTCTCTCCCCCTGCCACCCCAGCTCCCCTCCGCCCCAAGCCTTTCTAAGAACAAGAAACCCTCTGCACACCTGGGTCAAGCTGAACCTCCTCCACCAGTGGCATGGTTAACCTCCACTGGCCCATTTAAAATGTCAGCCTCCTCATACCCTCCACAGCCTCCTCAAATCATCTTCTCTGTAACTCCCTGTGTTCCCTTTATCATAATGCAGTGCTTCTGCTTCCCCAGAGCCCTGTCCCCTCTGCGCGGTGGGGATGTGTCTACTGCTGTGAGCCTGTACTGTCTTCCTCGAGGTCCAAGGCCACTGGAGACTAGTTCAGACACTGATCCAGCCAGCTCAGCTTTCCTCCCAGCTCTGGGCTCCTGGGGAATTTTTTTTCTGCTGAAGAGTATCTGTGCTTCCTCTCACCATCTTGGCAGTACTAAAGAGCAAAGTGCCAGAGCCTCGCTCTGCGAGGCTCTGGCACTTTGCTACCTTGTCATGAGACAAAGCCTGCGTGAGGTGTGAGCAAGTGGAAGATCTCCTCAGTATGGTGGCTGAGCTGAAAGAAGAAGTCTCCAGGCTGAGGAGCATTAGGGAGTGCGAGAGGGAGATAGACTGGTGGAGTCGCTCCCTACCATCCCTGAGGCCANGTGCTCAGGGCACTCCAAAATATCACTCCAAAGCTCCCTGTGGCTTTTAGCTCTAATCTCTCAGGTGCTCCACCTCATAGTGTGTCTCTCAGTTATGTGCTGCTTTTCACCCCAAAGGCTACTAGAGGCATATCTGAACATGGAGATGCCAGTTACACTCAAATTCACTGATACAGCTCTCTGCACTGTGTCAAGTATGTTTGACCCTTGCTAGTGTAGGATACAGGTGTCTTTATCTGTATTGTTCTGATAGGTCATGGTTATTGTCTGTATAAAAAGTGAGACTTTCCTCAGTGGGCAGCTTGCAGGTTATGCATAGCCCAAAACTCACCTGCAGAAGATTATACATGCCTGTGTTGAGCTTTGTTGTTGACCCTCTTGTAAGCTGTTTGAATGCTATCCCTTCCCCAAGTCTTGCTACTGGGTGGCTCGAATGATCTCCCTGTTGTCTGCTTTCCTTCTCAGATGTTAAATCACTAGCAGTGAGCCAGCTGAAGTGTTGGCTCCAGTGTCCACACATAAAGTCTATCAAGTCCATGACCATCAGCTAGCAACTGAGGCTAAGGAAAGGTGAGGAAAAAGAACTTTCAAGATGGTTGGTGCACTCAGATCCCCTGCTCCTCCAACCACACCTGACCAGAGGGAGCCTTCTGCTCACCTTTCCTCAGTGTTGGCTCAGCCAGGCCCCACACCCAGAGGATCAGCTATCTCCAGGCCCTGATCTCCAGCTGTCACTCTGACTTCTTTCACCCAGTAACTCACAAGATCATGGTTCTCCAATCTCTAACTGTGCCTGGGATGAACAAATGCACTAGTTCCCTTCTGGTGTATTCCAGCACCTCCTAACTGGTTCAGTGACCTGGATAATTTGGCATATATCTAGTGCTTTTTCAGCTCCCATATGCAAGAAATGTTGTAAGCCCCTTCTCATCACTGTAGCCACGCCACAAACCTGAGGTTTCCTCTATTACTCCCCTGCCACTTGTGAACTCCTGTTTCCCTCTCCCCATCCCACAATATGACAACAGATTCGCTGCCTGACCAGGGCAATGCCAACTTTCACCTACTTCCAAAACCTTAACTAAAACACTGCCCCTGTAATGAGAGGTCACTTTCATTAGTACCTGCCTTTACAATCATTGCACCCCTCCTGCCCACACAGTCCAGCTACCTGTGCCACCACCAACAGTGCCCAGGGAGGGGGTTGAGTCCCCATCTCTTGAGGTGTTTAACAGACGGGGAGATGCGGTGCTTGAGGACATGGTCTAAGGGTAGACTTGGTGGCAGTAGGTTAATGGTTGGACTGGATGATCTTAGGGGTCATTTCCAGCCTTAAAAATTCTATGATTCTATGATTCTATGATTCTATGCTGAGTAGCCATGTCAGGGCCTGATCTGACCAGGGGAAAGCTGTGCTGTGTGATAGTAGAGGATCTGGGTGCAGGAGTTTCAGCCTTATAAAACTGCCTTGTAGATCGCTGTCCAATGTAAATGATTTCAAATACATTCCTCCCCATCTCCCAGGTAGGTAGTCTGGGAATACAAAGGAAAGGAGGCAGTAACTAAAGTTATACTGGAAGCAGCTACCAGGGAAGGTATTGGCCAGAAGCAAGAAAGGCTTTTCCTCTGAGATGATGCACAACCAAATGGCTGCGCTTGCAAATGGGAACCAAAATATAAGGTCTACACATTCTTCTCATGCAGACCTGTGATATCACACATAAAGTGTTGGGATGGCTGGCACACTGCCTGTGCATCACCTGTACACATCAGCAGCTCTGATCTCCTCCACTTCCCCACGTTAGAAGGGCTCCTGTAGACAGGTGTGGTGGAGCAGTGCCTCTGTACCATATAAGCCCCAGGCTAACCCAGATTTGGGCTACAGCAGCATGGTAATGTTGATGGGTCACCTGCTTTGTGCTGCACAGATGTTTTCTTGCCTTGCAAAGCTGTCAGCCCACAGAAGGTCTTTGTACACCTCTGCAAATCACCTCACTACTCCACCACAGGAGCAGAGAAGCATGGATGAGCTCCTTGGTACCCAGTTCAAATAACTCTTGTCCTGATGGCTACCAGATTGTCATGAACTTCCCATAGACCATTGCACAATATTGTGGCCTTTCTGGGTCTAAATGGTTGGAGATTACCCTGATGAAGATGCTGTGAGGACACTTCTGCCACTAGTTTCCAGTCTTGGCAGAAGCAGCATGTAAAGACAGTGTAGTTGGCTGCTGTAGACACACACACACAAAAAAAAAAGTAGCTTGGGGGTTTAGGAGTTTCTGAGTGTCTTTTTGCTTTTTCACAATAGAGAATCCCAGCTGTACCAACAGAAGCAAGAAACTCAGCCCTGCCATGGTCTGAGAGTGAAGCAGACTGCTCCTGACAGATTGTTTCTCCAGAGTTTGGTTTGTCAGGAAATGTACAAACTCCATGTCTGCAGAGATGAGATAATCACATGCTCTGTCTTTAGAGGCTGCTGAGGGATTTGAGTAGCTCTGAGTGTGGGCAACAAACATCAAGGAAAGCAAATTTGGGATGCTGGAAAAAGGCCCATAAGCATGTCCTGTTCACTGCTGTTCCCACCTGTGGCTGAAGTGCAAAGTTCAGGTGCCTACCTGATCTTTTAGCAAGAAGAGATTATTCTGAGACTTCAGAGGTCCTTCAAACCTACTCTTGTAGGTCCTGTCAAACTCCCTAGATGTGTGAGACCAGGCATCTCTGCTTTGGTCTCTGGATTTAAATCACTCCCTCCATTAGCAAAGCCCAGATCACAACTGGTCTCCTTTGAGCACGGGTTTCTCCAGCTCATTCTCCTCTGTGGCCTCATTTAACCACTAGTCTCAGATAGCTTAGGCTGGATGTACCTAAGGAACTACCTGCCTTTAAGCTCACCTAAAATTTGAGAAGTCTGTGGCATTTCTGTCAGTATTGTCTTACTGTTCTTCTCATCTCTTCCACCACATTGACAAAATGTCCTTAGGAGAAACAACACAGGAAGGCTGTGGCTGACCAACTTGAAGGCTTTGGCACAGTGCTCATGACTTGCAGGATAAATCACAGTTGGAGACTGAGCAGGACAGCTGTGGTTNTACTGTTCTTCTCATCTCTTCCACTACATTGCCAAAATGTCCTTAGGAGAAACTGAGCAGGACAGCTGTGGTTCTGTGTGAGAAACAGGACCTGGAGAAGGGGATCTCAAAACAGGACCCTGCTTGTTCTGTGGGTCTGAGAGAAGCTGCAGGTAAGAAAGGCCCCATTCCATGCCTGAACAAGAGCAGGAGAAGAAGAAAGAAGTGTAAATAAAGCACAGCAGGACTCATCTCCCATTCCAAACAGCAGCAGCCCAGAGGCTGTGATTGCTAATTAAACAATATCACCCATACAACACAGGCAATGAGGGTGACATTTACCTCTTGTAGGCTATAAATATCCAGGCATAAGCAAACATTTCTAATCAGTGATTATGGGTGAGATTATTTTTCCTGACGTTGTAAGTGATTGTTTGTTTATGCAGAGTTAATGGGCAAGATCATGCTGGAAGTGCTGGCCAAGGATTCAGACCTTGTGTCTGGACCTGTGCTCTGACACCATGTGGAACTGGGTCATCAGACTTGAGAGGACATCCCAGACCCACCAGCACAAGTTATATTGGACCCCTATGGACTTTGTTTTCAGGATCACCGAGGCAAAGTGGTGATGGTTCCATCTCAGGGAGAGGCAGTTCAACTCAGGGAAGGTGGCCATGAATGGCCTCCTTGTTTCAGAGGTGGCATCCCAAGCCGGACATAGAATGATTTTGTTTCATTTTTGTAGGAAAAGACCTTTCTATCATCAAGTCCAACCACTACTCCATGTCCCCAAGCACCACTTCTACACCAGGGAAGTGGTGGTGACACCACTACTTCCCTGGGCAGCCCGTTCCAGGGCTTGACAACTCTTTCAGTGAAGAATTTTTTCCTAATATCCATTGTAAACATCCTCTGACAGGGAGTCTCTGTCTTTGCTGTGAAGTAAGCAATACATGGGCATTGCCCACCCACCTTGCTGGGGGCAGCACACCTCTCAGACGGCATGAAAACAACTATGATACCCTTGAAGAATTGAGTTTGGGATAACTGTTGACAGACTATGTAGAGGAGACATTTTTCCAGCCCACGTTCAGACTTTCCAGAGGCTGAGACCATGACAAGGTAGTAAATTCCTCTTCTCTTGCAGGCTTTTGTGTAGGGACTAGATATGGAGCGTGAAACCAGCAGGGACAGCAAATATGTTTGGATCAGCCCTTAGCCGTTGTCATAGACATCAGGGGAGGTAGAGACATTTTTCACTGCACCAACCTTTTCCACTCCAGTGAGCACCCTGGGCTCTCCACTCAGCAGCTGTAGAGTGGCACAATGCAGGGAAATCCAAAGGGTCTGCCTGGGTAAACTGCTGCGTCGTGACAAGCAATGCCAGCAGCCCTGCAAGGGACGCAGGGAGGTATGGAGATGCACATGCTGTAATCATTTGTGACAGATCCTGCCTTACTTCAGGGAGTGAAATACACCAGTGTGTGAGGAACATGTGGAAGCAAATATAGCAAAACAAGCTCAGGGAGCTGGGACCAAGAGGAGCTCGGGGAACTCCTATGCCAACAGCATCTTCACTGGTGTGCCTATATTTTATTCAGTGTGTTTTTTCCTCCTAAACAAAAGGAAGCTGGAGGCACTTAGACAATGCCCTTTTCAGAGACATGACAATATAACAGCCAATCTTGTCCTTCCTGGCAAGAAATATTCTCTCTCTCTCCCTGCTGTAGCCTGGATGTTGACCTAGTAAAGCACCTGCTGGACTCAAGACTCATGTGCATTTTCTGGGCTGTTCACGTGCTCATTGATAAACTACCCATCATCTATCTGTCTCAGCTGCTTACACTGAAGGTTGTTATTGCACAGTCCCATGCACAGTGGAGTCCAGCATTGGGTGGTTGCTCTCTGCACTAACATCCTGAAAAGGTAGTAACTGCTCCCCTTTCCACTGCACAAGCTTGTTACTACGAGTCCTGAGCAGGACGTGAAAGACATTCAGGAGACAGAGCAACAGGAACATGTCAGTCTGAGCATCCTGACTGTATTCAGAGTTCTCAAAGCTGTTGTAACCAGCCTGAATGGAAAAGGGAAGGTGAAGGATTTGGAAAAAGCATTACACACACACACACAAACANNCCAGCAGGTGTTTCAATAACATGGTGAATGGTCACAGCTTTGGTTTAAACACACTCAGTTCAGCTCTAGCATTATCCCAACCCTTCATGCCCCACACTTGGCACCAAAAGGGCTGTCCTGATGAGTGAGTGACCATCAGGGCACTCACTCATCCCTTCCAAAACTGAGATGAGGATAGAAAGGCAAACCTGGTGGGATGGGATAGGGACAACTTGCTGGGACAGCAAAGGGAGGGAAATAACAGCAGGACTTTAAATATACAAAACAGTGACACACGATGCAGCTTCTCACTGACTCACACAACTCAGACCATACAGATCAGACCCATCATGAAGCTGGATTGTCCCCAAGCCACTTGTCCTGGAGCAGTGCTCCCCCTCCCCAGCTTTTATACTGAGCATGACATCATATGGTATGGAATGTGGTTAGCTTGGGTCACCTGTCCTGGCTGTGTCCCACCCCAACTTCTGGTGAAAGTTAACCCTATCCTAGCCAAACCCAGGAGAAATATCCTCAATCAAACAGTGATACTGAGTTAGAAGCTCAAAGATGGGATGGAGGCTGTTTTAATTTTTTCTATTACTTGTAGGTAGCTTGGAGGGATATTGACAACTCAGTGAGCTTGTGGCCTGCTCCCCCACCTTCAAACATATATGTTCTTATGCTTTTACAATTCCTGTGGCTTGAATGTGCACTGAGCTGTTTAAAATGCTTGTACCTTTTCATTGGAGTCTGAGTTCACAGTAAAGTAAAAATTATTATAAAAATTGTCTGCTGCCCAGGGCAAATACTGAAAAAAGAGTGCCTCCAGAATCAAAGAATTCCTGTTTCTTTGCTGAATCACATAGCCATGGATACCTGTGATATGAACTCTTGCTCAGTGAGAGGGGGAGAGCAATGGACCACTGGAGGAGTCCAACCAGAAAGTCATCATAAAAACCCACAACCAAAGCTGCAGCAACCGTAACATGCTACAACACTGTTCAGGACTGAACCATGCAAGAGCTCCTGTGAATTCCAGGAAGGGGTGAATCTGTGCAGAGAAGAAACTGAGGCTGAGCAGAAACTCTGGTAATAATCAACTGAGACAGCAGCACAGTAACCTCTTTCCATTACTGCATTTTTGCAGATGCTTTTCGTGGTTATAGATGACTGTGGGGAAAGCTGTCCCACCTAGAGCAGTGTTTCTGCATACAGCATGAGCTACATGCTTGCTCCTTTTGCCTAGTCATCAGTATCTGATGTTCTCTTAGGGTCACTTCATCATTGGAGGTCACAGTGGGGCCTCCAGCCCCATTTAGAGGGCAGCAGGACATCTAGGGATTACCCAAAAGATCTGAATCCTCCAGAAATATCTGCTACAACATGGCAGTCTGTAGTATGTAAGTGCTGCCTGGTACTGATCTCAGATAAACCCTTCTCTGTTCTGTCCTCTATCCAGCCAACAAGCATTTGCTCCTATGATAAAGCTCTTTTCCTTCTAGTGACTTTATGCAAGCCAGAGAGAAATTGAACACCAGCAGCTCACTGGACAATGGGGACCAGTTGTCCTTCGTCTTCCCAATCTCTTCAGGGCACTGGCTGCAGAAACTTAGCATATATATTGCTGCAAAGTAATATTACTTACTGCTTTATTTACAAAGCCAATGTCTCCATCACAAGAGTTATTTTCCTTGATCAGTCAGTGACTAGCAATGCTGTTAAAGAGGTAATGAGAAGATAAATTGTGCAAGGCAGCTGACAGCAAAAGCATGAAATTATGTCTCTGAGGCTTGTTGTCCTCGGGGAAAGAGGCCCTGATCACTGGTGCTGATTGCAAACCTAACTGGGTGGGTAGGAGTGCTGGGTTTGTCCTCCCAATATCATCCCTGCTTTTCCCACCAGTACTGAGGCTGCAGGGAAGTTTATTTGGGACTGATTGATTTCCACTTTGAAAGTGCAGTTCAAGAGGTTCAAGTAAGCAAGAGGGCAAGGAGGAAGGGAGACCACTGTACTCAGGACTGAGAAACAGTTCAATTTTATACATAGAAGTAGTATCTGGCTGGGCTTTACCTCATTGTTCTCCTCATAAACCAGACTCCATCTGCTGATCTTGTAAGAAAAATTAGTCAGGGCTGGGACACAGAATCCTGGGATGTAGCAGGTGGAACCCTTCAGTTTGTAGAATGTGCCATATTCAGGAGCATAAAGCATAAAACTGTGACAAAATTGAGATTGTAATGTGGACATAACTGTGCACCTATTGCACAGTACAAGGTGACCCATTCAGTGAAGGGCTGGCTGGTTCCTGCCTGGTCATACCCAGTGGTTAGCTCTGGCCTGCATCTCCTGCTCTGTTCTGGGAAGAATCCTTTGCATGTGCCATTCTTGGCTGTTTTCACACCCTTGGAGGTCGACTTTGGTCCATTCAGTCACTCTGTCTCCAGTATTGACAGAACAAGGTACCAATCTCACACACTCCTGCTGGAAATAGTATTGAATCTTGGCTTTCACCAAATTCAACTGTAATTTATCAAAGGCAGAGAAACCTTCCTAAGCATATGAAGTGAAAAAATAGTGTGGAAGGGGAGGAAGAACACATCAGGTGATTCAGGGATCTGCATAGGACATGTCTGAAGAGGCATCAAGGGCCACAGACATGCAGTGGATGTTGATCATAGCTGTGTGTCATGTGTGGCAGAATATTCGGTGTGTGCAGGGTAGATGCATCAGAGACATCCTCGTATATATTGTGTGGGAGGAGACATGAATATCCTGGAAAATCTAGTGTATAATGAGGAAACTATGTGAATGATCCACTGCCTAGCTTCAGATAAAGTGCTGCACTCATGATAGGGATCTGGTACCACAGAAGCAGGGGCAGCAGTGGTCACACAGCTCTGGGAAAATGACAGTACAGAGAAAGTGAAGGTTTTGTTAGACAATAGCTGTTTGCAATAGCACTGACTTTGTGAGGACTAAGTGATGTCACTGGTCTGTGCTATCAGCCTGAACATAGATGATTCCTGTCTGGTTTCCCTGCTAATGATTTATCCATCAAGAGGGATGCACAGGAGAGCAGCAAAGAGAGTTCATGGAGAGATTGCATTAGGAGCTTTGAAATATTGATGTCTCTGTGCTCTGCTTAAATTGTCCCTCCTCTAACCCTCAAAGCAGGGAAGAATGGCTCTTGGGGGGAGAATGCTTGTGAGCAGAGCCCACCTCAGCACTGTCAATGAGGAGATGCAAATCTCTAGACTGTAGTGTGTAAAGCACAGAAAGGGCTTTTAACTCACAAGTGACTAGAGAGAGACAGGCAGAAGAAGGACATGGCTGTGGCTGACAGAGGGGAGTTACCATGGGACTCCAAAATGCAGAGCTCACCAGTGACCTGGTCTGCTTAAAGCAACAGCAGAAAGGAGGAAGCAGAAACCACCCAACTCATGTGAGGTCTGCTGGGCCCTGGCAGCAAGTTTCACCTTCAGCTGCACACCACAGACTCCAGTGGCACCGCTTCACACAGCAGTAAGGAGCAAGGTTGGGCTATCTTGTCTCTGCAATGAGCTGGGGGTGGGGGGTGTGCTGTGCAGGGCTGGTGGGTGAGTGGCACAGCTCTGCACACCAAGAAAGGAGCTCATGTTCCTCTTGTCTTGTTAGCAACATGAGAAAACAGATGACAAGTGTGCAGAGAGGCTTTTCTGTGCATGCAGGGATGTGGGTCTGTGCTGTGAGAGTTGTAAGAGATCTAAAGGAATGTGACATACCTGGGAAGATACTCATGTATGGAAACTCCATCTTCCACATGAAGTCCCACCTGAGCCTGCTGTAGTTTGGCTTGAGAGTTGTTCTGAGCCCCATGACATGTACAAAGTTAGACGAGCTCTGTTAGCGCATGACATACTCTGAAATGGACCTGAGTGTCTTTACCCACCCCTTTGGGAAAGAACTGACTGTGGCTTGGTTCAACAAGCAGCCTCAGCAAACAGCTATTTGGCCTTCCAACCACTTATCAAGTTCCTGGTCAGAAAGGCAGGGGGAGTGAGCACTGCTAGAAACTGCCTGCTATCTCCCTTCACAGGAGGAGGTTTATATCTTCAGAGGCATCAGAACAGAGCAAATATTCAGTGGGTCTGTTGCTCTACCATTCCATTCTAGAAGTGGTGGGACCTTTCTCCCAGAGTCTCTGTCCTGAATATGCTGCATTCACTGAAGCTTCATGGCTTTGTACCACATCCCACCCAGATCAGGCTCTGCTCTCCAGAAAGCAGGACCTTCTGCTCTGCAGGAAGCCACTCCTTGAGATCTCCCCTGCAAACCAGCACTGCTGCTGTAGAGTGGGCACTCAGCAGAGGTTCTTCAGTAGGAGCAGTTCCCTGGCATAGTTGCTGCAGGAAAAGGTGAGCAGGGAACTATTCAGAACTCCCTGTTGGGGCTTTTTGGGAGCTCCTGGCTCTCACTTGAGATAGCTCTTCCACAGCATTTTTCCCTGAAGAACCCATGAGAAAAGAACCCAGGGTGCCCCATCAGCACAGCTCCTCTGCACTCCACCCCCAAGGCAGCATTGATGAATTAAGTCCTCGGTGCACAGCTTTGTGCCAAGAGCTACAGCTGTGCTGCTGCTGCAGCAGATCTGCTTAGCTCCCTACCCCCTGCCCTGTGCCCCTGCAGGAGGATGAGTAACCCTTCAAGAGGGTGGGGAGCAAACGGGAGATGCCAGAAAGCTGTTTGCAGCTTCCTTTGCACAAGAGGAGACTCTACCCACATCCATTTTTTGTCACAGGGGGTGATGATGGTGAAACTTGAGGCTGCATCCCCTCTGCTGTCCCAGCAGTGCTGATGTTGTAGAGGTTCGGCCACAGTCGTCATGTTGTGATGCTGAATGGGAAAAAAAATATTTACGGGACTTGCTTTGACCCTGGAAGCCTGAGCCTGAGGCAGAGTCCCCCTAGGCTGGTGGCTGCAACTCCACTGAACCTCCCAGAGTGATCTCAGGACTGGGTTTTTTCAAGATTCCCAAAAGAGCCATCTGCTCCCTATTGTCACATCTACCTTCACTGTAGATACTGCCAGAGCCTTTCTGCTCCCCAGAAGCCATTTTTCTACCTGCTGGCATCTCTGCAGTGGAAATTGGGACACAGCAGCTTCAGAGTGCTCAGGTCCATCAGAACAGAGTGAGTAACAGCTCTTTGGAGGACATCGTGGTGCAGCAGCAGGGTTACCTTGTCCCTGTCCCCAAGGACAGGCAATGTTTCTGCCTCCAGCAGAGAGACAGCTGGTGGTACTGGATGGTGGCCATGGCTAGGAAGATGGTGACACTGGATGGTGGCTATACCTAGGAAGCCCACAGGGTTCAAATGACAGTGTCTCATCCCACAGACTGATCCATCTCTGACACACAGGTGGCTGAGCTGGAGCAGAAAGGTAACGTGTGAACCTGTCCAACCCCACACCAGTGCCATGGAGTGCCAGGAGCCCCCTGGACCCTCAGTAGTATGGGGAAGGGAAGATCTGGGGTTGCAGAGAGTGTAACATGCTCTCACCAGGCCATACCCTGGTAAGGCTGGTGCCAGAATTTCCTGCCTGGGTGTATTTAGCTCTCCCCACGCTGCACAGCTGTGGACTAACCAGCAGCACTAGCACAGAGGCCAGCTGGGTTCTCTGCCACACAAAAGGAAGAGAGACTGAGGCTCTGAGCAAAAAGACCCTTGATGAGCAGCTCACCCCTCATGTGAACCTGTGGTGTTGCCACGAGCTGGAAGGCCTTTGTGGGCTCTGCTTCCCTGAGCTCCCACTGCAGGGTAGGAGAAGCCTTGACAGCTTGCTGGGAGCTGGTGCAGAGCTAGCTTTCAGCCATTGTCCTGTTTCCTATCTCATTACTGCAGACATTTGTTGAGGGGTCCATGAGTAGATAGCTCTTTTTTCCCCTATGAGGGAACAAAAGCCCATTTTTAAAAACTTAAATTTTATTTCAAAGAATGGCTGTTCTCTGGCCAGCCTCGGGGGGTGTCTGTGAATATGAACAGTTTCATCTGGCAGCCTTAAGCTGGGACACTGTAAATGCTTATGCAGCTCCTCATGGCAGTGCAAGTTGAGGTGCAGCAAAAAAACAAAGCTCTGAGCACAAGTGGATCTCTCTGGTTGCATGTCCCTTTTCCCTGGGTCCACTGTTGGTCAGGCACTTCTGGCAGCAGTCTGGGACAGATGGCTGTGAACATATAGTGTGCAATTTATCCTTTCCTACAGCTCATGATCTGGCCTAATGCTGAATTCATAGGTTCCATGTACCTTACCAGACAGCAGGCTAGACTTGTGTCATTTATGGCACCTCAAAGATGGGTGCTTCAGCTGCTGTGTTTACCCAAGCACCTAGACACTTGCTGGTTCCAATTAGATGAGCACCATAGCACCTCTTACCTTTTCCACAAGCCCTTCTCCTACCTCCCCAGCATTCTAAGTCCCAGTCCTCAGAGAATATTGACCTCTACATCCAAGTTCCCTCTTGAAAACAGCCATCACATCCTCTTTATCAGATAAACTGTCCATGGCCCTGTTAGTTCTGTGGTTCACTTTCCACCAAGGAGCCCCTGCCCGAACGCAAGCTCCTCCTCATCTGATGAGCATCCAGGGGTTCCCCCTGTAACATTTGTTACCCCCTCCCAGTACATCCCCTCTCTCCACTCCACCCTGCAGCTCAGCTCCTTACAGCCCAACTCAACCAGCCTTGCCCAAACCAGCAAGCCTCACCCCACTGGGAAATGAGTATTCTGCCCTAAGCACTGATGCAGCTCTGTACTGCGATCTGCCCTGTTCTCTCTGCTTCTTATTGCACAGGGTGAGGAGATAATGGAGAGGGGGGACAAATTCTGAGAGCTACTGCCATGGGCAGATCACATCTCAGCCCATAGGGTATGGCAGCTTGCAGCCTCTCTTTCTCAGCTTTTCTCCCTGTTGCCTGCAATCCATGTTATCCTGAAGAACAGAGCTCTTCTGCAAAGAGAGAGAGAGATGAGTGCAGGGGGAGGGGAGACAGAAAAGAGGAAGGCTAGATGAAATCTTGTAGACCTTCTTATGCACCCAGGTTATGTTCCTGCATGAGAAAATCTTGTCTCAAGCATCATTCATAGTGTGACTTGCAACTGCTGTTCTTAGTCCATATCATGCTCCTGTCTCCCAAGAGTCTGGGGAGTTGCAGTCTGCACAGACATCTCAGCAGTTGTGTCCTGGAGCAAATTGTACTCACGGTTGCAGTAATCCCACTCATCCGTTTTTAGCATTGTCATGAATTGTTGAAGGGCTGCAGCCTTCCACCCCAGAGCAGCTGTGTTTCGCTGGTGGGTGTTAAAGATTTAAAGCAATATTTTTTCAAGTGTGCTAAAATTCTTTGTAAGATGCCATGTTCATTCATTGTTTGCCAGCTCCCACCATGCTAACACGTCTGAACCGCTGGCCATGGCACCGTGCCGGGCTGCGCCGTGCTCCTGGGGAGCAGTGCGGCATCGTAGCCCCAGCACTGCACAGCTACGGCATGGGAGGGAGCATCTCAGTGAAATTATGGCACTTTCATCACCCTCTTTTATGACTGCCAGACCCAGCCTTTGCATTCTGGTCAGGAGCTAATGAATCACGATTCATTGCTTCACTTGCAGAATGCAAAATATCCAGGAGAGAAGAAATAGGAAAAATCCCAAGACTTGCTCAAGGGTCTGCGCTCAGCCTGCCTCCAGCAAGCAACACTGGAGGTGCCAGTGCTTGCCCTGTAACTGGGCATGCTGACACCTCTCTGTCCCAGGCTCATCAGGCTCAAAAGGATGTTCTGGGTGTCACAGATCCATTACAGGCTGCTACCATAGAAGACAGCCTCTGATCTTCCAGCCATCTCCCACTTTAAAGGCATCACTCTTCTCACCTCTTTTCCCATTAGCTGATAGGTTTCAGACTCACAGTGTCTGTGTTGTTCAGGACATTCTCCTAATTTCCAGCCCAAACATATTTGTGACAGATCAGACTTTGATCTTTTATCTGCTCCTCCATGATTGCTCCTTAGCATAATAAATAGTCTTCAGCATTAAAAGTGAAAAATTTAAATCTTTATTTCTTTTTACCCAAATCCATGTAAAATCCAAAAGCTGTGAAGGCAAAGACCAGGTGAGTTAAAAAATACAATGTTAAATAAAATTATTCTGACAATAAGAATCAGGGTCTGTTGACATTAATAAATAGTAATAACTTATTAAATTCAGAAGCAGTCCCTGACTCAGACCAGGCAAGACTGTATGTGGACAGCACAGGACCCCTTTGATGTGGATGTGGGCTGTTCCACCCAGTGGGAAGCTTATGGCAGCTATGGGCAAGACTTGGGGTCTGGGGGACATCAGAGACTGCCATCTGGATTGATCTTCACCCATCTCTCAGAGTGAGTGGGGCTGAAAGCACAACTTTCTCCCTAGAAGCTTCTCCCTGCCATGCATGGGTCTCATGCACAGAGGATGGCTGATACAAAATGAAAGCTGACTTTCTGATAATTGAGTATTGCCTTGCAATACTCAATTATCAGAAAGAAATTACTTGCAATATACTTGCAAGAAGTGACATCACTCAGTGACATTTTAAGCAAGAAGAACTAGAAGCTGGAAAGTCTGTGGATGCTGAAGGTGGTCTGTGATGCCAGGTGTTCTTAGAAATCATCATCTTCCAGCCTGTGCAAGACAGGCAGCAGTGCAGCTGGTTTAAAGAGCTTGTGGGCCTTTGGGTTTAACCAGCAGCCTGGAAGAGCAAGTCAAGAGGATCCAGGACCACTTTGTGGAAATTACATCTCCCAGAACAACTGATCCACAACATGAACCTCTGCTCTGGCCACCCACTCCTGGCAGAAGCTTTCCTGTGATCCTCCTGCCAAGCAGAGTGCTGTATGCTTTCCCTGCATTTGCCAGCTCAGCCCACAGGCCATGTTCATGCAAAGTCCTTCTGGGGTAGGAAGGCAAATCTGGGGCTTTGACACAGCCCGAGTGTTTTGGAGGGACTGTATCATTCTGGGGGACTCTCATTCCTGGATATCCGGGATGTAGGCATCCCTCCCAATGTTCCTCCCCAGGAAGATTTGAGAGGAGGAGGAGGAGGGAGAGGTGAGATCAAAATTTGAACGAAATTTCCCTGATGGAAAAGGCAAAACAATTACATTAACCGTTTTGAATTGTGTTCCTGCTTACCAGGGGCAAGGGTTTCTCTTTGAAATGCAGATGAAAGCTCTGCCTTTCCCTGGGAGGATTTCAGGGCAGGTGAAGGTGGGGAGGAGAAGGCTGTCCTCAGACACTCCTGTCCACTCTTCTGCAGGCTGCCAGAGCACCTTCTCAGCCACTGGGGTACAGCAGTGTTGGACTGCTCTGCTTGGAGAGCAACTAGAAAACATCGGTGTTGAGTGCACTCCAGCACTGGAGCCCTCCAGAGACTTCCCAGGGCTTGTAACCCTATGGCTGAGCTCAAGGGAATGATGCCTGGTTTGCTTTGCAAATGTGCTGAGGTTTACAGATGATATGTAGCCATGGGATAGTAACTTGGAAATATGTGAATATCACAGAAAAGTGGCAGCCTGGGACAGTTCTGCCCATGGAGAGGTCTGAAGACCTTCAGAGAGGTAAGGCATGGTCGGGAGGGCAGATGGCCCATGCGGGATACCCGTAAGAGTGGGCTGCAGGGTCCCGGCAGTGACTGCAGTGGGGCCTCATGAGGTCCTTACAGAGCTCTTACAGGGCTGACAGGACCTAGGGGAGCCCAGTTTGCAAGGCTGCAGGTTTGAACAGAAGCTGCTCTCAACCATCACAGCTTGGATGAAACCCTGCACCAAAACTGAGCAAGAACACCTCGACTGAAGATTTGAGAGCACAGAGTTGTAGGGTTGGGAAGGGACCTCCAGAGATCATCGAGTCCAACCCCCTGCCAAAGCAGGTTCCCTAGAGCAGGTCACACAGGTCGGTGTCCAGACGGGTCTTGAATATCTCCAGAGAGGAGACACCACAACCCCCCTGGGCAGCCTGTTCCAGTGCTCTGTTACCCTCACTGTGAAGAAGCTCTTTTGGTAGGGAGTGACTCTTGAAAGCCCAGATACCCTTCCCTGTAACAGTGTCTTGGGGCAGCCCTGTCCCTTTGAGGATGCTGATTTCACCTCTGACTTTTTGTTTGTACAAGTGTTTACTCCTGTACAAGCCTTTGAAGATTTTTTTCTCCCTGCCACACCTAGTGCCTGGTCCTGCCAAGCCTGTTTGCCCCAGCAAAGATCCTCAGCCAGGCAGATGGGCACACAGGGCACACATGGCTCAAGTGCAGGGAGGATCTTGCCATCAGATGGACTCTGCTGTGCCTCTGTGGCTGGGTCAGGTCTTTGCATCACAGATCTGCCGTCAGCTGTGGCGAGACCCCAGCCCAGCAGCTGTGAAACAGTTACAGCCAAAATGGTTTTATTTATGGCAGCTGATCACAGTGCATTGCTTGTTGAGTAAAGGCTACTGGTCAGCAGATTGCAGCTCACAGCCTCACCTTTCTAAGCCTGCATGCTTCAGCCTCTGCACCATGGCAGCCCAGCCCTGTGGGCAGCCAAAACGTTGCACTGGTCCAGCTAACCCAAAGTTTGGGTTGATTGGAACCCCAGTGTGGTTTAGCTCCCCAGAATGGCAAAGCAGGGAAGCAGGGCTGCAGAGGGGAACAGAGAATAGTGCCACCACAGCATGACACCAGCTCAGGCCCTCCAGGCACACAGAATCCACATTGCTCCCCCTGCACTCCCCATGCTGTTATATATCACTGGCTTACATGTAATAAACTACTGGTATCATCTGCCATAGAACAGTGTCTCAGACCTTTATGTTTCTTTTTCCAAAGAACTGTGTTTTTCTAGCAGAACTGGCTTTCCTACATTTGAAGCTGCAACTGGGAGTATCTATATTAAAGAAACCAGGACAGAAGCATATGGTGCCACAAAAAGTAGTGTCCAAGAGAGGAGAGACCATGTTTGGAATTGTGGAATGGCCACACGAAATGAGTCAGTCCTGGTATTTGGTAGAATTTCTCCAGCCTGATTTAGGAGAAATGTATTTCTTCCTCCCAAGGGAAATGCTCCAGAAAAGAACCCATGAGGAAAGCTGTCTCCATTTTAGCTGTTAGCCAGTTCCTTCAAGAGGACATGGCTGGCAGGCACTCACCACCTTCATGTACAAACCCATTTGATTGGTGTCATTAAATAGAAGGTGAGAGGAGGTCAGGTGTCTTCTCAGGATGGCAGGTTAAGTGATAGTCGCCATCAGCACACATCTGCACAAGGAAAGCAGCTGGAATTATTAACTCAGCACCAGCTTTTCAAGATGGTGATGGACCATGTGAACCAGGGGGTGTGAGAAGGGTCTCAAAGGGACTTTGTAGTAGGTCTGGTAGAAATGTGGTTCTGTTATCAGTTAGGTGTTGGTATATTGGTGAGGTCTGCCTTGCTGGTGAGTTGGGGGTCAGCCTCTTCTTGTGGATAATTAGTGATAGGACAAGAGGGAATGATGACAAGTTGCACCAGGGGAGGTTCAGGTTAGAAATTAGGAGAAATGTATTCTCAAAAAGAGTGGTTAGGCATTGGAATGTCTTGCCCAGGGAGGTAGTGGAGTTACCATCCCTCAGTGTGTTTAAGGAAACTTAGGGACATAGGTTAGTGGGACATAGATATAGGTGGTAGGGGGACAGTTGGACTAGATGATCTTGGAGGTCATTTCCAACCCTAGTGGTTCTGTGATTCCATGCATAAGCAGATCATGGCCATAGTCTAGACAGCACTGCCAGGCAGAGGATAGTGACAACATGGCTGTACTGCAAGTGTTGTGTGTGGGTATTGAACATGATCAGTGCCAAGGAGATGTCCCCTTCTCTTATGTCTGCCACTGAGCACCTCACATGTTCCCCCAAGAAGAGCTTTGCACACACATAGTTTTCATGATCTGAAATTGTTTGGCCTTTGACAAAGACCTGGAGTAGCAATCAAGTATTTGGTTTTAAGTTGTTTTAATTGTTTCAAAATGGTTTTAGATTATGATCAACTCACAGACTGGTTTTGGTGGGAAGGGACCTCAGACCCTCCCAGCAGTGGCCTCCTGCCATGAGCAGGGACACCCCCACCAGCCCAAAGTGCCATCCAAAGTAGGCTTGAACCCTGCCAGGGATACAGGGGCACCCACAGCTTCTCTGTGCCAGGGCCTCCACCCCTCCCTAGGAAGGATTTCTTCAAGATCTCTGTAGAGATTTTAGATTACATCACCTCCTGCTCAGGTTACTCCTCCCTGGATACCCAGAAGCTAGGTCTCCTCTTCTACAAGTGCCTCCCCAATAAGTTTTGTGCCCCCCAAGTAAGTTTTGCAGCTTGTGTCTTGGTGCAGAGGGAGTTTCCTTCCTCGAGGGACATGCTTTGCTGCATGCACTGTTCTACATACACTGCAGCGTGTCAGCACCATCTGTACAGCAACCTATCACAGCACTGAGGGGGGAAGCAGATGGGGAGTGAAACAGGGAAAAGGGGCAGGAAAAAGCCTTCTTTGCATTGGGACAATGTCCTGCACACTGATACTGTATCCTGCAGGAACCACTTTGCTATTCAGGGAACTTCTCCCTTCCTTCTCTATTTTTCTCAGCCTGAAAATCAGATAAGGGATTTCCCCCAAGCTGTGAAGGCATTTTAGAGTCAACATGAAGAAAGAGGAGGGTCCACATATCTGCAGCTTGCCACAGTGATCTACGTTGTATCTCAGATGAGAAAAAGCATGTGCCTGTCTCTGTGGACCTTGAAAAGAGTTCAGACCAGCTTAGTGGAGACAGACACCTTTGTGGTGTAAATACCACTCCAAAGGTCTGCTCATGAGATTGCTCCAGACAAATGTGCTTTCACTTAAACTCAACCCTTAGCTTACCTCATGCTCATTATCCAGGTGAGTGCTACAGACCAGAGCTCACACAGCATGGACTCAGTGTGGTCAGTGTGGCTTTGCCACCAGCTTTCTGCAGTCCTGCTGTCCTGGAACACCGTGCTTGACTCCACTGGTAACTCAGCTTTGCTCACTGTTTCACATCTTTACTCTTCCCCCTCTCCAGGGACACCGTAACAGTGTGAGTGATCGCTTGGGATCCCATATCCCAGGGATATTTGACCCAAAGTCTGTGGACAGGACTTCTTGCCACATTCAAAAGGTTGCAGATGGACTCCTTTGCTTCATCTGACATACTTTGAGCCAACTGGGACCAGATCTTCATCCAGCTCCAGGGTATTCCTTGAGCTGTCACTGAATGGGAGTGTTTCATGGGCTTTCAGGTGTTGTAGGCCTTGAAAAAGCTTCTCAATGCTGGACAAACATAATTTTTCTTGTTGGAATGTAGCTGTGACCTTTATTGTGAAGACACAGGTCATGTGATTATAGAAGTTTTATTCCTGTTGGACCATAATTACTGAAATGAACCAGTCACTTCACACACTGCCCCGGTCCTTCCATCCACCTCTGAAAGGAGCAGCTGCATCCTCAATCCCATCTCTATCTGCTCACTCTGCCTCCCCCCCTTCCTTACAGAAAGTGAGACCAGGAACTTGATCTGGCCAAAACCTAATCTGGATGAGAAAATCAAAGCAGAGAGAAACCTCTGCAAGGTCATATATACACTAACAAAAGTGCAAGAGTGGTGGGAGAATGACGTGGCCATGGGTTGAGAAGGAAACAAGGCCATTTCATTTAGTAGCATCATCCACTTACCTCAAATTAATATGACCACAGAACTGCTTTGCTTGGTCTTGGTGAGCTTGGTGCAGGAATAAAATTTAAAAAGCCCAACAATAAAAAGCTGTTTTCCAGTAAGCATAGCTGAGCATCACATTCTCTAACATAAGTATTCCCATGGAAGGCAGTGAGTGAGTAAATAAATAGAAATTGCTTTACCTACAGGAGAGTAGTTCATACTGCTATAAATATGATACTCTGCCATATTGCAAGGTTTCAGTACAGAAAGGTAGTAAATATTGCATAAGTTATCATGGGAGTTTCAGTATTGCTGACTACACATGTTAAAAAAACCACAAATGAGTTCTGAAAACAAATCTAAGGTCAGATTAAAAACCACAGGTTCAAAATGAAGAAATGTTGATGCCTTCTGTTTGCCTTTTGCCTTCAGGGCCTTCAAGGTGCAAAGTGCTGATGCTGCCTCTTTACAACAAGGGAGGCAGTGAACTCCCTTTAATGAAAAGAATTCCTGCCTAATCAAATCATTCAAGATCCCGTGGCTTTAAAGATTTACAATAAAATATTAACTTCTGCTAAATCTGGGACAATTGGACACACAAGCATTTGTTTCAGGGGATGCTCATTTTCTATGGAGAGAGCACACTGCCATATCAGTGAGAGTTTTAAAGATGATACTTCAGCAGTTATCATAGGATTTCCCAAAATAAGACCCGTTTGAGCCAATATGTGATTCATATATAAAATAAGATACATATAAAAATATGATAAAAATATGATGAATACTGTTAGCATATTTTAAATAGTGTAACATATTGTCAGTATAGACAGATTAATTATTTAGAGATTATTCAATGTGCCAAGAAATTTGGTACACTGAAATCAATGCAGATTTCCTGGACTAGCTGGACTTCAAGGTCTGGGTTTAGACCCCACTCCCACATCCCTGTAAAACGATTTTCCCAACATTTTAGTTGTTCTGAGACTTAAGAATGTAAAAAAAAAAAAAAAAAAGAAAAGTTTTTAAAAAAAGTGGTTTGGCATTTCAGCTAGTTTTGAATTGGCCAAGCAGAAATTCATATTTACATATCTTACATATGGAAAACGGCTTTTAAACTAAATATTTATTTTTAAAACATTAATATAATATGCATGCATAAAATATCTGTGGAACTGTATTTCTTCCAAGGATCCAAAGATAGTACTGGTGGTGGTCAGTTATTACATCTGTCCTCAGCTCCTTCAGAGAGTTTGTGTCACCTTCTCTCACATCAAGCTTGATGCAATGGAAACACTGGACGAACAAATAAGATAATTAATAGTAAAAAACTAGATCTTAACACTTTCATATCAGATATTTCTACAGAAGTGCTGTTTTGAAAGCTGCTCTTTAATGTGACTTCTGTTAGACTTAAACAGATGCTTAAAGTTAACTATCTGTTTAATTGCTGCTAGGATTAGGGATAGATTTTAATAGAGCTTTTAGTTCTTCCTTAACACAGTGACACTTTCTTTTTGCCTCTGTGATGCACTTGTGCCCATGGTTCATTTTAAGTGCTTGATTAGTGCTATTGACTTCACTTATATGCTTAAAGTTAAGAATATGATGGGTGTAAGATTGTATCTGGATCTTAATTGGCTATAAAGTACTGGCCCGAAGCCATGTTTAGCAGTTAACAAGCATGTAAACAAGCCCTCCATATAGGAATAGAAAATGCCAGAAATCAGCAAAAGGACAAAAAATAAACTTCAAACATTCATGACACACACGTTCTTGTCCTGGCCTCTAGCAGAGCTGTGTGATACAAAGTCCCTGCTGCTCTGTCCACACACCTTGGAGCTGGCAAGGTCTTGCTGGCAGACTACAAACAAGTGAGTTTCTATGCCTTGAGTGTGATTTAAAGTCAGTCAATGAGTTAAAAGCCTGCTTATCTTGATCATCATGTTGGTTACAGTTTGGAACATTTATCAGTCCTAAGCCAGAACAGAGGCTGGACAAGCCCTGTGGGACTGTGGTCTTCTTGATGCCAGCTGGCAGCCCAGCCTCCTCAATGCCCTCCTGCAACGCCCCAGATGACAGGACAAGCATCTATCCTGAGCTGTTTGGTTCCATAGGAATCCAAATAAGACTTTTTTTTTTTTTTATGTGGATTATGCTTGGAGTGGAACAAGCAAGGAGGCTTCTGCTTTTAGTATTCTGTTAAATCCTGTGCCTGTATAAGCAGAGAGTAAGATTGGACAGCTAGGCACATAGGTCTTTGTCTTCTATTCTCAAAGTGGAAGTACAGTCCAGCCTCACTAGACTCACTGGAGAGCCCTTCTTGCAGATATTTTGTCCTCATTTTTTTCTCTTTATACTTCACAAAAAAGGAGAGGACTTTGTGTTCCCTTTCCTCCTCCTTTCTGCCAATACCATGGGGTTAAAAGCGACCATGTGTTTTTTCCAAAGGTATTAGCATAATTATCTCTCCACTCTGAATGTGCAATAGCTGGCTGTGTTCCACAAAAGATTGCATTTAACTAATCCTGCTTCAGAAACCCATACTATTTATATCTTATAAAATCAACTTCATCTTCAGAAACGCCCTTTAAAGGACACATTTTGTTCTATTCTGACCATATGTTTTCCCCGTGATCGGCGTACTTTGAGCGTGTTTCAAAGGTTAGCATCCAGGACGGCTCTCCCAGATGCTGTTTGTGCATTGCTGTCTAATGTTAGTCATGCAGCATACTCAGCTGTTTGATTTTTGAGAAAACCAGTCCATATTTATCTAATTACTTTGTGTTTGGAGTGTCAGCATGCAGTTCTCAAACACAGAGGGGATCCCAGGCGCTGACTGTCAACAACAGCAAAGTTTGTCCTCTGGGACTGCCACCAGCCGTGCACAGCTTTCTCTCCCAAAATCAGAGTCCTTGTTCTTTCTCTTCATCTGGATTTCTTCTATTCATTTCAACACTCTTATTTCCTGATTTATGCTGGAACATGTAAGAAAAGCTAGATAAAAAAATAAAATAAAATAACATAAAANGAAAAAAAATCTAATGATATGGAGAGATTTTAAACTCCAGAACAAGAGTGAGTTCAAACATTCCCATTTGGGAGGTGGGGGAGTGGGAGAGGGATGTCACTGTAGTTGTTGCTCTCTACAGGCAGCAGCATTGCTGATGAGAGATTCCCATGCATGATATGTCTGTTTTCCAGAGGCTCCTGCTGGTGAGTCTAGCGAGGTTCTGTTAACATGGGAACAAGCTGCCCTTTTCCACAAACCTCATACTTAGTTGTCTACATGGAGGAAAAAATAATTTCTTTATCAAGAAAACAGCCACTCCACAGATGCTTCAAAAAGTGTCAGTTTCCTTGGAGAAAGATATTTGGAGCTCTGTGTAACCTTTGTCTTCACTGCAGTGTTACTGTTTTTTTTTTTAAATAACATTTTAGCCAAGATTGGGAAATCTTCCTGTGGGTTTGTTTTTCTGCAGGTGTAATGTTTAGCTGTGGTTTCTCAAAAACAGAAGTTGTATTTTCCTCATTCCCAACAGTTTGGTTTTGCAATTTGGCACTTTGATGCTTTTGAAAGAGTCATTGAGTATCTACATAAACCTACTAGGAAGGAGAAATATGCTTGTGAGTAGGGAGTTAATGAGTAGGTACGATTTATGGGGTACTGGTTCCATCACTGGATATAAGGGGTGTGTGGGAGTAAGAAAATCCGCTCTGAATGAGTATGTGAGCTTGTGCTTTCAACAGAAGAGGCATATTTTTATGAGTGAACTTGAAACTGTTGTATCAGACAGTCCTCCTCGTGCTACCCATCCTTACTCAGATGCTTGGGGGAGAATGATTATTTTCTGACTAGTTTTTGCAGTAGCTCAGTGGGCCATGCTGGTTTTCTGAATGGTTGGATGTCACCACCAGAACTTCAGCACCCATTGCAGATGAGTGTTTTCCACCTACAGCTCTACATTCACCATGTCCTGGATTTCTTAGAGCTCCTTTAAGCCATTTACAATAGCCTTAAAATAACAAATGAACACTACCACTGCACTGATGCAGTTATGGCTGTAATACACACCACAATATGCTGCAAAGTCAAGAGGGTAAAGTAGTGAAATGACCCCACTTTACTGCCATGAGGATTAGGTGGTATATACACATACATATGTGTCAGCATCTACATGCACATAGCACATGCACTCCTATGTTACATGTCTATAGACATACATACACACTCACATAGAAAAACTGCTGAGAAGAGACACCATTTGCAGCAAGCCCAGCAGCAAAATCATCATTTTCCATTAGGAATTTGCTCAGTTAAAGCTGAGCAAAAAGTTTAACTTTACAGTTAAAGCAAAGTGCTCTCTCATCCAGAGAGAAAGATTCTGCCATTTTTTTCCTTTTCTGTGTAGTCTAAACTCTGCCTGCAAGTATGTGTAATTGCTTACAGTTTACAAAGACTTCTATTTAAACTGTAAACTCTCCTGCCACTACCTGGGACCTCCTGCATGTAAGTCCACAGTGAAATCCTGCTGGCAAGCCGGCAGCGAGTCCACTGACCTCCTCCTGCCTGACCTTACTCTGCCTAAAAAACACAGATCATCCACACAACCGTGTTGGTGGTGACAGCTTGAGCTGTCATCGGTGTTGGTGCTCAGGAGGGCAAGCAGTGGGACAGGCAGGAGGGACCTTGTGCAGGAGGATGCTGGGGCACTCCTGGGAATCTCTGCTGATGGTGATAGAAGGGCAGGGTCAGCCTCATGGGAGAGGCCTGGAGGAAGCCAAGCCAGGCAGGTAATCAAGGCCTTTCAAAGTCACTTTGTTTTCTTGTTCCTTAAGTTTCATCACCTGCAACATGATGTTCAGAAGTGTTGGGCTCCAGCATGCTGCCACAGCTAAAACCAGGAAGGGTGTGCTCTCACTGCAGAGGCAGGCAGGGTTATGATGGAGGGCAGCAAACCTGGGGTTGAACTGAGCTGGGGGAAGCCTTTCCACTCCTCCTCATGTAACTGTGGCTGTAGGGAAGTGATTCCACCCAATTTCATCCAGGAAACGTTGCACCTGACTTACCTTCCCCATAAAAGTCATATGATTAATTAACATCTGATTTACGCTGGCAAAATCCTGTAAAAAATCCCCTATGTGATCTGAAAAATCTGACTTGAGTGTTCCACTGCTGTTCCTCAAAAGTAATAAAACCTTGCAGATGCAAGCACAACTGTTCTCTGGTTCAGCTTAATTCTGGGCTGACAGACCCCGTCCTACCTGGAAGCTGTTTGTGAGGCTTAGATGAATGCTAGAGGAAAGCCTGCATGGAAAATAACAGTTCCATAATCAGTGAGGATTTGGATGGCGTAGGGTACTAAAGAACAGGGCCATTCACCGCTTAATGAGGATTAAAATAACTCTTGAATAGCTGCCTTATTCCCTGAGCATCCTGTTCAATGAATGAGTCACAGGATTACAGTTGAAAAATAGGCTGGAATGGTAGAACAAAAACTTGACATAATGAATATTGAATTAAGGGTTTGAGGACAGTGTTTAATCTGTCATTTCCAGCCCCTTTAGTGACTGACATGCTGACTTTACTAGTAGCTTAATTTTTGGGTTTTGTCTGCGTGCCCCTCGCTACAGTTCATTTCTGAGGGGTCAGTTTGTTTGGGTATCGTTAGCCAGGTGCAGAAACACGCTGTAAGTAGGTTATTCAGAGCATAAAGTATGAAGTAATTAGTTATTGGCTAATGTACATGAAAGACAGCTGGGATTTAATGATCTATTAGGCTAAGTATTCAAATGTTCATCACCTGAGATAAGGTGCTGCAGCATCTTGGCTGGCTGGACTGACCTTCCTTAGGAGGGAATCTCAGGAGGGGTTTAGCTGCCTTGCTCTGTTCACTGCGATGATCCTTAGTAGTGGGAGCTGCTGTTTGCCACCAACTCTTCCCAATGCTGATGGGAAAAGGCTCTGCCTAGAAAAGGGCTGATGTCTGCTTCCCCCCCACCCACCCCCACTCAGCTTTGCTTGGCCAGCACAGTAGCAGTTAAAGGACATTTGCTCAAGAGTTCCCCTCTGGGCTGCAAATAGGGAGTAGAACATGCTAGAGGGGGACAGGCAGATGATAAATGCTCCATGCTAGAAGTATTTACATTCTCATCATCAGTTTTTGGTCTGTGTTGCTCCTTGCCTTTGGGGTCTGCGTTTCTTTCTGCTCCTAAAGCCTGAAATCTTTTGTCATATCTGAGTACTCTGGAAGATTAGCTCTTGAAAGGGATTTTCTCTTCATTACTGCAATTGCCAAACAGTTATCTTGTCATCAGAAAAATAAACGGCTTATTACATCCCACTCAGCTGGGGAATAAGGTTGAAGGTGGCAAATGCTGAGGTTGTAAAAGGATCAGAGGGGCCAAAGGCAAGGAATTGTATTTCATAGGCTGATAGCTCCTGTTTAGTCCATTTCTTTTGTCCTGTCGACTACAGGTTTCTGAATAGATCCCAGTACTTTAATAAATACTCTAAAATTAATGCAAAATATTGCACGACTGTCAGAGCTATCAAATATCTGCAATATAGTTGGCATATATTAAAAGTATTGTTGCTTTGCAGTTGTTATAACAAACTTTATTATGAAGGACAGTCTGGAAAATACAGCATTTTCTTTCCATATTCTGACACTTTATTTTTTTTCCATTATAGAACACAATAAATCTAGTTTTTATTAACAATAAATATATGCAAAATCCCTAATACTGTAAAAATATACCCTAGAGAAGATTAAAACCAAGTACCAAAGAAAAGGTTAAGTCCTTACACAAAATGGCTGTTGGTTGGGAGACAAAGGGAACTGGCCAACCTCTTCTTAGTGGCCTGTGGGGACAGGACAAGGGGCAATGGCCACAAGTTGGACCACAGGAGGTTCCACACTGATGTGAGGAAGAACTTCACTATGATGAGGGTAACAGAGCACTGGAACAGGCTTCCCAGGGGGGTTGTGGAGTCTCCTTCTCTGGAGATATTCCAGACCCATCTGGACACCGACCTGTGTGACCTGCTCTGGGGAACCTGCTTTGGCAGGGGGTTGGACTTGATGATCCCCGGAGGTCCCTTCCCAACCCTACAATTCTGTGATTCTGTGGATTTGTTTCAGAGGATATACTCAATAAGAAGTGCAATGGGAACTCTTTGGGGATGTTTAAAGCTTTCCACATCAGTTACCTGGGGTTTCACATCCTGAGACAAAGAATTCAGTTAGTGATTTGTGCTGCAAACCAGGGCTGTCAGACCTTGCCATGGGTAGAAGAACTTCCAATGCTGAGATGGCTCCCACAGCAGATGATGATGAAGGGCTGTTAGGCACTTTCTCACAACCTCTGGAGCTAACCCAGGTGAGACAATTTCAGTTGCTCATTATGGGTGCTCTCAGGGTCCCAGAGCCAGATCTTGGATTTCTCTGTCCACTCATGGTGACCATTGTCCAGAGACATCTGAGTGAGTTGGTGTTGTAACATGTAAGTCACTCAGCTGCTGCAGGACCATAAAGCACTCTCCACTCAGTGGGAATACTGTAGCTTTGTATTTTATCAGTCTCCATGGAAAAGATGCTTGAGTTCTTGAAATCAATTGTTAGATGCCAGGGATGATACTAAACCAAGTCTGTTCAAAAGTGCATGCATATCCTCAGCAAAATTTAAGGCATTGATAGAGGGATCCCTCCTCTCACCAGCTGAGAACAATAAGGAGAGGGGCTCTTGGGGAAGTTTTGGAGATCACCTGAGCCCTTCTCACATAGCTGCCTAAGCTCTGACTTCAGGCACAGCAGAATCCACCCCTTCCTACAGGAGACACCTGGTCTGACCATGTTGAGATGCCAGCCCATTTGAGTGTCACCTTCCTGGAGAGACATGGAGAAATGTGAGGAAGCAACAGAGAGAAGAGAGACAGAAGGGACTCAGCAGCAGTACACAGGCTCATTTGCTTCCCTAGGTGCTGAACCTAGGAGAAGGTATATCCCTGTCAAGGTTGTCACTCTCACCAGCAGAAATAAGGGTGTGGGTGCTGGTGGTGCAGGGTGCTGAGCCTGGTTGTGGACCCCCCGGCTGAACGTACTCTGCATGCTACGTGCTCAGTCAAGCCACTTCCCCGGGCTTGTGGTAGAGTTGTATGGTCTCTCTCCTCATGGACATGGTCAGGGCAGGAGATGGGCTGCTCTGCTCTGGTCAGCAGCAGCCTACATTTGCATTGATTTCACTATAAGCTAACACAGATACGTACTGGTGGTTCCTACCCAGCAACACTGAGAACTTCTGGAGTGCTTAGGTTGGTGGCTGCAGCAGAAGGGTCACTTCAGTAAGGCAGCAAGACCATCTAGGCAGAAATCTGTGTGTTTCCCACTACCTACAGACTTCTTCACCCTGCAGAATCTCATCCTCTCCAGCAGCATCTCCTTTCATACAGGCCCTCCACCACAGACTCCCCTTCCCCACATGGGTGAGAAGTTGTATTTCCCAGAACCCCAGTTACTGAATTCACACATAGTCCACAGATATCATCCCGTGGGGTGCAGGATTCTGTTTGCCACTGTTTGAACCCATTTCCTTTGGGAAAAGACAAAAAAGGGAGTAGCCCTTAAAACCCCTGTCTGTGCACATGTCCTCTCCTAGATTGCAC
Organism: Heliornis fulica; assembly: GCA_013399135.1. Taxonomy (NCBI): domain Eukaryota; kingdom Metazoa; phylum Chordata; class Aves; order Gruiformes; family Heliornithidae; genus Heliornis; species Heliornis fulica. The sequence continues at coordinate 154,081 of VXBZ01004948.1, read as the reverse complement.
AGGGGCTGGGAGCACTGGTTTCCCTTCTACCAGTAAAATGTCTCATTCTTCTGCCGGTTGTTGCATCTGATCACTCCTCCAGCTGCGCTCAGAAATTCCGTATTGTGGTCTGGCAATTCAGAGCACAGTGAATCCTTTATTTCCCTGATGGAGTTTCCTAGTAAATAGCTTTGAACTCAGATCCTTGTCTCTACAATAGATATGCTTGTGCCTAACTGGCACTTCACAATTAACAGCATTATCTTGTTAAACCTGAAGAGGTGCAGGAAGGCTCAGCCATCATTTTAAAGCACTTTATTGCTTAGAAAGTGTTTACAATAGGCTACAGAAGTGGTAAATGAAGCCCAGTGCTGCATTCAGATGCCTGATTAGCTCAACCACATGAAAATGCCAATAATTCAGGGTCTGACTATTTTGGATGCTATTTCTTAAGCAGTAGCCTCAAAGCACCTGGGTTTTTAGAGGGGAAAAANAGGATCAGAAGACTGAAGTTCCCATTCATGTAGATGCAGGTATAATTGTCCTCAGCAAAGACACACCCAAGGGTAAGTGACTGCACTATTTTCAGGAAAGAGACCTCTGTTGTGTCCCTTTTGGAACAACTAATGTGTTCAGGTCATGTCTGCCCCTGTTTCAGATGCTTGCATTCCACACACACAAGTGTCTCCATGTAACCTTTTATCTGCCTGCTCCTTCGATGTGTAAGCAGCAGTTGTTGAGAAGAGGACAAACAGTTTGGGTGTGTGGATGTTTTCTATGACTTGATTTGTAAATTAGCTTTCCTGTAGCGAGGCTGGAAGTCTTTGCTGTCCTTAGCTACCCTGCATGACTGCAGCCCTAGAGCTGGCTGAAACCCAGAGGCACTAGCACTGGAGCCACAGGACACTATACAAAGTGTGTGGAAATATGGAGACCTCCTGGGGAAGTATCTCACTTGCTAAGGCTTTCAGGAAAGGGGTGTATTGCAATTCAGTCATGCTCAACTGCAGATGTCAAGGAGAGGTCATCAAAATACAACAGGCTCATTACTACCCAGTATGCAACGTTCAAAAATAGGGTTAATAACTTATAAGTAAGGTAATAAAAGGTGGGTAAGATAACTGATAAAACACTTGATGGACACCAAGTTGAACCTGGCTAACAATGCATCCTTGTAGCAAAGAAAGCAACTGACATCCTGGACTCTGTCTGCAGGAGTGTTGCCAGCAGGTCAAGGGAGGTGATTCCCACTGCTCAGGACTGGTGAGAAACATCTGTACTACTGGGACCAGTGATGGGCTCCGCAGTACAGGAGACACGTGGGGAAATGATTGTGGGTCCAGCAAAGGGCCAGAAAGATGTTTAAGGGACTGAAGCATCTGCTATAATGGGAGAGGCTGGGAGATGTTTTTTTTTCAGCCTGGAGCAGAGAAGGATGGAGGACATTTCATCAATGTATGAAAAAAAAGTGATGGTAAGAAAAAAGATAGAGCCAGGTTCTTCTCCGTGGTGCTCAGTGACAGGGCAAGAGTCAATGAGCACAAATCGTATTACGGAAATTTGCACTTTGATTCCACTTAAACAATCTTCCTCACTGTGAGGGTGGTTGAAGACTGAAAGAGGGTTTGCAGAGAGGATTTGAACTCCCTGCCTTTGGAGATAATCAAAACACTAATCAACATGGTCCTGGGCAACTCATTCTAGCTGCCCCTGCATTGAGTAGTTGGACTAGATGACCTCCAGGGTTGCCTCCAGCCTCAGTGATTCTGTGGTTTTATGAGCTCAGTAACAGAAAACCATCCATAAGAGACAAACAGATGTTCTCAGGACACAGGAATCCCTAAAGTACACTGAACAAAAGAGCTGCCTGTGCAGCCAAAGCCCTAAAATTTGTGTATAGAGGAAACTGCTCCAAAGCTGCGTGTCTGGCAGTTCCAGCAGCCCCATTGATGGTTATAATGACTAAACACCAGGCCAATAGTAATAATCAAAACACATTTCTGTTTAACAGTGTCATGAACCGAATCTGATGAAGTCTTTACTTACCAGCTGAAACCCACAGCTTTTCAGAGGTACAGAATTTTTAGATTATTGAGGAGAATAATCAAGTTGATGATTTACAATCCTCGTGATCTAGAAATATCTATGCATAGAAGTTCTCTAGGAATACATAGTTTTCATAGTCCCCCCAGAAAAATCTAGGAAATTTGTGGTCTAGGAATTGTGGTTTTTGGTAACCAGGACTAAAAATACTGCAGCTATTTCATTTAGGCAGGTATCAGACTTACCATCCCATACAGGCTTTTAAAAATGTTTTACTGAATAGGTCTGTTTGAACTCCAGAAGGAGTTAGAAACTAAATCAGAAAATAGAGGACAGGATTCTGTATCATTCTTTCTGGAAACTAGAAGAAAAATGTCCCATCTAATCTCATATCTGCAAATCCCACCAGAATATTAACAGGGATTCCAGAAATACATAGTTTTTTATTTGTCCCATAAATCCCCTGGTCCAGTTTTCACCTTAAAAACAAATTGGATTATATGGAGGAGCAGAAAACAAAGCAAATCCACAGAAGTAGTTACTGAAGGACTTTTGTTTGCTGAAAGTAACCTGCAGTGAGGGATCCAAAGGAAAATTCTAACTTAGGTGACCTGTAGACCATTTATTCAAGGATACTTTAGTGTCTGTGTGAACTTGGTTTCTTTCAGGGGTTTCCCATCACACACAGGTAGCCAGGTTAATATCCTTGCTATAATTTCAGCTGTCTGTGTGTATAATGAGTGCCTATATTCTAGATGGAGAAGTAAGCAAGTGAAGGTGTGCAGCATGTTGTCATCCATATAAATGAACTCTGGATTTAATCCTGAGTGTACACAGGCAGCAGTAGGCTGTGCAGGCAGTTGAGCTTCCAGTGAGATAAGGTAGCAACCAACATGGACTTCTCAGCAACAAATCATATCAAGCTAATCTTATTTTTAGTTTTTTAATGTGTTTTGAGGCCCAGAAAAATCTTATATCAAGACCTTAGATCATGACCTTAGCAAGATTTTCATCAGTTTCCGGGGAAGTAATGTGAGATTAATTTGAGCAGCATATTCTTAATGAACCTCTATGGGGTAGATGCCATAATGGTTGACTAACCATAAAAGGTAACTAAATGTCAGTAGAAGGATGAGCTGATGTGCTTCTGCATTTAGTATTTTTGTTACCAGTGGAACAGGAATTTGCTTATTTAATTTGCAGATGATATGAAGCTTGGATGACCATGAGTCTATTAGGGGACGGGATTAGAATTTAAAATGTTCTTGACAAATTGAAGAAATAGACTGAAAATCAATTGATTAAATGGATAAAAATGCTATGCACTGGACCAAAACAGGAATGCTAAAAAGCCTTGTATATGTTGAAGAACAATTGGACAGGTAGCAATTCTTTGGAAAAGCAATAAGGAGTCATAACGAATCACAAACTTTACATGAACCAGGGAAATAAAACTGTCATGCAAATTTGTGTGAACAAGAGCAGAGGACTGGGAAAAATCCACCCATTCCACTTGGTATTGGTAAGGTCTTAGAAATGCGTCCTAGACTGTATTCCACAGAGTGCAGGCTGCTGGGATGACAGTAATCAAAGGAAAAGCAGGTTTTATAGGGAAACATAAATGAAATGGCATTGTTTAGCTTGAAGAAAGGCAAGGGAGTGCATAGTAATGGCTTTGTCATAAAGAACTGTTGCAGAAGTAAGGGGAATTTTCTCCATGTCCCTGGCAGAGAGCAAAGAAGCAGTTGGCCGAAAAAGCAGTAATAAAGACCTAATGAAACCGATCTTCTGGGGAAAAAGTGAAGTATCAATAATAATTTTTTTTAAAAATAGCATACTGAATTTCAGAGTAGCCCATCATGCACCAGGAGAGCATGAGATGCAAGATTTCTTGAAATCTGTTCTCACCCTACATTACTATGGTTCCATAACAAGTTTTAAAGATCTGCACAAAGAGTTCATTCCTTATTGAAGGCTTGTCTGGAAAATAACAATGATAGAAGTTTATCAGCAGTCCCTTTTGTAATGGCTTCATTACAAAGAGAAAGTTGTTTTCCAACCCAAAGGGTAGTTACTGACCAGGATGGTAGCAGTCCTTCTGTCACTGATTGTTCTGCCATTGATCATTCCTCTTACTTTGCAGCATGGGGCATTTAACACTGAATGCATTAGGTCCTTCAGGACTCTCACTTCCCTGGGGAGGGAGATCTACAGTCCATGTGCAGATATTTAACCTCCTGCATATATGAGTCCAGTTGCTTGATCTGTCCTTGAACTCACACAGGACATTGTTGCTGTGGTCACAGTGGTGGGGTCTTCTTTTGGTGTAGTTGTGGCTAACCTCCTGCAAACCTCTGTGCTGGGTGGTGATGGAGTAAGGGTGCAAGGTTCCAGCAGTTTCCAGGTATGCACCACCAATATTGGTACACCAGTTGTGGTTTGTTCCTGTCTGGGCATGACTCTTACCTTTGAAGATAACTTTAATTTGCAGGCTCAGCAGAAGGGGAGCAGTTTCCCATTATCGTGTTCTTGCATCTGGAATTTTAAGTGAACTACATAACAGAATCTTCTGCTTTCTTAAGCACTTTCCTCTCCTTTCTTTAATCATGCTGAGATTTCCTGTGAATACTGTGAGCTGTAATTATCATCTGCAGATCAGTGGGTATGCTAAGCTGTTTCTTAAAGGGATTTTTTTCTTTCTGTGAATTTCAGATGACCAAGAACAAAATTATAATCACCTGATACTAAACAGTGCCACCCAGACACCTACACATGGTAAGAGAAAACAAAGAGCAAAATTACACATGTTGTAACTTTCCTCTGCCAGCCAGTAATATTTACTGGTATCAAAGTGTGTTTAATGTTAATAGAAACGTTCCTATGGCAATGGTGCATGAATGATGGTTTCCATTCACATTAAACACAGGACCATATTTTTAAATAGTGCACACAATGAAATATGGCCCAGTCTTTTATAATTTTACCCATCGACCTTGTGTTTCCCCAGTGTCTGATTGCTCCTTCCTCCCTTCCACATCACCAAGGTTCTGTCAGATTTAACTGTCCAAACCAGTAAAACTTATAACCAAAGGAAAGTCCACCTTGTCAGCCAAGCCACTCAATTACAGTGTTGCTTGTGTGTATTGCTAGGACAGAAGGACACCAAACATGGGCTAAGGGCTCCTAAGCTGAAATGGTTTAGGCAGAACAACATGTAGCCAGAGTTTGGGTTTACAGATAAATCAAAGCTGTGCAGACCATACTTGGATGGGTCATGTTGAGATAACCTACTGAAGCCCCTGCACAGTGTCTCTCTAGTTTCTAGCATGAACAACAAGTAATGACCATCAACAGATTCAGGACTCCCACTACCCTTTCACAAAGTGCCTCTTTCTAAACCACTTCCAATGTTACTCTCACACCCTTTCAAATACCCTTTATTTTACTGTGGAAACGTGACATTTCTCTGACCCAAGGGACTTATGAGACCCAGAGCACCTCTTGTGTCCCTATGCCCAAGGAAGGGTGGAGCAGCACTGATCTGTCCCCATAAACTCAGAAGTGACACCTCAGGAGATTTCACCACCACACAAGCCCAGAGTCACCCCTTCCAAGGGTGAGAGCAGTCCCTCCAGAGTTCCCTCAAAGCTTCCCTGGATTTCTTCTTTGTACCCAAACTGCTTGAAATGTATTATCACCCCTTCTGACAGGGCTTTTGGGAGTGCCTCATGTCATCCTTTAGCCAGTTTTAAGAATTCAAATGCTTATTCAAAAATGCAACTTTGGTTTCCCTTTTGCTTCCATTATCTCATCCCAGCCTGGTGATGTTTCTTGACTTCCTCCATAGCAAGAAATGTCCCATCTCAGTCCTGTCCCTCCAGCCCTTCTGACCCTCTGCCCTAGCTCCCTCCTTCTTTTGATTTCCTTGGGCCCAGACTAGCAGCTGAGTGTGGGCAGCATACCCTCTCCTGCATCATAGCAACCACAGCCACAGCAGGCAAACCACCTGCAGCTTCCTGGCTCCATCCAAATCCAGACCAGTCACTGCCCCCAAATCAGGGGTTCCCTCTGTGCCACCAGCCCAACCTCTGAACGAACCCCCAGATCCTCTCTGCTTTGTTCCCCCTTCTGCTGCTACTTTGTCCTGGTCTTGTCTTTGTTCTTCCCTGCACCTTCTGCCCTTTGAATGTGCTATATTCTGCCAACATTTGCAGCTGGAACCTTCCTTTTGCCAGGGAACCAGTAAGTGATGGGTGAATCTCATCACAATATACACTTCTTGCAGCTCTGAATCTATGTATTTGTTCCTTTTTCTGTCTTGCTTTTGGTTTTAATCCTTAAACTTCATCTTTGTAACTATTCTAGAAATTATTTATCATGAGTTGTGTGTTCTTGTATAGAAAAAGCAGTGCTGCTTTGCTGCAAAGAAGTGTGGGAGAACAACTGCCCTTGAAAAGGTCACCTAAAACCTTTGGTGTTTGTTCTTCCCAGAGGGTGGGTCAGGCTGTTCCTCAGCCAGCAAATGACTTTCAGTTATTAGACTGCCTTATTAGGGTTTGATTGGGGTGTTTCCCATTTCCCAAAAACCACAGGAGAAACAATGTTGGCTTTAAACCTGGCAGTAACACAGGAGCAGCCACTGAATCTGAACTGACAGCCTCAGATGCTCTTCAGATGACTTTTGTTTCCTTAGGGAAGTAGGGAATGAAATTATATAGTCTTCTCTCCGTTCTCACTGCCCGTTCTTCAGTATAGCACATGCTGGGTTCTGTGGTTTGCAAATGTGTAGGTGAACACAGGCTGTCTTTCTGAGCACAATGTTCATGAGCTCTGTCCCTCAGCCTGTCTTGGCTCCCACTATGCAGTGACACCATCTGAAAAAGGGGCAGAAGAGAAAGAAGCCAGTGAGAAGTTCAATACCGACCCTGTGTTGCACATGGCCGGAGTTAGATTCCCTCTTAAATAAGTGGAAACAAGTAGAAAAAGGTTTTCATGTTATCAGCATAGAGGAAGCAGGGCAACAGTTGAAGGTGACAGGCCACCAAGCAAACAACACTTCAGCCTGAACAGCCAGTAAATCCTTCCCATGTCTATAGAAGCACCCTAAAACCTCTCCAAGGACTGTCTCACCCAATAAAGACGACCTGATATCTGTGAAGAACATCAGACAAGTGAGGTGTTGGAAACTAGAATATCTGCCAGGATGAGCATTCAGTTGCTGAAGGCTGGTGATCTCTCTCCCATCTCCTACCATAATAGGAACCTTCACAGGTTTCTTACCTTCTTCAGTAATTCCCATTACAGTGAGTCTCCAAACCCATACAACCCTGAGACTGAGAAGCAGAGGCTTTCCAAAAGCCACTGGTGGCAGACATGGGGCTCGAGGCCCTGCAGGAGACCTCATGGAGCAGGGATGAAAACCAAGTTCCCTTTGCTACCTTATCCCCTTTCCTGCAAAATAGAGCAAATGGCACCAACCCATTTGTTTGCCCAAAGGTCTTGGGAATCCTAAGAGCATCATAGTGTGGGGGAGTGATCCAGATGTGCAGTGGGGCACCCATTTCACCAAAGAGAATATTTAGGAAAAAGAAACATTGAACCCCTGTCACCAAGATTGTCTTTGTTTGGCTGAGAAAGGCAGAGGATGATAAACATCTGTTTCCATGGACTGATTCTACCTGGTTGCCTCTGTCCTGATCCCTGTGAATACCACTGTGATGGGCCCTCTATGAACAATGTCGTGTCTATCAGCACCATGTGCAAGCTGGTATCACTGTGGCAGATTTTTACCTTCAAAGAAACAAATTAAAGGGGACATGGACAACCTCTGCTCAAAAGCAGCCAGGAGAAGGAAAAAAAAAAGCAGGTTTAACCTTAGTGCTTGGAGCTTTTCAGCTTCAACTTTGGGTTTCCAGAGCTTCTGTTTTAGCTTGGCTCGGGGGATTGCAGCCCTTGGCACACAGCTTCTCAATGCAAAGGGTGTGCTCATCGGGTGGGTTGTGATGAGATCACTGATGTGATTACACTGAACTCTTCCCATGAAGGAAGGAATAACTACTAATTAATGGTGGGATCACATATAAGCTGTTCTGTCAGGCTGCTACCATTTAATTAGCATAGTGCTGTTCGCAGCACAGTTAACAAAGTGAGAGGAAAGTCTCCCTTTTTCCCTTGCCTGTCTGGCACTGAGGGTTTGAAGATGGGTGAAAAGTGCCTGTCCTGGTTTGGGACAGTGTGATTTGTTGGAAAAGACAATTTCCAGTGGAGATCAAGAGAAATTATCACAGACAAGTGAGTTGGTCTATCAATGGGGTGCAATACCAGGATTAAATTTCTTGCTATAGTTGAAGGCTCTGAGTAGGGAAGTGTGGCTTTGAGTATCCCACATCTTAAACCAGTCTGTTGATTTTCTTCTGGTGTTGGTCTATTCACACACCCAAGGACACTCAATGTTCCATTATAGAGGCATCTACAATTCTTTAGAAACCTCAGCCCACGTGCTGCTTCCAGTGACCTGCTTCAGACCTCAGCTCCACTGAAATCAGAATTTTGATGTGAGTTTCCTTAGCTTGACACTTCAGTTTTATATCAGCTGTAGATTTTAGTTTCAAATGAAGAGCTCTAGAGCAGCTGTTGGGAAGGTAGTGATTTTGTATGTAAAAGGTGAATGTGAGTGCTCAAGTACTAGTTTCTAAGCACAATTAAGTTTACATTAAATGCAGGTAAAGCTTTAGATACACTAATTATTCTTACTTAGCTATTCAGTATTTATACAAAATGGGCATATAAAATTATTTTCCTGTAAAAACATTAAAATCTGAAGAAAAGAAAAAAAAAAAGGAATATGGGAGTACAAAACATAACAGAGTCAGTGTAGCATTAGCTGCAACAGAAATATATGTTGACTGCCTGGGCTAAGTTTTTGTAAGGCTTAGAAATTTATTTTTTTTTGCTGCTACTGAAGTTTAATCTCATTATATTTAGTGCATATTTAATTATGCTAACCAAACGAATCTTGTATAAACATTTTTACATCTATATAACAAGCACACTGCTAAATAATATAGTTAATAGGAAGTTCATATCTTAAATTTTATGTCAGCCTGTTGCATTTGATCATCATCTCAAAAATGTTTAGCAAACCACCATAAACAACAAATGGTTTCACTTCAAGTTTTTAATTTGGCCAAGTATTTTTCCACAGATGATGTCTGTGCTTGCTCTGATGGAGGCAAATTTCATTTTATAGCTGTACTTCAAACAAATTCTTATATACATATGTATGTATGTGTCTTTTCCTTCCTTCCTTCCTTCCTTCCTTCCTTCCTTCCCTTTCTTCCCTTTCTCTCTTTTCTTCTTTCCTTTTCTTCACTTTTGAATTCAGGATTTTTGAATCCAGGGCATCTTCCTTCCCACACAGTAATAAGGCTTTGGGGGATATATTGCTGAAATAATTCTTGCATCAATTTTCTAACATCAGACCAGAATCTTCAATTTGGGACAATCCCAGAAGATATGAAAATTATTCCCTATACTGTCACATCTCCTCCAGCAATTTGTTGAGAGTTTTGTGTCTATTGTGTTTAAGACACTGTTTACAAAATCGTAACAATTAAGGACTGTTTAAATTAGATTTATCCCCAGTAGACATATATGTGAGGAAATTAGAAGATAATCAGATCTCTAGAATTATCCTACAGAGCAGACAGGTTACGTACACAGTTCTGTCCTCAAAGCAGGGGGCTCTGATGGAAGTGGGAATAGTGATGAACCAAGAAATGTGACAGGGGTGGACCACATAGTGCCAGCTCTTTGGTGCACACAAGTTGCTATTAGTGATGGAGATTCCAGCTGATAATTGGTGCTTTGAGCACCAACTTTGCAAAGCAAAGTACAGGTTGCTGTGTCCCAGCACAGCTCCAGTCACACAATTACAAAGCAGACTGGAGCAAAGTCACCAGTGAACAGTGTCCTACAGTGCAGAGCCAACCTTTGTGTGGGAGTTGCATGGATTTGTTGTGGCCATGATAGGACTTAAGTGATGTGATGAACCTCTGATGACATATGCTGACCTTCCTTTGGCCAGTGATGTAGAAGTCAGAGAACAACCCTAGGGCTGAGAACAGATAAAGGGCTGCCATGCCAACACTCACCACTAAAGCAACTGGTCTTTTTAGAGCAAATATATAGTGTGTTTGGACAAAGAAATCACTCACTGGGTGCAGCCCATCTGCTCTGTATGGAGACCTTAACTTGCAGATGAATCCTGTTTACGCCACCCATAACATGGTCCATGTTCCACCCAGGAAGTGACTATAGTAAATAAAACACTGAGGCTCCTGGAGTGAAGGCCAGATGTGTAACTGTGTCTCCACCCTCATCCTCATGTGTGAATGGAACCCAAGGAGCTCTCTGTGACAAGGCAGTTGATAAGCAAAGGGCCAGCATGAGCTGAATAGCTGGGACACTCCTCTTACAGGAGCAGAAGATCTTGAACCATAAGCAAGGAGAAGCAATGCCATTACTCCTAGTGAATGTGAGATCAGTGAAAAAAACCCAAAAGCTCTGGAGGCAAAATCACAGCATCACAACTACTGAGACAAAGGGGTTATTTTGTCATTTGCACTGCTAGAAGTGCTGTCACTGTGGAGCTCACAAGGACTCTGCCAGAATGTTGTGGTGGTCCATGCACTGCCTCCAGCCTGTCTAGAGGCTTGTGCTCCACCCTAGTTCCACAGGCTGAAAGGAGATGGGCACACACAGCCCATTCAGCATGGATGTTTTCTTTCTTGCAGCAGCCAGAGATAGTTTTGGCTCACCTTATGTATCTGCTGGTAGGACCAAACATACTGAGGCATTAAACTCTTTGAACCAGCTTTCCCTCCATGCAACAACGAGCTTTGAGCATGGCCAGAGGTGGAAGGTGCTAACAAGCTGGTGGTTTTCAATTGTACAGTCTCAAACTCTGCAGGAATGAGTCTTAGTCCAAATTCTGCACCATTTTAGGTGCTGTCTGCTCTGGCTCCAGAGCTATGTGTTGCTTTCTGCCCCCTCCCCCCATGAAAAGGCTGCGTGCTCAAGGAGAAGTGAATTATCTTTTGTGGTGATTACTGAAGTCCAATTCTACTCTCTGTAGTTTTCCCTTCATTTTAATTGGTAACATCATTCCTCTCACCCTGTGTTGCAGTGTGTAGCTATGTTCAGCCAAGCACTTTGTGTACTCAGAAGCGTCTTCATGTTAATAGCCCCTGGGTGACACCATTCAGGTGTATTATTATGTTGTTATACATATATTGTAGCTTTTAAGGGCATCATCTTGCAATGTGCTGATGTGCCTTGTCCTCCTTGCATCTTGCACCTTCAGATAGCTGCTCAGCCTTCAGCCATGAGCACTGAAAGACCTAAACCTAGCACCACCCCAATATGCAGAGATTTTTTATCACTGACTGAATTTAAAATCCCACGTCTCCAGCTCATATAAATGAGGGCAGCTACTCACCAGAGAGCTGCTGATTTACACCACAGAGGATCTGACCTGGAAATGTATAAAGCTCTTTGAGTTTCTTCATGAGAGATGCACAAGCCTATTAATAACAGTGTTTGTAACATAAAAAAAAAGAAGTGTGAAAACATAGATAGTTCCCCCTGAAAACACTGAAAATATATGTTATAAGATTTACTCCAACTCTGTGAACATCAGTTCTTTGCCTGCTCCAACAGCATACCACTTCCAGGATGGCTCAGGAGGTGCTAAGTCTTGGCACAGAAGGCTACCAAACGTCATCAGCTGCTACCAGATTTTCCTGAGAAACGCAGCCCTTTGTAGAAGGACTTACATCAGAATTGGAGAGGACTTTGTGTCTGAGCCTTCAAATGGCTGAGCAGAAGGCAGTGCTGGGGGAGCAGTGTGTTCTTTGACAGAGGACTGAAGCTATGCTGAGCTGAAGCTGAGCAGCAGAAGGCTTGGTTGTATCAGCTTCTCCTAGGTGACATTGTTTGCTTTCTCTGGGTGACTGTTTTAAAAGGCATCTGTGGAAATGTCTTGCAAAATTCGCACAGCATATGTGCAGACTCATATGCAAATGCAGATCACATCCTTTTTGCCACTTGAGCTTTGTTTAAAAGTTTGCCAGAAATTCACTTTTTTTGTTTTTTTTTTGTTGTTGTCTTGGGTATCATCTTCTCCTGTCCTTGTACATGAAAAGTTCTGTGCCTCATGTGAATACACTTTGAAACAGAAACTTTATTCCAAGGAGTGGGGCAGACCAAGGCACTTCAGGACGACTTGGGGTCTGATCTCCACAACACAAGTCTCCAGATTTAGCAATATCCAAATTTCTCCTGAGCCCTGTGCAAAGCACTCCTCAACTTAGAGTGACTTTGTTTCCTTCACCCGTTGCAAATCAGTCAAGTGCATGCAGAAAGCAGGAGTGAATCCATATTTCTGCTCAGAGACCATCTGCAATTGCAATCCCAAATGCAGTCCCCAGCATCCATGGGGGCCATGGCCATATATACTCTTCAAACCATATGTACTCATATACCCCAAGCCATATATACTCTTCAAGATACCAAGTGCAGCAGGAAACACGTTCCTGTGGCAGTCCCTCAGTGCAGGCAGTGCTCCTGGTTCCTCAGCTGCAGAGCTCTCTGACAGCCTGCACCTTCTCAAGTTTTTATGCAAGAACATGGTCTGAATGGAGCAGGGAAGCTTTTCTGAGCCTGGTCCATGAATCTACTGTTTCTCATGGAAATACAACAGGGTTTGGACTGGCCCAACAATTCTGGCTCAGGAAGCAGAAGAAATGCACAGTTAATTCTCAGTCCCAGAGAGAGATTGCAACTGCAAATGATGACCCTTTCCCCACAGAGATGCCTGCTCCCTTCCTGAGTTTACTGTGCCAAAAATGTGCAGACTACTGAGTTTCTTACAGTGCTGTGCCAAACTACCAGCCCTGCCAGTGGCTGGAGCAACAGGGCACTCTCCATTAGTGAAACCACCAATGTTCAGTAGAAGGGGAAATGATGCAGAGTTGAGCCTTCTGCTGAATTAATCACTAAGACACTGGCATAATTGTAAGATGTTATATTGGCTGTAAAAACTTGTGTTTGCTTCAAAGCTGTAGCAAAGAGAATTTAGAAACCAAGATAAATGACACTGCCGGATGATGTTCCCATCTCTGCTGTATATGCTATGCACTGGGTGAGCTTTTTCTCCATGTTCCTCCACAAATAATTTTGCAAAGTGTTCCCAGAATGTTTGATGTATCAGAAACAGCAAAAAGAACAAGTGGCTGCAGGATGGTGGTGAGGAAAATGTAGGATGGGAGGTACAGAAACTTTACATCCATGGGATGTTGCTCATTTTCCAGTGGTCATCTCACATTGCCCAAATGCAGAGCTGGAATGGAATCAGAGGGAATGCTGGGGAACAGCACACAACCTCAGCTGCCTTGCAGTGAATGGGCAGACCATTTCATTTACATCCTGTTAATTAAACACATCCTGCATCTTCCATGGGAGCCAACAAACATCACAAGGAAAAGGGGAGAGCTGAGAGAAAAGCGTGACTCAAATATGGCTTAGATAATATAGGTGGTAGGGGGATGATTGGACTAGATGCTCTTGGAGTACTTTTCCAACCTTAGTGATTGTATGATTCCATATTGCAGGAGTGAAGAATTGCTAAGAAACTTCTGCTGAACTGGTCCCAGAATATAAATTCCACAAGATATTTCTCCTTACTAGTGTCTCTCAGTTATCTGATCTTGCCCTCAAACTACATTATGCAAAAGACATCTGAAATTATCTTTGGTCATTTTTGTTTATCCCTTATTTTGCTGAATGATGTGTAGAGGATTTCAAGGTGACTTCTCATTTGCCAAAATCATTATGACTGGATGGAAAAAGCCATAAGAAGATGTACTGATCTGCACAGGCCCGTCAGATAAATGTGTGTCACTTAATTTCACACACCTCATGCAAGCAGTCAATTAATGCTTCTGCTTTGGCACTGAACACAAATTCCATACATATGACTGGGCTTATTTCAGCATGGAAATGGAGATTAGATACAGGTTCTGGCTGAGAAATTTGCAAAGAGATGTTACCCCAGGGTCCTCGCCACACAAGTGCAAATAGGAGTGGGGACATAGTTTCAGTGCTGATAGTCTCTGTTTACTGGATAATATCTAATCAATTGTTTCCAGTGCCCTGATGAATGTGATGCACTCCTAATCCTGCAGTCAGTCTATTAGACATGGCTTGAAGTTGTCAGCAAGAAAATAATGTTCTCAGAGAGATGACACATTAGCTATATGCTCACTTGGGGCTATGTTCTTTTTGCCAGACAATAACCCTATTGCAGGAGTGCAGGGATATACATAAGCAATAGGACAGAAGAGTTTATTAACCAAGATGGTTATTGCATTGGTAAGAGGAATTTTTCACCATTGCTAAATTCTGTAAGAAGTGCTTTGTAATTTCTCAGAACCAAGAACAAGGTGATGCTCTAGGAGAGAGCTGGACTCTTCCCTTTGCACAAAGGGAAGAGTCCAGCTCTCTGCTGCAGAGTTTGTTGCTCTTTGGTCACAACAAGCCCAGGCAACAGTCACAGGCTTGGCAGGAGTGGCTGGAGAGCAGCCTGGCGGAAAGGGACCTGGGGGTGTTGGTTGACAGCCCCTAAACATGAGCCAGCAGTGTGCCCAGGTGGCCAAGAGGGCCAATGGCATCCTGGCTTGGATCAGGAA
>VXBZ01004948.1:111078-139121 GCA_013399135.1 Heliornis fulica | reverse complement strand
CCCATCCCTGGAGGGGTTTAACAGACGGGGAGATGCGGTGCTTGAGGACATGGTCTAAGGGTAGACTTGGTGGCGGTGGGTTAATGGTTGGACTGGATGATCTTAGGGGTCATTTCCAGCCTTAAAAGTTCTATGATTCTGTGATTCTGTGATTCTATGAAGGTGGCTGATACTGGCTCTCATTTCAGGTCAGAGGACAGTGTGCAGGTGCTTGGTGAAACATGCCAAGCCCCTGTTCCTGATGGAGCAGTTTCCTCCCTCCTCACCTTGCTGTGCTGGCAGTGGTAGCAGATGGTACAAGATAGGGTACCCCATGCTGGTGCCAGCCTAGTGTGCAAGGAGAAGGGAATATGTTCCTCCATCATGGTCATACCCTGGACAAAGCTGGGACAGAGTGCACTGCTGTGATTTGTTCTGTGGGAAACTTCGTTGTGAGGGAGCACATGGAGCATCAGTGGCAAGAGGGGCAGGAAAGAGAAAATACTGGGTTTGTTGACACAGTAGTTGTAATTCAAGTGCCTAAGCTTGGGAGGTATCACACCTCTGACAGGTCCTACATCACTTCTTTCAGCTCTTCAGCCTTAAGTACCCTGGCATACCACAAGTGGCTCAGATGCCACTGAACTTAGCTCTGAGCTCTGTGTAGCTGCTGAGAGCTGCAGAGGAGTGTTCTGACCACACTGGTCTGGGAAATCTTGAGCAGGTTTGTGTCAGAGACAAGACTGTGTCAGTCTGTCTTTGAGAAGCATGTGTGTGGTGTGAAGGGCAGGTGACAGAAGGTTTAAAACATCTAGGGGAAGTCACAGTGGGAGAAAAGTTGTAGAGGCAGCTCTGCTCCTCCATGTGCAGACATGTGTGGCAAGTGCTGGGCCCATCTGCAGGCAACAGATAGCACCAAGTCTGTAGTGAAATGTGAGCACTCAGAGAGGAGGAAGATGTTCTGCCATCTAACATAAACAGGACCCCATGAAGGAGAAAGGCAGCATTTTTTTTTTTTCAGGAAACAGTTTAATTTGTGACTCTATCTTCACTCCACCTGTGTGGGTTTTAAGTTGTTGTGGGACACGAGGGTAGCTAGCAATGTTGGGACACTGCACAAAGCCAACACATTTGTTGAGGTGAAATTCTCCTGCTGCTCTAGAAGTTACTTCTAGGCAGAAGCTGTGCTTTAATCTCAACCACTCCATGGTTCAAAGGAACTCTGATATAATTTTCAGATCATACTTGAAGTGGCTTCATCCTTGGCCTTTTGACTGAGCTAATGCAATTCCATAAGTTTAGTAAACTCCCACAGAACCCACCATAGTCTGTCCTAGTTTTCCTTCTAATAATTGAAGCTCCCACTATTTTTAATACTCTTATGACTGACTATTTAGATATTCGAACACCTGGGAGTAATAAATACAACTCAACAGGTCTATCCTTTGTCTGAGCTGATGAAAGACTATGTTCCATCTGGCTTGCAGCTAAGGGATGTGATTTCAATACAAAAAAAAAAAAATTACAGATGGTGTGGACTTGACTTTTAACATCCAGGCTTTGGACTAATCTTTATTGACAGTGCCCTCAGCATTAGCAACCTGACAATGGGCATTTTGACACTGGTTGGGAACTCCCTTAGTGACCAACAAAATGAAAATAAGTAGAGAGGTACCTCCTTTTCTGCTTCAGGAACCTCTCCAAACTTTGTCTTGTCTTCTGTCTGCACTGGTATTTGCACCCTACAGCTCCACTTCACACTCTCCTTTGTGCAGCAGAAGCATGGCCATCTCTAAAGCCCACCAGAACCCCTGGGGTCATGGAATGGCTTTGTCCAGGAACCTCCAGGTTCAGATCATTAACCAGAAATCTCACAGGATGAGAGAGGAATTTGATTATCAGTCAGGGATAAAACAAGCCTGTAGACTCATTCCCATGTCTGTGAGGGTGGGCAGCTCGCTGGTGTAAAGGTAGGTGGTGCCACCTGAACGCATGCAGGCTGCAGGGGGTCAGTCTGCAGCACCATTTCCCAGCCCTCCATGGTCAATGAGGGGACTAACAGTTCACCAGACTCATGGTCCCACTGTGAGGAGAACTGGTTGGACCAAGAACTTTTGAGGCTTTTTAAAGTTGTCTCTCTTTAATCACAAGGAAACAGCACCACAGGACCAGCTTTCACTGACCTACCTGTGCCTGCTTGAATCATGTCCAACAGCTGTCACTGAGACTGCCTCAGACAGTTCTCCCTGACAGAGCTTGTGGGATGTCTTGCCTCTCTCAGCTTGGTTTGGTGCACACTGTAGACATGCTTTTCTCTGTTGTTTTTGGGTTTTTTTCCACAGACAAGCCGCGAATGAACAACATCCTCACGTCTGCAACCGAACCCTATGATCTGTCCTTCTCCCGGTCCTTCCAGAATCTCTCTCACCTCCCACCATCCTATGAGTCTGCCGTCAAGACAAACCCAAGTAAATATTCTTCTCTGAAGAGACTAAGTAGGTGTCAGCTCATTTCATTTCCTTTGTATCTCATTTGCTTGTAAGCCATAGTGGGCACAATGTTAAGGTAATAACCTTCCTCCCTCTGTCGTATGAGTTGGAGTCTCTGGTAATGATGCCTTTGGCTGTCACTTCCCATCAAGGAAGTGTATAAAAGAAGAGTCACTTCATTACTGTGAGAGCACATGTGGTTGTTTGCTCACTGATCTCGTTGCCTCCCACTACTCCACCTGCTACTGATAGAGTCATCTGAGAATCCATTTTCTTTTTTCTGGACTCTAGATGAGCCAAGCTGGCTGCCTCAGAGCAGCTCACCATGCCTTGATGTAGCCAGAGCAGGTATCTCATCATCCATGGGGGCAGCTAGAACCAGATGATAAGCTCAGGCCAACAGAAAGCTGCTGAAATGGTTGGGGCCATCTATTTCAGCAGTAGCACCTCTGCCTGCATCGAGCAGTGCTGCAGTCTGCCACGTCTCATGGTGTATGTGTCCGGTCTGATGCTGATCTGTGACGTGCACTAGTCCATAGTGGTTTTCTGATATTTCAGCATAATTCTCACTACTCTGTTCACACCAGTTACTATCTGTTCTTTCTTGCTATTTTATGTATTGCATTGCTCTGCCAACTTCACCCCTGCTGATGGGAAACTCATTAGCTTTGGTGGGATTATGAAATAAGTGATATTTGTGCAGGAAAAAGCTCTCTCCAGACTGACACTAGGTTTGTGGTATGACTGCTTCCATGAACATTTTATGCTGTGTGTTTACACTGCCTAATTTAGAGAAATAATTTAGGTATTTGTATTTGCAGCTTCACTGAAGGTAGGTGAGGATGAGGAACAGATCCTACTTCCTAAATCTATATAAAACCTGCATTCCTAACTTAGCCAGCAAAGTGAGAAACACAAAATTAAGTGTCAGGGAAGCCCTTGAAATGTCCATAAGAAATCTCTGTGTAAGATTTTTCAGAAGAGAACGTGGGATGGAAATATACCACATAAAAACCTCAGCCCACTCCTTGGCACTCCAGCATGGGGGATGTACATACATGTTTAACATTAAGGCAAATACATTAGATGTGCTTAAAAGTAAGCATGTGCTCAACTGTGTCAGAGAACAGAGACAAGTTATTTTGTGATTGGAGCCTGACATCCTCCCTGTTCATTTTGCCATGTACACAACTCTGCTGCAGTATGTTCTGTTCCTTGGTTACATTTGGATCTCACACTCCCAACCACAAACATTTTTCCCCTGGCACATGCTAATGATGAGCTGTGTTCTTCAGCAGCTTTGATGGTACTGCTTGATACTGGAAAACCCTTAAAATCATGGCATTGTAATATTACAGCTTTAACTCAATTACAGCTTTAACCCCATTCTGAGGTCATGATTTACTTTCATTTCTCAGCTAAAATGAAAATTTCTCAGCACAAAAAATACACCCTCTGCACCCAAACCTTATGTTTCTTTTGTAATTGATTTGTAGTGCATGGGATTATCTGGGATACATATGTCCTCTTCAGATTATGGGAGATCTCTAACCTGGCAACACTGAGAACATGTTAGAGAAGTACCCACCAGGAACAGCAAGAATATCATGAGACAGGGGTTGATCAGCACATTTTTCAGCTTGTGGTTCATTTATTGATTTATATATTGTGTATATATGTTCAGTGAAATCTCCTTGAGCTCCATGTTACAGTTACTGAAGCTTTTCACTAAAATGTTAAAAACAACAAATGAATGCAAACTGAAAGTCCCAATCCTTCCACCTGGAAATCTGAATATCAGATTTGAACACTATTTTCTACCAACCCTGCAGTGCTTACCTGACTCATACTGAGTATAAATTGACTAGCACCAAGCAATGACATCCATGCACTGAGCATGGATACCTCCTCACCAGGTGGTGTCTGAGCACTCTGACCCATTGGGTGCAGAAAGTTTGGCTCAGCAGCTGAAGAAAGGACAGGCTCCTACCTGTCCAACCACCAACTCACGTCCTGGTAGATCACAGAAGGCATTTCCTAGCACTGCATTTCCTAGATACGACAAAAACAGGTGTCAAGGTGTTAAGGTGTCAAACTGAAATGTCCTCAAGAATGTGCTGAACATAGTCTTCCTCTTCTGAGGTTTTGGTTTTGGGATGTTTTTCTGGTTTAGTTTGGAAGGGTCCTTAGAGATCACCAAGTCTCAACCCCCTGCCATAGGCAGGAACAACCTCCACCAGCCCAGGATGCCCAAAGCCCCATCCAACTTGGCCTTGAACCCTGCCAGGGATCCAGGGCCAACCACAGCTTCTCTGGGCACCCTGTTCCAGGGCCTCCACAGCCTCCCCAGGAGGGATTTCTTCCAAATATCTAATCTCAATCTACACTCTTTCAGTTACCTGGCCCTCTGGACAGTTATTGTCCTTGTCTCCATCCAGAGGACACCTAGAAGTCAATCTGAATCTCAGAACATGAAAGGTAGTCTCTGGCCACTGGCTAGAGTGTCTTTGCAAGGCACCAACACACACTCCTGAAAACAATTTGCAAAGGCCAAATTGCCTGCCTCACAATGTTTGAATAGCTAAATAACTGGTTTCACTTCTAAATGAGCTAAGCACTCCATGGTCCCACTGAACTTGCAACTCCTCTAGAGTCGTGCAACCAGTTTCTCATAGCTGACCTTCAGCAGAGTCAAAGGAGAACAGGCACCCAGCTCCTAGGCTTTCCCTTGTCATATGCCAACAATATAATTTTGACATGTGAAGGAGCTAAAGGCAACACAAACATCCAGGAAAAAAAAAGTAATCTCTAAATGATTTGCATTGCAAATTATTTATTTGGGAGTTCTTTTTAAGATTTAAAATTACTTGTTTCTAATGAACCTCCTGGCATGGTTAAAAAAAAGAATGCTGTAAAGAGCACATGAACAAACATAATATTTCCATTTGAGTAAAACAAAATGCATTAGATAAATACTTTGTAAATATGTGTTTCAGCTATTTGTCTGGGTTTCTGCAGACGACAGACAGCTAAAGGTCACTTATTCTCCCACAGTTAGCAGAGGCAGATAGAGAAAGATAGTTTCTGCCCAGGAACATTTAAGTTGAATAATCAAGTCATATACAGGAAGACATAATATTTATTATCTCCTTGCCAGAGATCAGGAGACAAACTCAGAAAAGGCCTGGTCAGATCCACCTCACTCTACTTTAGCCACCCAGCAATGAGTCATCTTGTCTCTTTGATGCAGGCATCTCTATAATGAGCAAAGGATATTCTACATTATGAGAAATGATCTGAAGGTCCCAGTCTCTCACTGACACCAGAGTTGCTCTGGCAAGCTACCTAGCTCTTTTTTAGATAACAAGCCTAATTTTTGATGCCTAGAGCTTAATGAAGTACATCTCACTTCATAAGATTCATCTAAGTGACTTGTGAAGCAAGGAAGAGATGAGTTGTACCTGCTGCCTGCACATATGCATCCCTGGGGAACGGGCCCATTGGGGGAGAGCCCTATGGNCTCCTTGCCAGAGATCAGGAGACAAACTCAGAAAAGGCCTGGTCAGATCCACCTCACTCTACTTTAGCCACCCAGCAATGAGTCATCTTGTCTCTTTGATGCAGGCATCTCTATAATGAGCAAAGGATATTCTACATTATGAGAAATGATCTGAAGGTCCCAGTCTCTCACTGACACCAGAGTTGCTCTGGCAAGCTACCTAGCTCTTTGTTAGATAAGAAGCCTAATTTTTGATTCCTAGAGCTTAATGAAGTACATCCCACTTCATAAGATTCATCTGACTTGTGAAGCAAGGAGGAGATGAGCTATACCTGCTGCCTGCACATATGCATCCCTGGGGAACAGGCCCATTGGGGGAGAGGAGCTCCCACTGGATTTGCAGGGCAGACACTCACCCCTATGGCATTTGACTGAGAAAGAAGCACCATGGCTTCTTCTACTTCCAGAGCAAGGATTTTGTGTCCCACTCTTTTATGGAGCACTAGGAAACTGGTTGATGGCTGCATAGAAGCCATACAGAACCAGGTCCTATGCAAGCAGTGGGTTTTCTGCTTCCATGGCTGTTTACCTCTCCAGCTCTGACTTCAGGGCAACAGGAACCCATCTGGGGTTGCTGCCTGTGGAGCCAAGTAGCGAGGGGATCTCAGAGGAGAGGGTACCACTTCCATGGGAAGTCCTATGCCAGCTTTGCCCTGGGCACCATGTCAGGATGGCTCATCCTGGAGAGCAGTGGTGGGTGGGTGTGAGAACATGGGGCTGAGTAAGAGCAATCGTATAAATTGTGTCCTGCCCAGTGCTCAAGGGAATTGCTGTTCCCAGGTAAGTGAGAGACATCAGTCAGGGAGGTAGTTGATATTTTCAGGCATATTAAACCATTTGGTATTGGCTACAGAACCATCACAAATTACTAGACAGTTTGAAAATGTTAAGGACAGTTAAAACAGGAGAGACAAGCCTAAAGAGGAAATACACTGCAGATAAATGATGAAAGTACCTTCAAGAAAAGGAAAAAAATTACACTGATGGCCTTATATACATACACATATGTGCATATTTTCATCATGTTTACATATGTCCATGGGAAAAAAATAATAATCTGGGCTCTTCCCAGAACACCATAAATGTGTCTTGTTTCTCTGATCAGTGCTAGAGGACCTTCCTGCAAGGGCATGTTAGACATGTTGAGGTGAGATGTGTGAGTAAGAGCACTCATTTGGGTCTTTCACTCCAAAGGAGCTGGGGGGAGTTGGGGGAGTAGTCTACCTGGTCAGCTTAACGTTAGCTTAAACTAAAGCCAAAGTCAGATGAAGCACTAGAACACTCCTGAGGTTTGGTGAGACCAGAGTTGATCAACATTCCAGAATTGCCAAAGGAGGGAAGAAATGGGGAGTGGGGGAACCAAATTTTAAAAAACAGGGGAAGTACGAGATTGTCTTTAAGAAAAGAGAAATTCCTGTCATCAACAGACTGGTGATTTCTTTCTGTTTGCTCATCAATTCTGGCCTTTCAGAATCCACTTAGGACACATTTTTTAATTTCTAAGCATATCCACACGGGAGAAACCTATTTCACTGTAGTTTTATTTTGACTAAAATTACAAAGGACAGTTTTTATATGAACAAGATGGAAAGATAAGGGGTAGCAGTATCAAAGCCTCACTATCCCAGTGACCTTGCTGGTGCCACAAGGATG
This sequence comes from Heliornis fulica, assembly GCA_013399135.1. Classification (NCBI taxonomy): domain Eukaryota; kingdom Metazoa; phylum Chordata; class Aves; order Gruiformes; family Heliornithidae; genus Heliornis; species Heliornis fulica. The sequence continues at coordinate 131,441 of VXBZ01004948.1, read as the reverse complement.
ACATCAATCATACTGGACAGTTTCAGGTCCTAGAGACATTTTTCTTTTAACAAACTATGTAACCAGGTGTCCACAGTTCCCACCCCACCCACTGGGCAAGGCACCTGGTGGCTCCAATCCCAAAGCCTGGCTCTGTGTTCCCTGGGTTGCAGTAATTCTGTGGTCACAGAGATGTGCTCTGCTTCTCCTTGGGTGCAAAGGCACACATGATGCAGCACACTTGGCCTCTTGTTGAGCTACATTCTCCATGACTGGTTAACCAATGTTCAAAAACTGATGCCACCTTTCAGAAGGGACAGCCTGTTAAATATCTGTCTGGTGCCTGTTAAACCAGCATGTTGTTCATTGGAAACTGACATTTTGGCTTTGATTCCTTTGAAAAGAAGATCTGAAGTTTGTCTACACCTGAAAATCTTCCTGGAATAGCTCTGCTAACATCTAAACATGTCTCTCACCATCACAGGAGGAGACAGACTGTATGAACTTACAACCACCTTTGAAATGAAATCAGTTCCCTGAATGGCTTAACCAATGCCAGAAAAAGTCCATGCAGATGTCCACACTGTAAACAGCTTTGCATGAGGGAAGGATATTTTTAATGCTCATAATTGGCAAAACTGTTAAAAGTGTAGAGAATGTTGAATTTTTTATCCAAACTAGCCAGAAACAACTTCAAACCACTTTTAATCAGCTGATTCTGCTGCTTCACTAGCAGGCTCAGACCACTGTAAACCTCAGATTAAGCTGGTTTAGCTCCTGCTGGCGATTACCATAGCCAGGTGTGAGCATCCAAGCACATCTCCATTTTGGATGTTCTCTGTTTTAATTACATCTATTTAGAATCACTTGGGCAAATCCACTGGAACTTCTTTCATCCAGAGAAGAGGCCAAGTGCCAGAGTGCTAATTGCTAAGCTCCTGTTCTGCACCCAGCCTCAAGCATCATTATCAAGGCTGTGCACACAACGTGTGTGCAAGTCTATCTATGGCCACATTATAGAAAAAAATAAGTGTATAAAATTACTCTGGCCATATGGAATTTCCCTGGTCCTTTTCAGGCTTCCTAGAAAGTGATTTTAAACACACAAGAATTTGAGGCCAGGGAAGTTGCTGTCTGACATTTGCAATGAGATAGTCCTCCAAGAATGTTATGATTGAAAAAAAAAACCAAAACAAAACAAAAAAACCCCCACACAACCCTATCCCTACAACATATACTCTGGAGAACAAATCCCATCAGCAGCAAGCACGTCAGTGCAGAGTATCTCTGTGTGATCCTTATGCCTAGGTGGTGTGTAGTCTGGAAAGAAGAGGTTGGCAGCAAGAGTGGTGCCCACTGGCCATGAGTTTCAGCACACATGTCCTCAGCTTGTGCTTTTGGATGTTGATACAGGGAAATAAACCATCCTCCTTATATATTCTCGGGGTTATGCAAACTGTTTACAGATCCATGAGGAGGAAATAGGAAATTTTCACACCATACTGAAGTACTAGATCTATTGACTGCCTACAGAAGCCAGTTCTAACTTACCATCAGAAATGGGACCATCTACCTCACCCACCTCATGATTCCCCAAACTGTTCTGCAGCAGAATTTTGCTCTTTTTGTCATTCAAACATGCACAGAACCTCCACACGTGAAATTTTTCTTTTCCATCTTAATCACCTACAACTGAATGAAATACTGCAGCTGAGAAAATAAATAGGTTTTTCTTTATTATCATTATCATATATTTTTAGCTTATTTTTCTTATAAACAAAAGACTTTCCAAAGGAATTTTATGATAGGCCCCAGAAGCTGGTCAGGATATATAGGAGGTAATGCCTTTGCCCATATTTATTTGGGTCAAGACCTGTATGGAAAGTACTGGTGTGTTCCTATTTCTGTAGTGTTATGCCAGACTGATCCCAAAAGGTTTCTTTGCAAGAGACTTTGTTTCCTCTGTCAAGTGGAGAAATTTGTTTTACCTTTGCATGAAGAGCCCTAGTCCCACACACAAGTGGATGTTGTGCAGTCTTCTCCAAGGAGAGATGTCTGTCAGATGTCTAGCCTGAGTGACACACTGGGGTCTTCTGAAGTCACTAATGAGTGATAAAGGATGGGAGGCAATTCTAGACACATTGCAAACACATTTCAAAGAAACGAGAAGGGGGACTTGTAGAGATGATCAGTGTTGAGCCTTCAATGTACCCCCACCCCTCGATCCATGGAGGCCAACGTTGCTCTATTATGACAATATATTCCTGGTGAGGGACTGATGTTCCACACTTTCCACGGCTGCAGCCATGGGTACATCATGACAGTTCACAAGCTGCACTAGGCTTGAAGTCCAAGGGCTGTTAATCCTCCTTCCAGGTAGGTAATCCTGGTACCCCAAATGAGGATGCCCCAAATCAGAGGCAGGTTTACTGGAAAGAGTTTGTGTTTCAGTTGTTTGTTTGGGTTGTTGGGTTTTTAAATCTGAATAATTGTGGAGTCTTTTTTTTTTCTTCAGATTACAAGCTGGTTGAATCAGATCATTCTAGTTCTAGCTGCTATGGGACTCAAGAAATATAACAGGGTGCATCATGATACAACATCCCCTGAGTCTTGAGGTCAAAAAAGTCATAGGGCCTTTTCTGCCAGAAAGCCAAAAAGAAGTGTGTGGGGGTGGGTGGGGGTCTGTGTGGGTGTGGGTGTGTGGGGTGTGCCTCTGTGTGTGTGATGAGCTCCTGTGTAACAAAGAGGTCATTTGAGACTCAGAAGAAGTAACATGAGAAAGAAATATTGCATGGGATAAATTCTAAAGTAGTAACCAAGGTGTCTGAAAAAAATGGAAAATGAAACCTTAGGTAGAAGATTGTCTCGGAGAGAGCATCCCATCCTCACCAAACCTGCTTTGAGATCACATTTACAAATAATCAAAAACTGTAATGAGGGCACTGCTGGATTCCAGCACACACCCATCTCTGAGGCCAGAGCAAGGAATGAGTTTCCTAAAATGGGGAACTTACCCACCTCAGATCAATTTTCTTGTGCTTTCTTCATAAGTGTATTATGAAGGTGATATGATTTCTCCATAACTTGTTGTTCATGTTAATTGTGTGATCCCACAGTCTGAACTTGGCAGCATATGGAGTCTGTTGTGTCATGGTGCAAGGGGTGATGCATCACACGGTGACTTATACCTGTCTGCATGCAACTGTAAATCTATCTGCCATAAGCCCATGGTGACACAACCCACACAGCGCTGGCATCTCTCTGATAGCAATATAGATGCCCATGCCCACGTCCAGTTGCTAGTAGATGATAGCTCAGGTGTCACCTGGAGGTTGCTCCAAGGCTGTGTGCTGTATACAGCCCCTTTCCAGTCCGAGCTCTGACATTTCTTAACTGTTCCCTTTCCTTTCCCACAGCTGACAAAGAGGCTGATGAGTACTACATGAGGAGGAGACATCTGCCCGATCTGGCAGCCCGGGGCACGCTCCCTATCAACGTCATCAAAATGTCTCAGCAGACCAACCACAGGGACAGGCCTCGCCGTCCCATCAGGGCCATGTCCCAGGACAGAGTGCTGTCTCCTGAGAGGATCATGCCTGAAGAGTTTAGCATGTCCTACGAACGGATCCTCTCAGACGAGCAGCTCCTGTCTGCAGAGCGCCTCCACTCCCAAGACCCCCTGCTCTCCCCAGAGCGGTCAGGGTACCCTGAGCAGTCTATGTCACGGGCATTGTCACACACAGATGTCTTTGTATCAACACCTGTCTTGGATCGCTACAGGATGACAAAAATGCACTCCCATCCTAGTGCCTCAAATAACTTGTACAATACCTTAGGTATGAACCCGACCTCTGCCAAGCGCCAGGCGTTCGCCTCCCGACGGCACAACACGGTAGAACAACTGCATTATATTCCCGGACACCACCACCACTACCGCACGGCGAGCAAAACAGAGGTGACTGTTTGACATGACCTCGGGCATTGTAGATACTCACTAAGGACTGGGGTGGCCACAGCACCCCGTACTGCAGTGGCCTTATAGGCCAGGATAACCTCTACTAACTCAGTGTCTGAAAAGACTTCTCTGACAGTCCCACCCAGGTTTTTGTTATCAAAGCCACCCCTTCATCAGTGACATAAGAAGAACCCAAGCAAGCAAGCAGAAGAGAGTGAGGGATAATAGTGGAAATCTCCTACGTGCATCAGTTTCTGTCAAAGAAAGCCATAGCAGTAGATGGCTCCTTCCAAGGGCTCACCTGCATTGTCTCATTGTTTTTATGAATTCAGGACTTTCCAGTTGCTACAAATAGAAGCAGTTTCATGCAGCCCAAGGCAGGGAGGAGGACATGCAGCACCCCATACCGGTGGGAAGGGGCCTTGTTCTCTTGGTCCTCATGCCAGCACTCACATTTGGCCTCTCTGTAGCAAGTAGATAAGCTTCTGGCTGCTGGGGATCTCACCTCCAGACCACTCGATATCAGCCAGCACCCATTCATCTGTTCTTCCTCACCCTTGGAGCAAATTCAAGGGAAGACTTTCCTAGGGGACTGGCAGATCTAGGGACAAGAATAGCCTGGCTGAGAAATTAAGTTTTAGTTTATATTAAATATACTCATAAGATAAAAATATACTAGTGCCTACAAATCGCCTGCTCTCTCAGTGTAGGAAGTAGTGGGGTTGATGTGTTCAATAAGCACAAATATGCTGAAATGCTTGTTATACCCTTTCCTCCACTCATTCTAGTATCTTGGTGTCTCCAACATGTAAATAGGAAGGAGGAATAGGGTTTCTCTTCCTCCAGCTTCTCGCCACTGCTGAACTTAGAGGACCAGAACCTGTTCGGCTTCACACTGCTAACCTGTGCTGGGGGAAGTCCTGACCCCACTGAGACCCCTGCAGTGCAAAGCTACCACACATTTCACCAAGCCTGGATTTCTTCCCAGAAGTTTATTTTCTTGATAGCCTTTTCCACCAGCCCAGTTCCCCTGTTTCATATTTTCTCCTCTTGGTTACAACCTAGAACTCCATATGTAGCAAATCTTTTTCTAGCCCTTAACATAAGCACAAAGCTGAGGGCATCTGTCTACCAAAAAGCAGGTCAGTAATTTTCCATGATTTTCTCTCCATGTAAATGTCCCCCCAAGAAAACCTTCCAAATTCCAGTTCCACTCAGTACCAATCCCAACCATGAAGACAGTTACATTTCATGCATATAAATTATATATCCAGCATAATTATAATAAACGGGCATGTTGTATATCTCATATAATGCTAATTAGATACTGTATATTTGTAAAATCTTTAAAATGTAGACTCATGGGTCCAGAATTTGTGAGGGTTTTATCTTTGACTTTCTAGACAGATTGGGCTTTGCTTTGGTTTTTGTTAGTTTTGTTTTGGCATTGTTGGTTTTTTTCTCTCTTCTATTTCTGCTCCTATCAAACTCTGTAGAACCAACTCACACTAGAGCACACTTCTGCAGCCAGGAAAGGGGTCTCAGAGGTTTTGAAGGCCGACCAGACCCAGTGCTGTAACTGCTAGTGTGTTAGTGGGACACACTCGAGTTCACCCCATGCACTCCAAGCCCCCCCACATGCACCCAGCCCCGCTGCCAACACCGAGGGCAGGGTGCTCCCTCCCCGCTGAGATGACGACTGACTTCAGGCTGTAAACACGACCCCATACAGCTCATCTCTCTTCACACCCTGCACTGAATCTGTTCCCACATGGCTCTTCTCTAAACTTCATTTAAATTACCTCTGCCCTTCTCCCCCCCCTCTACCTCCCACCTCCTGGCCTTAATGATACTCCCAGCTCAACGTGTCGGTCCTGTAGCACACATGAATGTAGGTTCTGTGGGTTGGGGTCATATATGGTGGCTTATGATGCAGCACCAGTTTTTTTCTGGTGTGGGGCATGCAGAAGGAGCACGCCATCTTCTCCAGGTGGGATTAAGAGGTTGGCCTCAGTAGGGTGGCCATGTGGACTTTCTTTTTGAGAGACAGACCTGAGGCTGCTGGTCCTGTTTCGTGAGCTTTCTTCTGCCCCACCTGATGGAGACTGTTCAGAAAGGACTCTGTCTGTGAAAAGTACTGGGGCTTGCTTTGACGGAAACTGAGGTGGGAAGGAATAAGTAAGAGTCTCCATGATCCAAATGGTCATTACCACGTAGGCTTGGGCAAAATCATTCTGGGCAACGAAATTTTGTCTAAGGATCAGGGTGGCAGTTCATGGAATGGACAGGATGAGAGAGAAGAGGCTCACACCTCATCTCCTGAGCCCTTCCTTTGATGGACACTTCTCTCCCCTGACTACCTCCAAGATCCTCAGCTCAGTCACTGGATATTTCTTCACAGAAGGTGAGCCCTGTGAAGTATTGCCCTTGCTGACCTTCCTCTAGACTGAAGTTCGTGATTCTTGTGAAGAGAAACGCACATGACTGATGGGGAGGTAGTCCCTACTGAGGTTCTGGGTCTCTTCTATTCCTTCTTGGCCCAAGTAAATCCAGGATCTTCCCTTCTGCAAGCAGGGATATGTGAACACTGTGGGAGAGGAGAGTCCACCCTAGAGTCTCCAGGAGTTAAGGTGGCTGAGCTGGAGGAGCAGAGGTGACCATGTGAGGCCATGGGTAGGTGAACGCTCCTGTCTTTCCATTTCCATAGCTCTATGTCTTAAGCTCTAGTCTTCATCTGAATGTTCCATTCATCAACTCAGAAGCTGCTGGACCAGATACAAATACTGTGGCCCATGCTGATGCTGTGCTGTGCTTCAGACCATTCAACCTCAGAGTCTTCTCTTATTCTGACTGACAAATATAACAGGTTAATAATCCTCCAAAGAAATCTTAGGCCCATTTCCTCATCTTTCCCACCCACTCAACTGTTTTCAAGCAGATATGTCCCTCAAGAACCATCATAGAGCCTTTCAAGGCCAAACCTCTTCAGGGACTCTGCCACATAAAATTCTCAGTAAATTTATTTGGGAAGGCACCATGCCTGGGTGACCACAATTTGTTCCTGGGCACCATACATTCCTATGGCTTGCTTTGTGTGATGGAATGGTTGGTTGCTAGAGCAGTGGCATTTCAGCACACACAGATGTTCTTACATATTTTTTTCCCTTATTCCTCATTTGGAAAGTTTGATGATGAAAGGACACTTGGTCCAGGTCTGGGTGTAATTATCCACAGCCTGGTCCACAGCACTTCAGTTCCCCATGGTCAACATGTGATGATAATGGTAACACTTTCCTGTCCCACAGAGGCATTATGAAGGTTCATACTCTAATGTCTATGAAGTGCTTTGAGACCCTCTCACCACAGACACTGTAGAACTGCAAAGCATTTTAATGATTATTGTCTGTCATCATTGTCCTGCTACATCATGTCTGATGTGTTGCAATCCAGTGTCTGTCCAGAATGAGAGTGATGGGGTGGAGCGATGCAGTTCCCAAGACCTCCCATTGCTCTGCTTCTGGTTAGGGTCCCCAGCAGGTAGCAGCTGTAAGGGATGCTATTACCTGCTCTTGGACCTTTCTGCTTTCTTCTCTTCATGTCTGACTCACCATAATGTTCTGCTCTCAGGCAAAAAGCAGGAAGCAGTCACATTCCTCTGTACAGTAAAATATAATCTGCCTTGATTAATCTAATATACTCTGAAGAATTGATCTGTCTTTTTCTCCAACCCACAGGTGAAAACACACATCTGTGGAGAGTCCAGTTCCCAGAGTGCATGTGCAGGGACTGGGGGAGGGTGATGTAGAGAAGTTTATATTATTTCCTACAAACTGGTAGTTATTTGCATTCCCCAAGCAGCAACACGTAATAGTGAGCTGCACTGGGTTTTATACAACTCTCATTAAAATGGTTACATGTATGTATATGTATATACACACAAACACACACATATATATATACATACATGCATAGTGTAAAACTCAATCATTAAGTTCTGACTGAGCCCTTACCAGTCTAAGCTTCCAAACTATATTGAATTATTCTTTGAAAAGTGGAAAAGTATTTTTAATGAACCACACAGATCACCACATGGAATGGAAATTTTGTCATAAAAGTCTTCTAATGCCAGTGAATCATGTTTTAAGGAAAAAATGAAATATTTTTCAATGTTTTAATGTTCCTTTTATAAATGATGATCTGTTACTTGGGTATGGGGGTGGGTGGGAAGAAACAGGGACAGTTACCAGGGAATAAACCCTCCTTTCCTGGCCTAGATTTAATTTCTGTCTACCATTCTGCTAGCCTGGCTGGCTGCAAAGCTAGTCCCATGAGCCTGGGCTTCCTGCATGCATACTTCTTGTGTCTGTCAGAAGCATTCCCACCAGGAACCTGCAAGAGCCAGGCATCGAGCTTTTGTAAGAGATTCATAGTTCCTGGTAGCTGGGAAGATGTCTTCATCTTCTTCCACCTCAACAAACAAAATTGTCATGAAACAGGGTAACTTTAACTGTATTTAAAGTAAATGTTCTAGTTTGTGATCGATTTGCCATCTTCAGTTCATGTGATGGAGAAATAGCTTGTCTTTGTTTTGTTTCTGATTTAGTGCATAGTCTGGAAGGGGGGACTCTGCTGGAACCTTTAAAATGTACAGATTTCATGTTCAAGTATGTTTCCTACGAGTGAAATGTTAATAGGGGAAGTATGTGAGAAAATATTTTCCTAACAAGTGTTGCTAGCAATAAGCATGTGTTGGGGCTGCTCTTTGGAGAACAGCCACATCTGTGTAGTGTGTCCATCAGTGGACAGCAGAAGGTATCTCTCCCAGCCTCTCTCCACTGGTTCATGGCTGCCAGGGGGTTGTCCTCACAGAGCTCACAACCCAGCTGGGAAAACCCAGCAGCCTGGGGGCGAGGGGAGACGATCCCTTCCAAGGACAATGGTGTAAGTGTGGAAGAGATCTCTGCTCCCAGCAGCAAGCGAAGCAGCGCCCAGTGTCTCCACCATGACTGCACGACGTCCAGGAGGTCTCCATCCCCACTGCCTCTGCGTCGGGGCGACGTGCGTCGCACCACCCTGACCCTCTACCATGTGCTTCGTAGCAGCTGTCCCGACCTTCTGTCTGCAAAACTGTTTGACATTTTTGTAGCAAGAATTTCTTGGCTCTGAGAAAGACACTTCTTACTGTAATATTTTTAGTTTGGGGGACAATATTTCCTAAGAGGGGTTAAGTGGATATTTTTGTGCTTTAGCCCAGTTTATGGATTCTATGTTTATTATACAGTAGTACTGAAGAGGAAGTACATTTGTATCTGTAACTTTGCACAGACTCTTGGTTAACCATTAAACAAGCTTCAAGATGAGCAGTATTTGACTGTTTTTCTCTGTATTATTCTTGTTGTTATACTTACCTGTAAAAGCACATTCTGTATGTACTGTAAACAAAAAATATTATCAGTTTAGTAAAATTTAGAGTCTTAAGGATTTTTCCACTTTTGTCAGTAACAAATATTTATGGATTAAAAAATAAAGGCAATTTCAACATATAAATTGTTTCTTTTTGATATCTATTGGGGGGGGAAAAAAAAGAAGCGCATCATTTTCTTGGCAGCTTTCCCAATCTTTGTAACCAGCATTTGAAAGGTATATATCTAGATTTCTGTGTGTAGTTAAACATCATCTATTAAAATGAATGCTACCAGGTCTGGAAGAGTCATTATTTTTATGTATTTATTTACTGCATTTCATCATCATGCCAGGAAATGGCAGGAGGAGAAGCAAGACATTACTACTGACATAAAATTTTCTCATATAAGCCTGTAAGATTTTATTTTAATGTTGCCCTTCTTTGATCCATGATTCATCCTCCATCCAGAGATGCTTGTATTGGAAAGCTGAAACTTTGTTCCCACAGCACTGGAGGCTTCAGCAGGGCCTTGGCTTTTGCTGTTGGCACCACGTCACGCAGTAAAACAGGAGATTCCTCATCATTCTTCCCAGAGCGTGTTCCTCACTAAACAGCCCCAGCTATGAACATGGAGGGTGAAACTACATTTTCTTTCCTACCAGCTGCAAGTCTGGGCTTTCTTACTATTGTGTCTAGCTGGGAAACATGGCAGGGTTTTTCTCCTGCATTTTGTGGAGGAAATGTCAAATTTTATAACTCTATTTTCATATTAATTTTCCTTCAGCGTTATGCAAATTTGCTTACATTAAAATTCTGATAGCTGGTAGTTGAGAAGGATTGCTGGAAATAAAAATTTTTGAGGCATCAGCACAGCATTATGAGCAGAGGAAGGTGGGCAGACACTGAGGGTGGTGTTGCCCTCCAGTGTGGAGCTGCTGGCAGCCCATCCCTGCACTGCAGTGATTTGAGAGGAGCTCTCCTCAGTTGTGCCATGTCTTTGCACCCTTCCCTTCCCTGCCACCTTGCCATCCTTGCTCTGAGCTTCAGAGGAGTGCTGTACAAGGATAATGCTCCAAGGATCCTTCCCCACCACTGCCTTCATGTGGTGGAGAGATTGTCATGTCCTCATCACTCACCCACCAAGCCCCAAGCTCTTCTCCCCTCTCTTCCCTAAGGCATAGCTTTCTGTTGCTTTGCTGCTCAGCCTAAATGGATTAAACAAGCTTTGAGGAGTAACACCCCATTACCACCAAGACAATCATCATCCCAGGGGGACCTTATAGTTGCCTTCTAGTACCTGGAGGGTGTCTACAGAAAAGCTGTGGAGAGACTTGTTACTAGGGCATGTAACACCGAGGAGTAGTGTCTATAAACGGGAAGAGGGTGGACTGGATATAAGGAAGATATTTTTCACTGTGAAAGTGGTGAGCACAGGTTGCCCAGGGAAGTGGTGGCTGCCCTCTCCCTGGAGGGGTGCAAGGCCAGATTGGCTGGGGCCTTGAGCAACCTGGTCTAGTGGGCAATGTCCCTGCCCATGGCAGGGGTTTGGAAGAGGATGATCTCTAAAGGCCCTTCCAATCCAAACCATTCTATGAACTTCCAGGGTAGGGCCAGTGTGAAGACAATGACCTTCTGTAGCCCTTTGGCCAGGTTAGTTCTTGAGGTCTCCTGTCTCCATGGCAGCACAGCTCAGAGTCAGCAAGGCATAATAAGCACTTCCTAAAAAGCATGTGAACCCAGCAGTGTTAATTAAAATGTGTTTTTAAGGTAGAAGTTTAATTTTTGCCTGGCAGTTCTATTCATAATTACCCAATCCTTTATAGCACTAATAAGTGGGGAGGAAGCAATGGGGAATTAGTTAATTTCTTTGCTTCCCATAAAAGGTATTGAAGAGAACAGCAGGGTTTATGACAATAAGAGCCAATGATGACTGAGAAGAAGCTGGAGCCAATTCTTACCTCAAAGGACAATAAATCGCAGAGTTTCCAATTCCTGTAACAATTGGTTTCAATACTTTGGTGAAGAGCTTGTGCTCTGTTAGTCAGCTTTTCTACAAGACATCTTCCCTGGCCCCACTAAGTGACCCCTACAGGTTCTCTGGTGGTGGCCAGCGTTGTCTCCATTTCTTGGGCAGCCCAGAAAATGCCAGATGAGGTCCCTACAATGCAGGTTATGACTTCCCATGTGTGACTGGAGGGATGCTTTGGTATATGTCATGGAAGAGAGTGAGCATCTGGCCCAGCCCAGCTCAGGTTATCACAGCTGGTGACCTGTTTCTGGGTGATGCAGCAGGGATCTCCCCAGGCTACATGGCAGGATGCAGTGGTTCCTGACCATCCCTGGCACTCAGCAGCCCAGAGCATGGCAGAATTCACTCCCACTCTGTCTGGGGGAAGGTGTGATTATGAAGGCCCTGCCTCACCTCTCTGGGGAGCAGTACACAGTGTACAGCTGTTGTGGCAGACCTGCCTGGTGGGGCACAGGCAGGCTGAGCAGATCCCATGGTCCAGCAGATCTCCTCACTGAGGACCCAGAAGAAACAGAGCATGGAAGGGCAAGACCAGCTGTGGGCAGGGGCTCTGACAAACAAAACGCACTGGAAAAATTGGATTGGTCATGATGTTATGGGTGTGGCATTACCTGAGGAATATCAGGGTTGGATTTTACAATCCATTTATTTTCCTTGATGGAGACAGCTTGGACACTGGTCACTCCTACAGCAGGGTCCTGGTCTCACCTCCTCACTGCAGTGTTGACATAGAGCAGAGCAGAGCCAGAGCTGCCAGGAAGCAAATGAAATCCCTCTGGGAAGGCTCAGATCCCCATACGTGAAAAAAAAAGATGGAACTGTGTCCACTCCTTGAAAGACAAAATCCAGAAACACTGCTGAGAGACCTCAAAGATGCTGTTGAAGTCTGAAGGAAGGCAGAAGTCCAAGTGAGGGGGTTGCCATCACCATCAGTCACATCTTCCCAGGAGCTGACCCCCTGTCCCTGGGCTCCAGGAAACACGTAGGAATGTTTGCCCAATCTAGGGACTAGCACTGCTCCCAGTTGCCTTGGAAAGATGTTGAAAAATTATGTTAAATTGAGGGACTGCAGGATAATTAACACCTGTCAGCATGGGTTTAAAAGTAGATCTTGTCAAACAAACTTGAATTAATTCTTTAGTGTTCTTACAATTTGGGCTGGCAGGGATGATGTGTAGATGCAATTCATTTAGCCTTTTATACAGCACTGGATCATGTGCTGCTTGAAAATCTGATTAACATTTTTAGTATTGCATGTCCTTGAGAAAGCTGATGTTAAAGAGGTGCAGAAGAGGGGAACTGGCAGATCTCAGGGTGGGTTTCAGTGAGTCTTACCCTCTGAGGAGCTGTTGCAAGTGGCATTTGGCAAAACTTAGCACAGGACAACACACTTTTCCACGCTGAGCTCAGCAATCCAGAAACTGTTGCTGAGACACAGAGGGTTTGAGATGCAAAGAATAACACAAGAGAAGAGTTCTGAGTCAAGAGTGGCCAAAGTCCTTTGAACAGACAGTGTCGTGAAGATGGAAATTAAATGAGACCTTCAGCAACTGGAGCAGAGCTTCTGTGAGTGATACAGATGCCCTAGTGGAGAAGCAGCCTGGCTCAAAACTGCATTGAGGAAAAGCTTTTCAGACAGGTTTTCAGAAAGCCCAGCATTTAGTCCATAGTGGGAATTGAGAGGTGGCTGGGTCAGTGGGTATAAGCATTTTTTTAGGGTGTGAAAAGTGTAGGTTATTAAAGAGCTGTTTAATCCATCATCAGAACCATCTGCTGATGAAAGATGAAGCCAGCTAGACTGGAATGATCAAGAACAGAGTAGATGGGTGATGTTTCTTGCTGTAACAAATGCTGTGTGGCTGCTAATGCAGTCTTATTGCCACAGCAATTAATTGAACAGGATACCACCTTTCTCTCAGCTATTTTCATAGACAAAACCTACACCTCAATGAGCTCTTATGTGAGTTGAAGCTCACTTCAAACCTGGAAGTGACTTCTGCCCACGAAGGAAGGATCTGTTTCCACAAGGCATTTCCTCCCAGGCAGCAACACACTTAAAAGCATTTAATAATTAATGGAACTTTGCAAAAGCCTTCAGAAGCATTACCATTCCCTGCAGAGCAGCGATGACATTAGAAGGAGAGACCTTCAGAAGTGACTCACCCCAGTCACAGAGTGAGTCAGGAGCAAACTGGGAATATGACATAATCCCCCATCTCCCTCCTTGTTGAAATGCCAGGTAGCAACTCTTACTGTTCTCTGCCTCTAGGTTTGGGAAGCACTTTTTGTTGATTTTAGCTTGAACTTCAGGCTGCCGACAAAGCATCTGCCAAGAGAGCAGCTCTGCCATAACAACATGATGCTGCTGTGGGAGAGGGAGATCTGATGGAGGGCAGAGGACAAATCTCACGAGTGTTTTGCAGGACTTGTCCATTTCACTATCAAAACATGTCCAGGAAGTGGTTTTGCTCCTCCTTCCATCTCTTTTTGTTTGACACAAAACTGCATCAGGTCAGAAACCAACCCAGGGATGAATTAATGGTCTTTCAGAAGTTCTTTCTAGTGCCAAACAGCTGCCTCAATGCTCCTTAGAAGCTCGATCTGCTCAGGGATTTTGTAGGGTTGTGTGTTGGACTGAGGAGCCTGCAGTGATCAAAAATCTGCTTGGCTACAAAGCTCAGGAGCTACCTCAGTCTTTTCAGACCAGGCTTCTCTGTCCATGCTTCAGCAGGTGGAAGTTAGATGTCTCTGCAAGCTGCAACACAGGTCTAACACCAGTTGTCCTCTGGAGAAGCACATAAAGGATTTTTCTTTTGATTGTGGCATCTAATTCTGGCATATTTAAAAGGTGAATGACAACTGCACTGTTCAAGCTTCCACCAGCAAAGCCTCCCAGGTACCAGACTTTGCCTCTAGCTAGATGTGATTACACAGGTCCTCCAGACCCCACAGGTCCCACCAGGAAGGTGTGGTTCTCATACTGCAACTATCAGGCCTGCTCCATCAAGTTGCCCTCAAAACATCAGGCCTTAGGTTACGTAAATCTTACCCATTACTCCACCCATCTTCTTCAGTGTTAGTGACTAGGAGACCAAAGGACCCTGGGAGAAGAACTGTAACAGAATAGATTTGTATGGCCACGTTTGGTCATACTGCACCAACAACACAAGCAGTGATTGAGCACTGGGGGCACTTGGCTCAGCCAGACTTTTGGGATTTGTAGATCCAACATCGTGCTGGGAAATCTGGAGTCCTGTGCTGCTGCATGGTCTGTGCTGCAGGCTGATCTGCCAGGAGCTGACCTATCTAGCAGTGTTTCATCTGAAGAGCTCTCCAAGGAAAGTGATATGTTATACAGAGGGTTTTTTATACAGCTATTCCAAGCTGTAGTGGGAAATGGAAGAAAAATAACTGGGTCATGTTTCCAGGGCAGTGAAGGTTGCATCTCCTCACACTAGGACCTTAAAACACTTGAAAGTTTCTTTGACCCCACCAACTTGCCACAGCTTCTGCCCTGACTCCTGGGTCACGTGCACTGAGCACAGCTGTCTAACAGACTCGGACATATGGTCCTTGTCTTTGACTGACTAAGTCCACCATTCAGTTTTTCTACTTTGTTGTTGGTCTTTAATAAGAAAAGGACTGCTCTGGTCCACACAGCTTTCTAGGTCAGCAGGAGGAGTGTTGCTTGCTGAGCTATGTGACTCAGACACTTCCAGGAACTCACAAGGCTGGCAGTTGGTCATTGTCAAATCTTCCACCAGGAGAGACAGGTGGCAACTCCAATACAAGAGGTGGACACAACTCTGAACTGGGTAAAGAGAAGATTCTCTGGGCTTCCCATCTTGGAGTACTCAAGGGGTGATGGCGGCTCTGCAGATCAACACATGATGAAACCACCAGTGCTCTTTTTGAGGTAGTTTGCTTCAAAACAACAGAAGGACATTGGCTATGAGCAGGGACTTCACAGAATGGTTTCTGGAGGGTCAAATCATCCCGTGTTTGAATGAGGGGTGGCAGGAACTCTTCATATTCAGGCATGTAGCTTGGTTAACTACAGCTGAAAATTCAGGAACAGATCCAGGAAAGGATAATCATGTTATTGATGTGGTAGATGGAGACAGAGATATCCCCCCTCTCTTTAATGACAAGTCTGTACTGAGTAGCACCTTATGTGTCTGTTGCTTGTGCCACAGACTGGAGCAGCCAGATGGGCCACAGATGTTTCATCATATCTCAGCTCCATAGTCCCCATTACTTCACCTGCCTTGTAGCTGGCTCAGAAGTCTGGCTCTGCATCTGTTTTGCAACACTGTCAGTCTTGCACAGAAGATACATTGAGAACCATCTTGGGTTGAAGAGCTCAAATCTGAACTGGCCACATCCCCAGTGCTAGAGATGATCATCCAGCCGGGGATGCTGGCAGCCATGTGTCTCCTGATGATGTTATGGCCATGTTCCTCAGGGACTATGGACTTTGACAAATCAAATCACTTGAGGAAAGGGTGTAATGAACTAATACTAGCATCTCACAGCACTCATCTACATCATTTTTTATGTCCACAACTCGCTCCTCACATGTAACTTGAGACTGACATAGCCCAACAGGGAGATGATGGCAGGACATGCAAGTGGGGAACTCTGAAGTTTGCTGAAGTTTTCTTTAGTAGTTGAGGTGAGGATAGGAACCCGTGTGTGCAGGGCAGGGACCTTGCTGGTCAGATACACAGGAGAAGCATGAGGAGGAGGCTTCCACTACTGGCTAGAAACACTTGTGATCCTGGTGTCTGAACTGTCCCTCTCACCCAAACGAGTGCTGGTCAGACACATCTCATACCCTTGATCTGCTGGTGGTGACCCTCTTTATCCAAAATTGTGGGTGCTTGTGCCTTCAGAGTAGGGGTCTCTGGGCTGATGCTCTTGCTGTCTCTGAAGTCCTGGGAAAGACTTTTCCTTCTCCCAAAGTTACACCTCAGTTCATAACGCCCAGGTCCTGTGCCACTTACTTTCATGTCCAGCCTGAATGGTGCTCTCTGATGGGACAAATGCAGTGACTGGACCATCCTTGCTCACTAATCAGCCTGGCATTCAAAGCAGATAAGAAACAAATCCCTAGTCTTGGTCTGGAGAAAGGGCACCTTTCTCACCACTTACTTTTCACACCCTATGCTGGGAAAGAATTTACCTGTTTCCAAAAGCCTTTCTCTGTGGTATTCATTGCCAGCATATAGGAGACTATGTAAAGCTCAGTTTATCTCCAGACACCCAGATGAAGGGCCAGTGATATCCTCATTGTACAGAAAAAGAGCTAAGGATTGGGAAGGCAAGAGTAAATGTGTTGGAGCATTCTGAGGACTAGGTTTATAAAAGGAACTGGGTTTTGGAAGATTTACTACCATACAGTACCTTGGGGGCTTAAAGGAAAAGCCTCCACTGCAGCAATGAATCTGGGGTATTCCTGTAAACCAGGTGCCACCATAAACAAAAACTCAGCACTGGTTTGGGCAGTGATTATCCAGGATTCTGTGTAGCTCTCTCCTAACTGAGAGCTGTGTGTAATGGCATGGAATCACTTCGGTTTCATTCATTTTCATAAACACACAGCAAAATGCAGCCCCATCTTCCTTTGCCAACCCTCCTCTCTCTCACTCATGCTTGCTCCTGACTTAGTGACTGATCAGCTCCTAATAGCTTTGCATAGTCCATCACAGTGCAAGTTGAGTTTCAGATGCAAAGCAGCCCTCTTTCTCCCCCTGCACTGTGCAGGCTCAGGAAAGCACAGGACAGATAGGAAACCTCTACTCATTTCTAGCTCCTTTGCTCCATCCAACCTGGTAGGAGGAGAAGGAAAGAGATGGTGCTGAGCTGACCTGTGGATCTGGAGTCAGCAATGGCAGGCCAGGCCACAGTAAGCCCTTATTTATTACATTAAGGCTTATAAATTCACCTGTATGTGTGTGAATATTCATAAGGATAGAAAATCCCTGGCACTGTCCTCTCCTCACTAGCTCCCACCCCTAAAGTTCCCACTTCAAATTGCTTTTGGCCAAAATTTGTCCAAAATTTTGCAGCTTTATACAGAATCTTGCCTGAAAAATTGTCACCCTGAGTAAGGTTTTGGAAATTACAACCAGATGGGAAGAGTGTCTCTCCATGCAGGACATACCAGACTTCCAGAATCATGTGAGTCCCACAGCCCAAACTGCCAGGCCAGCACACACACACTTAGACAAGAGGACTAGGAAGGAAAGCAAGCTCCAAGGGGAACTGAGGTAGCTTTAAATTCTGGGATATATCTGCTATAAAATATAACCTAATTAATAACAAAAAAACTATAATACTTACCCAGAAGCTGTCCTTCTATCAAGAAGCCACAGCTCTGTTCCAATTACTGTGCCATCAATTATAGTATCTGCTGCAAGGAGCCTTCCTGTTTTACCAGCCACCTTTGATATGTGGCTGCTCTGCTCCATCTCCTTTGAAGACCATTATAAATATTAAGATTAATTTAGGATTCTTTGGATCCCTGGTTGTAATTTAATAGGAAAAATCTCAGGCAGGAGGGCTGGTGCAAACCTGTTGTGGAGTGCTGAGGTCTGACTTTGGGCCAGGGCTGAAGGCAAATTCATCCCTGGCTCCACACTCCAGGACAGCCAAGCACTTCAGAAAAAGAGAAATGCAGCTCTCACAAAGGTTTAACTGTGCTCTTTTTTTGTGTGTGTGTGTGTGCAGAGGGAGGTAGAAAAAGTAGCCCAAGCTGCAGGTTAACTAGAACAACTAGATTAGCAGTGAATTGCTTTGTCTGCTCTGTGAATAAGGAGCTTTACACCCACATATTGTGATGTGGGATAGGATAGTAGTTTGTGCAAGGACTCCAAATGCTTTCTTATTTACAAGTCTTTATTTTAATACTGTGAGCAGTTTCTGGATAAAGGACAATTCTTTTTACTTGTGTGAGCTGTCCTTTAGAGCAACTGAAGATCACATTGGGAATATCTCTGAAATGCACAGTGTATGGAAAAGAACCCTGCCCAACCCATCTCATACTCTCTGGGATGCTGAAGGTGTTGCAAGACCCCCCACCCAGCTCCCGTGGGGTCAATGAGAGAATGCCACTCTAGGCTTGTAGGGTGGCCAGTGAAAGCTCCTTGAATACTCATTTGCAACTGTCCAGGAACCTCTAGGTCATGGCTCTACAGGGCATTTGTAAAATGTGTGTTTTGTACAGACAGGACCACGGAGACTGTTCAAGCCTTGCTGCAGAACTGCCCAGTGATCTTCTCCCAGCGCTGCCTGCTTGGCCTGAAGCAGGCACAGCTCTCACCTTTCCTGCTAGCCACCCACATCTATCAATGCCTCAATCCTCTTGTCCACATGCTTCAGTACCACACACTCACTTCATCTGCAGTCACAGGGCATGGGCTGGAGGGAGGGAGATACACCTGACCCCAGGCAGCAGTTATTTCACTTTCCATCAGTAGGTCCTGTGGCATCCTTGTCCAAGGGGCAGAAATTTTGCCTTTGTGAGCAGAAAGGGGTCTCAATATTCCTTGCTGGAGATGTGCCTTGGACACTGATCTAAGTGAGAGTTGTTAGCACATACTGCTCCTCTGCAGACTAACAGGTGAAAAATCTCAGGGGAGGAAGTCTTTAAATGGGGGAGGAAGGGTGGGGTTGGGGGTGGCATATTGCCTTCTCATCTGCATGCAGAGCCATCGATTTCTCCTGCCACAGTATCTCTGCATGAAAGCCTGGGGTTGCTGGCAGCTGCTCCCAAAAGCTCCTGTCCACATGTGGAAGCCACAGCTACCATAAAAGGGTTGTCTCTGTGCTGTAGGGCAGCCTGTGCTCACCCACCTCTGTGCTGACAGCAGCCAGCTCCTCCAAGGTAAAGGGGACCCCATTCCCCCGAGGCAAGAAACTCGGTGTCCCAGGTTGCAGTGTCAAAGTGTGCCCTTGACTGACCTCCTCCCACCTGCACGGTGGCCTTGTCAGGGCACTGCCCCTGAGTGTGGGGCTGTTAGCTGGTTACTCAAGCTCTCTGTATGCAACTAGTGAGTCGGAGTAATTGTTATGAGTGATAGCAGGAGAGCGTGTTAGTGCTCATTAGAGACAAATTGTGCTGCCTGCTGTGAGCAAAATAAAGAGGCATTTACCCAGCTTTCTCGGTGGCTGTGTTTACACAGAAACATCCCTGTCTGTGAGACTGAAGAGCTCATTCTACCGGAGAACCCCAGGACCGGTGGGTAGAAGAGAACCTGGGAACACTGGACAGGGATGGTGTGGTCCCTCTGTCCTGTCCCGTCTGAGGAAGCTCAGCCTGGGGGTGTTCATAGCTGGCCTTAAGTATAAGAGAACCAGTCAACCGTGATGGAAAAGCTTTACCACCAGGGAAATCTGGCAGCAGTCGTGGACTTTGGTTTAATCTCCTCCATTAACTCAGCCCCCTCAGGCTGTTGACGTGCTGGAAACAGTTTACTGCAGCTAGGTCACCCATCAGCTCTCCCTGTCCCTCCAGGCTGGCTGCTTTCCAAAAAGTGGCCACCTCTGTGCCACCTCTGTCTGCAAGTGAGTTGGTAGGAAAACAGCACATTGTTGCTTTGGGTGGAGAGGATGAGGAACCAAACCACTCAGGACTTGGCTGAGTTCAGCTACTCCTCAACCCAGATGTTTTTCTAGCTCTGCTCTCAGGGCCAACTGTTGCTGCAGCCGTCTCAAGGCAGAGGCTGGACACCGTTGGTGGGTCTCGATTTCTGCCCTGCGCATCGGCGGTGCTCCTGCGGCTGCAGCAGCCTGTGCAGTCAGCCCCACCCCAGCACACCCCCCAGAGACCCAGCATTGTTCTTCATACTGAAATGACCTTAGAATCATAGAATCATGGAATTTTTAAGATTGGAAATGACCCCTAAGGTCATCCAGTCCAACCATTAACCCACCGCCACCAAGTCTACCCTTAGACCATGTCCTCCAGCACCGCATCTCCCCGTCTGTTAAAC
>VXBZ01004948.1:82903-110344 GCA_013399135.1 Heliornis fulica | reverse complement strand
CGAGCCCTGGGGAACACCACTGGTGACCGGTCGCCAGCTGGATTTGGCTCCATTCCCCCCCACCCTCTGGGCTCGTCCATCCAGCCAGTTTGTAACCCAGCACAGAGTGCACTTGTCCAAGCCATGAGCAGCAGCTTCTGCAGGAGAATGCTGTGGGAGACCTTGCTGCTGGGGATTCAAACTTGACTCACTGGAACATCCTCCTCCTGCACCTTCTAGCACAGCAACAGAGAACAGCTTTTACCCCAGGCAAATCAGGAGGAGACATTTTCCTGTCAATCATGGGGCAGTGGGTACTGAAGCAGAGGAAGGGGCCAAGTGTTTCATGCATCTGCTGCTTGAGGGGGGGTGCTGGCTGCAGATTTGCCTGTTGAGACAGGGAGCTCGCTGGCTGCACTGCGTGTTCAGGAGCCCTGCAGGGTTCTGGTTGCATATGGCCTGGCTCTCTCCCCACAGAGCTCTCACTGCAGGGCCTCAGCTCGTTCACTACAACCATTTGTCACTGGAAAAGTGTGTGCACTCAAGGATGCTCCATGTGGCACAGCTTTGTGCTGGCTCCAGCACCAGTAAATGGCTCGTTTTGCCTTCCCACTGGGACAACCCAAGCTGTGAATAACCTTTATCTGTGTGGCTGCTCCTGGGCTGCTCAGTGACTTTCCAGTAACAAATTAACAAAATACAACAGTCCACTTGTATTTATTGATTCCATGTGTGCATGGGAAATCCTCACACTTAAGGACTATTTCAGAACTGTGGAGATTTGGGTGTCCCTTGGACCAAGCAGCTCCCTGCCTGGGATATGGTCCTGCTTGGAGTGACCTTCAGGAGCAGCAATTGCTCATCCCCTGGGGCATGCTAGTCTGCACTGGACCTGCTTCCCACCTTATTGGCCCAGCAGGGAGTTCTGGGAGTGTTAATTCATGATTTTACCCATCCTTGTTATGGTCTGAAGATATTTTCCAAGGCAGCCTGGTAGCAGGTAATTGGACAGATCAAAGAGCTCGAGAAATGGATTTAGTCAAATATTGGATTGTGTGATTAATCTGCCTTCCACATCATGTCTTTTTCCCAAGGTAAATTCAAATTAGCATCTGTTGGAGAGCCTATTAGTCAATGCCTGGGCTCCAGTGCATTGGAATTCAAAGGCTTTCCTGAAACATGAGACAATTTCTCATTGTCTCAGAAGCCAGCAGCCACCTTCTTCATTTGTAATTAACAAAACCACTAGAGAGCCACAACATGTAGCCACTACTTCCAGACGTGCATCCCCACCCTGTACAGCTGCCATGATGGCTGTATCTTCCCATCAGCCACATGTGGGGTATGGAGAGCTGGATCTCAGAGCAGGCATTGCCCTCACAGAAGGGTTGTGTTGAGCAGAGTAGCTCTAAACAAAATGTTGAAGGATTATGGGATGGAGATTTAGGGGATACACAGACAATTGTGATGGCTGTGGGCAATCATACAACTTTGTGGAAGCTCAGGCTGTTAATAAACTTGTGCTAACACAGAGAAGACATGTTCCTAACCACAAGCACATCTGAGCACAGCTGGATCAGCACAGCTAAGGTACTCCACAACTGAATCGGGTGGAACCAGATTTTTTTGTCCCAGCTGATTTGTCCAAGCTGCCAATCACATTTCCAGGAGCAATCCAAAGCCCAACTGCTATGAAGCTCTTAAGAGACAAAGTTCATCATCCCATGTGGAAAGCCCTGAAGGGACATTACTAGGAGGTTGCAGCATGCAGCCTCTTACGTGTTTGTGTTTGTGGGGAGGTGGGACCCAGTGGTGAGAACACCCCAGGAGACCTGATACACCTCAGGGCATGCAGAGTGCAGAGGTTGTGTCCTTTTCAGCAACTGTATCAGTGTAGTCTGGTAACTCACACCTTAGGACAGGGCAGGGGGTGTTGTCCCAAAGGAAAAGAAAGTTCTCCAGGTCTGTGTTCATGGCAACTCCAGCCATGGGTGATGTGTATTTGGAGAGTGTCTTTGAGGGAGGTGGCTTTGCAGCACATACACAGTCCTGGCTGTACATAAAGCTGAAGAAGTTCTAGACTCAATTCCTTCACTTTCTCTAGATATGTCTAGAAAGCACTTGGTCTGCCATGATTCAGCCTGAGACATCCTTCCTGACAGGAAAACCTACTAAAAGATTTGCTGATGAGTTTTGGAAAATGGGTCAATGACATGTTCACATCTATGTGCACAAAGTCTGTGAGAAAGCAGGGCAGATGTTCTGCAGGATCAGCTGTGTGTGCTGCAGAACACGCTGATAACAAAGGTCAGACCAAACTAGGTCACAGAATCCCAGAATCCCAGAGTGGTTGGGTTGGAAGAGACCTCAAAGGCCATCTACTTCCAAACCCCTGCCATGGGCACAGACACCCCACCAGCCCATGGTGCCCAAAGCCCCATCCAACCTGACCTTGAACCCTACCGTGGGTAGACACAGCTTCTCTGGGCACCCTGCACCAGGGCCTCACCAACCTCATGGGAAACAGTTTCCAACCTCAAGCCCCTGCTGCTGCAGCACAGCAGCCACACTCAGTTTGAGATGAGGACACCTTTTATGTCCATATTGGGTGAGCTGTCACACCTGTCCAACACAGCCCTGCCAAACAGAGGGGTAACAGCAGACTGGGACAAACCCCAAATCACTGTTTTTAAAGCTGATAAACACTGGCAAGATCCAATTTACATATTATGCAATATTTTTCTTGAGTTTTTTTTTTGGGGGGGTGGGTTGTTTGTTTCTTTCTTTGGTTATTGGGTTGGGTTTGTGTGTGTGTTTATTGTTTTCAATTTCCCTGTGTTATTACAGAGAGGTCTGGTGTGGCTTTGCAGCTGACACAGCAGTGACCAAAGCTGATCCCAAAAGCACCACCACTGACCTGGATTTAGGGGTCAGAGTAGCACAGCGACTCGACGTGACTCAGCAGCAGGAAAGCTATCTGTGTCCTTAGATGTACTGACAGAGGAGATGGACCAGGGCAGGGAGGTGACTTTAACCATTGGGGATGACTGTGCTGGGGCCAGCTGCACGCATTAAAGGGATGATAAAAAGTGAGTGAGTGCAAAAAAGAGCCATAAAAATGATTTGAGTGTAGGAGAGGACACTTTGAAGTGAAGGATTTGAAAGCTTGATCTGGTTAGCTAATTGAGGAGACACTTGAAAGGCAATGTGCTCACAACATACAAGTAACTTAGCAGGGAAAAACACCAAGTTCTGAAAGGCTCTTCATTAAACTGGGAAAGATTCTAACAGTACCAGTTTCCAGGAGCTGAAGCCAGGTATATTCAGAGTGGACAAAAAGGTGCAGAGCTTTACCAGGAAGGATGATTGGGGGCTAAGCACTTACAGAACCAATGAACTCCCCTTCTTTTAACTATTTCAAGGTATCCCTTTGGGATGTTTCCTTGGCCTGAATGGTTTCACTCATCACACTGCTCTCTGAAGTAGCCCTGAGTACAGCCTGCAACAGCAACAGGGCCCCACAGCATCACCAGAACTTCCTCCGTTCCCCAGTGGACTCTGCAGAGACCCGTGTTTCTGTTTCAACTCTCGCTAACCCACGGTCTGCTCCAAGAGTCCTCTCACACATACTCACCTGACCCTCTTGCAATTCTTTGGGATGTTTAACATACTTTCCAAGGGGAGTTCAAAAGATGAGTTAATCTCTGTGGAATCTAAAAGAACTGGGCAACCAAATGTTTGTGCAACAAGCACCAAAATTCCCTTTAGGGCTGTGCCCATGGTCTTCACTCACTCCCTGGAAACTCTGTAAACCCCAGAGCCTCTCAGTGAACAGGACCTTACATCTGGATCAGCCAGCCAACAGGACTTACTTCAATCCATGTTGTCCTGCTGCAGGTTTAACCAATAAAATGGTTTTCTAGGAAAATGGAAAGCATTTGCTTGATGGCTTCTTTGAAGATGGATACAGCCAATGGTCTTCCTCAGGCTGTTCTCCTCTACCAGGGAAGAACTGCATGCATCTTCATTTCCCAGTACTGATATAGACAGGAGCCAGTTTTAGTAGGCACATGTTAGTGTGACATGTTCAGAATTTTGAGTTTCAGCAGGTTTAGCAAAAGACTGGACAATAGTAGGGAGGAACAAATTAGCCAGCAGATGCCTTTTAACAAAAGGGCCTCACCCAGCAATAGGGATGAGATAACAGAGGCTGTTAGAAAAGATAAGCAGGGATATGGGGCAGTTTGAGAGGACAGCAGTTGCCTACTCATCACAATTTGGCACTCCACACCAAAGGTCAAGAGTGCATCTTGAAGAAGACTACGAGCCTTCCTCCCAGAGACCCCAGCCCACGACCACCGGACGGCAGTGCGCAGGCGCCAGGGGAGGAGACTCTTGATAATGAGCTCTCAGAACTGTTTGAAATAACTCTTGGAACTCTCTAGAATAAGCCAACCTCTTCTCAGGAAACCTTATGTACGTGCATGACTTTGTGTACTAAACAGCCCTCTGTTTTGGTGAAACAGTGTGCAGGCACAAGAGGCGCCGGCCCCCTCGCACCCGGCGTCGGAATAAACAAACCTGCCACGGGTTGTGAGGTTTGATTCCACAAGTCAGTACAACCCTTCTGGCCAGGATGTCTTACAAATCATACCTTATAAAATAAATAATGATTATGTATATGCCATGTGTATAACAATGGAGAGCTGTCAGGGATTAGCACAGATTTGAGGATCGGGCCTCAAGGAATGTTTGGAGGAACCCTCCCTGCTCGTCACATGGTGATCATGGAGAGATGAATGAGCACAAGTGGGTGCTGTGCTATGGTCAGGGTGGAGAGGAAGTTCTCTTGATGAGTCTCACTTATCAGCAGTCACATCCTATTCTGTAGACACAAATTTAACCTTAAACCAGACAATCCACTGTGTACACATAGAAACTGAGGGGAAAGAGATGGCCCCTGACAAAGCACTTCTCCACTCTCATTGCCTGTCAGTGTTAATAGAGCTTTTTTATTGTTATCTGCATCAACTCATACCAATTATTCTATTCTTCTGCCTACTGGCACTGCTCCCAGATGCAGAGGTCATCTGAAGTCAAGTATATCCCAGTTGGCAATCAACTGTCTCATTAATTTGCAGAGATGACTCTCGTTTCTTTTCCCATACACCATCATCTGTGCAACGAGCCGACACTTTGCTCCAGAAGTTCTCAGTCACGTACCCCAGGTCCCTGTTTATTCTGTCCTATCAGCCTGGCCTGGGCTGACACTAGATGCTGTCATTAACTCAGCCCAGATGTTCCTAAACCAAACAAGCTGAGGACAAATGACTCCCTAGAGACAACAGGTGAGGAATCCCACCTGGTTGGTACAGATAAGGAAGAGGCAGAATCAAAAACCTGTGGGATGGAAAGCAAACATCTAGGCCTGCTGGCCAATGGGTGATTCTGGCTCCACTGTGATCTCCAAGTGGATCTGTGACTGATTCTTCTTATTAGCCTTGGAAGCACCTTCCCTGACAAGCTGATTCACCCTCTGGGCTAAAGCCCAGGAGACAGAGGACCAAGTGAAGCACACACAGTCCAGATGGGAATGGCTTCACCTCTGGAAACAGCCCTGCATAACTTACCTCCAAGGCTGGAGAGCAGAAGCAAAGACAATCACTCTACTCTCCTTAGGCCTGCAGGTACAGGGAGATCTCAGCTCTGCACCCAGGAGCAGAGCTGGGCTGTTAACTAAACACAATGCACTGTAAAGCAGCCCTGGAACTCGGGGCTCAGCACTGGGTTATCAAACCCAAGCTGTTCCCAGGTGACTGTGATGCTCTGAGCATCTTTTTCCAACTCTGCTAGGTAGGTGTGCTGCCAGCACTGGTGAGACCTCCATCCTCTGTGAGAGCACACCAGAGCCATGACCCCCAATGGAGTCCTTCCTCATAATACTTGTCAAGTAGGCATCCTCAACCCCTTCTGCATTTCCTGAACTAAAATTTTATTAGCATATTCGACATTAATAAGAAAAGCCTAAGTCTATTGCATCTATGTTACCTTGGCCTGCAAACATGTTACTTGTTTGCTTGACAAGACTCATGTCCTATAAAGCCTCAAAATCTGGCCACAATTATAATGCTGGCACTTAATTCAACTTTAGAGGACTCCATATGGCCTTCCACTTATGCTCATTTCCCAAGCACCTCATCTAGTTTGTTTATCCCAGCTGACCTTTTCCTGATGTTCACACACTTTGAGGTCTTTGGAAATTCCCTGGTGTTTGAGGACAGCATGTGAACAATGGTGGGTGAGCAACATTCTCAGCTGCCTGGGAAGAGCCATGGGCAAGTCAGTTCAGTGCACTGAGCTCAGTAGACATCAGCACCATTGCCTAGTTACAGATGGTGGGATTCATTCTCCTACTTTAGCAAATGCAAGAAACTATCTCCCAACATGTAAAATCTTCATTAAAAACATAAGGCTCTTGTGCCCACCTGTTCACATTTGGGACTAGTCCAGAGGACATCTCATGGCATCCTTCAAAAGAAATCCCAGGGTAAGGAGAAGAAGGTTGAGGGAGACACTTTGTGTCCATATTGATCACCCCTTGACACATGGCCAGGACACGTTTCCACAGGTGATCCTGGAAGTGATACCCAGGAGCAATCTTTGAAGAAAGGGTAGGGACAAATCACCCCTGGAGATGTCTCTGTCTCTGCACAGTCCAGAAACCAAATTCATGTTACAAGCTATGAGCAGACTTGTGAAGCTAAAGAAGTCAGTCCAGGCCCCCTAGGCTTCATCTTCCTGACTTACTTCTGTCCTTTCCACATTTCTATGAGAAATTTTCCCCGCTCTTAGAAGTGGGACCTGACCCACTGAGAAGGAATCCCATGCCTGACTAACTTCTCCTAGGGCCCTTTGAGTCCCTTAGTAATTCCCCACACCTTGCAGCTCTGGTTTGTGAAGGTTTCTTTCTCCTTTTCAGTCATTCTGAACGCAGCACTGTTTGACTCCATCCATCCTCCAGGCATTTAGACAGACCTGCCTCTCTGCTTGTGGCTTTTTGCTTCCAAATTCCTTTCTATAAAGAATTTTTAGGTTTTGTTCATTGACTTTTTCTCCTCTATGATTTTCTGTTCATAGTTATTGTTAATGTGGAGAACTTGGTCCTTTTGAAGAATAAATAATTAATTTCCAGGGCTGACATCTTTCTCCACTGTAATCAGAGCCATATCATGTTCCCTTCTGCCCTGTGTGGGGCCTTTTGTACTGGAAGGTGAGGGCTGGATCTTGTGAGGCTTTCAGCTTTCTCCTCATGGCCTCCAGCACATCTCTTGGGTAGCACCTCTGGTCTCCCCGTGCTTTGTGCAATCAGCAGTGAGAAACACTCCCTGGATAGAAGGATCTCCTAGGGCAGAATATGATGCATAGATTAAGGGAATGAGTGGAGGAGGGGTGCTGGAATCTCCACATTTTTGGTAATAATTTGCCAACAAGAAGCTCATTTTGTGGTGAATAGCTGACAGATCTGTCTCAAAACCTGATCCAGGCAGGAGCCGAACCTTTTAATGGACTCAAAGTCGCCACACGTCACTTTGCATAAACCCAGGTAATGTCACAGAGTAGTTGTCCTGATTTAGGCAGGGATAGAGTTAATTTTCTTCCTAGAAACTGGTGTCATTATGTGATTTGGATTTAGGGTGAGAAAAATGTTGCTAACATGCTGGTTTTAGTTGTTTGCCAAGCAGTCAAGGACATTCCAGCTCCTTGCATCACCCCACCATCGAGGAGGCTGGTGGGGACAGGGCCAGAGCAGCTGACCTCAGAGGCCAAGTGTCAATGCTGTACCATAGGATGTCATGCTCAGTGTATGTCTGGGGGAAGGGGGAGCAGGGAGTGGGGGGACATTCAGAGTGATGACATTTATCCTCCCAATGCTGCCTATGATGCAGCCCTGCTGTCCTGGGATGGCTGAACACCTCCTGCCATGGGAAGCAGGGAATGAATTCCTTGCTTGGCTTTCCTGGTGTGGGGGTTTTGCTTTACCTGTTGAACTGGTGTTTCCCAACCCATCACTTCTCTCACTTTTACCCTTCTCATTCTCTCCCCTGACCCACCACAGTGAGTAAACAAGCAGCTGTGTGGGGTTTCTTTCAGTTGGGGTTAAACCATGGCAGTTGCTAAAGGGAGGCACAGAGGCCCTCAGTTTCCCCACCCCCTCCCCAAAATGTGCCTGGCAAACCAGGCTCCTGAGCCTGAGGCATCCCCAGCTCCTCCAGCTGTGCATAGAATGCATTTTCCCCTTCAGCACCTCACCCTGCAGAGCTGTCCCCAAGCAAGGTCAACTCAGCCACCAGGTGCTGGGTGACCCAGGGTACCCTGGGACATCGAAGGGGAGGCTGCTGTACTCCACAGAGGCTGGTCAGTGTGGCCATGCTCATGTGCTACCATAGCCTGTTCTTGGTCACTCCAGCAGCCAAGCAAGAGCAGCTCAGGGCATCCCATCACATTGGACACCCAAGACAAAACAGAGGTCACAGGATCTGGTGTGGACCCTGACTCAGGGCACCTGTGTTAGTGCCTGTCTCTCTCAGGGGTGTGTGGATGGCCCACAGGGTTCCGTGGGGCCTCTCATATTCTTCTCTGATGCTCAGGACATGGTGATAGTAGTGGGAGACCTGTAGCACTGTGAGGATGGGCTGTGTGATGTGCCCCTGATTTCTGAGCAGAGTGCTGTTGGTAGAGCTGTACAAGCTGGCTGCAAGGAGCAGAGCATGCCCAGAAAACTAACCAGTCATCATTGCTGTAGGTGCACAAAGCAGTCCTTGCCTGAAAACACCTCCCCATCCTGTCCAGGCATTGCCCAATGCACTGCCCAAGAGCAGCCCTGGTCTCTCCAGGTACCTGGAACCTGCAGGGAGCAGGGAGGGGCAACATGGCTGGAGCCTATGAGACCTTCCTTAGGAGGGTTAATCACTGGCTGAGAAAGGGATTTTGAGGAAAGGTCCTCTCAGCCCTGGTTCTAGCTGTACTCCTTCCAGCCCAAACCTCAGGGATATTGCTGTGGGCATCAAACTGCCACAGTCTCCAGGCCTATGGAGACCTGCAAGGTCCTTGCTGGTGACACCTGCACAGGCAGCACCAGGTGCCACGGGCTGTATCCACACCAGCTTAAGCCTCTGCTGCCCCACTGTCAGCCTGACATCCATGCTGACAGTGAGGCATTGCCACATCTGCTGTCATCCCTAAGGACAGCCACACTCAGCTTTGGGTGTCCTGATCCATACCAAATGACACGCTTCTGTTGGCCCACCACCCCCATGTTGACCCTGATAGAGGGGTATGTTAACAGTCACCTCTGAGGTGTGCACTGGGGAAACTGAGGCATGCACAGTGGTCATAACTGTGTTAGACACCCCCTCCTGCTGGGCTGTAGTAGCAGAAGGTGTGACAAAATCGTGGGACATTCTCCATGCAGTGTGATCCCCATCCCAGGATGGGAGATTGTCGGTCCTCTCATTGCCCTAGGAGAGGGAAAGCTCATCGTTGCCTCACAGCTCAGTGTTACTCAAAGCTCCACAGCTCCCCCATGGCCCTTCACTCCTCAGCACACCACCATTTCCCCATGGACCATTGTCTTCTACTACACTTGCCAGTGAACATGGGATATCAAGACTCTGGCAACCGGATCTGAGGGTCTTCCATCACAGTGGCTCTAGAATTTGGGCCTGGGAAGAAGCTTGTTCTTCTGAACACAGTCCTGATCCAGGTGCTGCCCACAAGTTGGGTCAGCCCTTGGAAATGGAGGAAAAGTGGGCAAGCAAGAATGGGCTTATCAGAGTGCTTCAAGTCCAAGTCTGCCCTCTCATATGCTGTGCTGCCTCCTGGAAGGAAGGGAGGTGCAGCCATGGAGATACGGTGGGATGTGAGCACTGCCAGAGGTGGCAGATGTGGGGACTCCTGCTCTGGAGACTGGTGTGAGAGCAGGACATTTTGGGTCTGCACAAGGGGAAACAGCTCCTGTGTATTTGCTGCACATGTCATCACAGATTCCCATGTATATATTCCAATTAGGAGACTAATTACCTCAGTTTATACCAGCATCATTGTGTGGAGGCATCTCCACGTCTTTACCCTCAGTATCTTCTCCCAGCCTCGGTCTGAGCAGACCTCCCATCACTCACAGGCAGCCCCCACCTCCATCTGCTACTGAAGAGAGATAAACAGCCCTGTGTTCAGCAAGACACCTCAGAAAGCAATTTGTTCCTCATTATCTAATCATCTTCCTCCTATCTACTGCTTCTTCCCAATGATAACGTTACAGTAATTAATTGAAGCACTCGTTAAGTAGACAGTGTGCAGCCCGCGTGTAGGCACTGCCATAACCCCCCAGCTCCATGTGGAGCACACGGTGATGGCAGATGGGGAGTGGGGCAGGATCGTTGTGTTCACATTTCTCCTGTCTGTGCTCTGACACACTGAATGGACACATGGAGCCAACAGCTCTGCCAGGCTGCAGCCAGCCACGCTCTCGCTTCGTCTCAGCAGCTCACTGTGGGGTTGGCCAAGGCCCTCTGAGCCCTGCCTGGCTCCTAACCTGCCCTGTCTAGGCAGCCCCACGTGTGCCAGGCGTTCTCATCACTGTCACCTCGGCTCTGCAGTGAAATCTGCTAAGCAGAGAGGGTGATGCACAGCTCTGGGGTGTGTTCAGCAGAAATCCTGGGTCTGGAGCATCCCACTGCTTGGCCACCTCTCAGGGGTACAGCCAAGCTCTAGGTCCAGGAGAGCATCATCCACTGCTCGTGGCATGGCACGGGTGAGCGTGGCAGAGCCAGAAGGCAGTTGGAGTTAGGTAGCCTGAGGGTTGGTGATGGGGGTGCAGAGGAGAACCACAGCCCACGAAGAGGAATGTGCAGCTCTTGTCCACAGCAGATTCATGGGCCAGGCTTTTAAAATACAAGTCCAAGTTTGGCCATGGGCCAACAAGGGTAGTTGAAAAAGCTCCATGAACTTAGGACCACCGAGTTAGGAAATTTTAACTCATGGTGGGCAGAAAGAGTGTGGAATGATGCACATGGTAAATTCCTGATGCAAATGGTGAATTAGCCCACTGGGAGAGGAGCGCTGCTCGATCTTGTCCTCACTAACAAGGAGTGTCTGGTTGAAGCACTGAAAGCTGAAGGTAGACTTGGCTGCAGCGACCATCAGACGGTGGAGCCCAGCACAGGGCCACCAAGATGATGAAGGGAGTGGAACACGTTCCTTGTGAGGACAGGCTGAGGGAGCTGGGGCTCTTCAGCTTGGAGGAGACTGAGGGGTGACCTCAGTCAGTGATTGATGTTTATAAATATGTTAAGGGTGAGTGTCATGAGGATGGATCCAGGCTCTTCTCAGTGATGGCCAGTGATAGGACAAGGGTCAATGGGTCCAAGCTGGAGCAGAGGAGGTTCCATGTGAATGTAAGGAGAAACTTTATCACTGTGAAGATGACGGAGCACTGGGAGAGGCTGTCTAGAGAGGTTGTGGAGTCTCCTTCTCTGGAGACATTCCAGACCAATCTGGACACAATCCTGTGTGATTTAATCCAGGTGATCCTGCTCAGGAAGGGGCTTGCACTAGGTGATCTTTCGAGGTCCCGTCCAACTCCCAACAGTCTGTGATTCTGTGAATCATCAAGAATAATGGATCTGGTTCTTCCTGGGCCTGCTGGTGTTTTAAACTCTAATGGGTTTGGCCCATTGGCCTTGCCTGTACCCTCTGCTGTAAGAGAAGGAGAATCTTTCACTCTGAGACCCTGTAGCCTCCACCACCCCAATACTTGTCCAAGACTATATCAGGTCTCTGCACTAAAAAGACTGAGCAGTGAGTCAGAAAGGTTCTGAAATTAATTCCCATTCTATGTCTGGATTATCCCAAAACCTTTCAACTTTTTTGAGAAATGAGAGAAAGACCTTTGCTGATGCTGTTCCACTCGATGGATCAGAGCCAGGTTGAAGAGTGTGCACCTGGGAACAATCAATTGCTTGAGTTGTTCCACCAGAGAGATGTCCCCACATGCATTGTCCTCTCCTGGCTGCCCAACAGCCTGGTGGTGAGCCCCAGGCACCTGGAGATCAGCCCTCAAATCCTATTCCAGTTCAATGCAAAGTCTTAAGACAGATTCTCATGTGAATGCTCTAAGCAGCAGGATCTCCAGTGTGGTGGGTTTTATGTGCTGATGCAAACAAAACTTCCATAATGGACATGAGCCACTTTTCCTTGGGTAGTTTTCATCAAACCTCACTCAATACTAAAAATACTTCCTTAGTTTTTTCCAAGGCAGGATTTTTTTACGGTGAGACTAAGGCACCTGAAAACCCAGGGGTGTCACAGACACTGGTGCTATCACAGCTGACAGGTCCCCCATCCCAGCTCCTTCCCATACTCTTGGAAATGTTTAGCCAAGATACTGAATGTAGGTTTGGAGTTTCACCTCATGGCTTTGGCACTGACCAAAATGAATGTGGTGAGAGTGTCTTAAAAGTGAACCTTAAAGTTTTTGCATAGGTTAAGTGGGCTTGAAAACCTTTAGAGAGCCTCAAACAATCCTCCTGCACTAACAGGCTCTATGGTTCTCTAGATGTCATGAAATTAGAAGGGCTGCTTGTAACTCCATGAATGTCTTCTACAATCTAAAAGCTTTTTAAATGAGGTTCACAACCATTAACAAGGTAAATATATTTGTAGATCTGTTTGGGCAATTACAGTCATTTAAAAACAATGCATAATAATGGACTTGTATCAAATAAGCCATTGCTAATTAAATGTATTAATGCCACTTTATAAAACGAATGCATCTGGCTGATAGGTTACACCTAGTTCTGTTCTGTAAATAATTGAGCAGTGACACATGCAGAATTTGCATCACTGGGCATTGCCAGTGCTGGGTAATAGTTTTAATAAATTTTGTGGAACCAATCTACCAGCCAGGCCATTTTTTAAATGCATCTAACCTACAGTTTCTTCTGCTCTGTGAAAAACAGCTGCAGTAGAATGGAGTGGGTTAATCACACAAAAAAAAAGGGACACCATTACAAAGCCTTTGTGAAGGCTTCACTTTGAAATGCACTCTTCTGCCAATTAAAATTTGCAGCAGGTAGGACACTCCCAGGCTATGGCAAAGCCATCTTTCTGTCCCAGGAGAGTTCACTCAGTTGTAGCTGATGCTAAGTGCTCAGTGGCACAATTTTCCTTCTATTACTTTCATCCCTTTGGAAAATGTCACCAGTCTGAAGTTAACTAATTGACCACAGACCTTGTGAGGGCACAACCCAAAGCAGCCCCACAGGGTGCTGTGAAGTGTCAGCAGCTGCAGAGACCCTTACAGAAGAGAAGGCTGTGGGGGGGCCTCATTGAAGCCTTCCAGGACTTAAAGGGAGCGTATGGACAGGAGGGAATCAGGTTTTCCCAAGGGCAGAGAGTGGTGGGACAAGGGGATGGAGTGAAGCTGGAGGAGGGAAGAGTTAGGTTGGAGATCAGGGGAAGTTCTTCATGGAGAGAGTGGTGAGGGGCTGGAAGGGGCTGCCCAGAGAGGTGGGGGATGCCCCAACCCTGGAGGTGTTCAAGGCCAGGTTGGATGGGGCCCTGGGCAATCCTGTCTAGCTCCAGGCCTGGAGGTTGGTGGCCCTGCCGAGCTGGCAGCTGTCCTCCAAAGAGCTCATGAACAGGAGAAGTTCACCTTTGACTAATGCCTCACTGCTAATGAATGGCCAGCCCCACTGTATTTAATTGCCTGCTTCAGGCAGATATGGCTAGAAAATCTCATGCCTGTCAAGTTTTTTATCCCCTTAAAGCACCAAATTATTCACTATCATCTCGTAGCATTTTGCAGCCAACTCCTTCCTGTGATGATTTTCAAAGGATGAAGAATGAATACCCTGGTGACATTTCTAGTATCTATAAATATCTCCCCACTACCCTGCCTGCCCAACTGGTGAATTATGCAGGAAGATATATATAATAAAACAATCAGATCCATTTTGTTGTCAACATCCCATTCTTCTTCAGCTGGCAAGAGAACAGCCAAGGCTGCTGCTCTGGAAAGCACAAGCAGAAATGGGGAATTACTGAACTTACCTTACCCTGTAGGTATGGGGCATGTTGAGGGGACAGCATAGAGGCTGGAGAAAAGGAAGAAGGATTTTTACAAGAGAAGCAGCATGAAGTTTCTGACAGTCACAGTCTCCAGAATGGCAGGAAAACCCACATAGGGATCACTGAGAAGCTTGTGGGAAAAAAAAAAGCATTGAAGAAATACCAAAGAAGGACTACTGGAGCAATGCTACCTGGAGCACGATGCACTTATGATACATTCTGGTCCTGCTTTTATGTGTTTAATTCAGCAGTGCTCTGTTTATGCAACTAAACCTCCTGCACAGTGAAATACATGGAGAATTTGCAAACCTGTGGGAAGTGACTGGTTTATGTTACATGTGTAATTGGCAGGTTTTAATTTAAATTGCTGGGATTTAATTTAATAGCAAAGCTTTCCCTAGCTAACAGACCTCTTCTAGCCAGATACTTATTATGTGGGGTACTCTACAGAATCTGTTACCTCATTTATGAGTTAAGAGACATATTAAAATTGGAAGCTTAAGACATCTCTCTGCCTTGCATTATATATTTGCAGATGTCTTTTGCTTAGCCATAACTAGCTATTTCATCGTTAATTTTTTGGGACTGTGCCTTAAAGACACTGCCTGGCAATTAAAGTTCTTCCCAGGAAGTTTTCCCACCTTACCTTTATCCAGCAAGTTGTCATTCCCCAGGACTGCAAAGACAAGGATTTTGAGCTTGTGCATTGCTGTCCAACAATAGCTGCTACGTTGCTCAGACCAAGAGCGTTGCTCTGGATCTGCAACACCCAAGGACTTTCCTGTCCCACATTGCCATGGGCAGGAGTGCAATGGGCAGAGAGATGACCATGGCCAGTATGTGCTAAGGCCACCAGTAAAGCTGTCCAGTTCAACAAGGGGCTCTGAGAATCCAAATACTGCCCACAGAAATGCTGTCGTGGTTTGATCCCAGCCAGCTCCTCCACACATCCACTTGCTCCCTCCCTCCTGGAGGAGAGAGGCGGGAGGGTAAAGGTGTGACAACTTCTGGGTGGAAGTAAATGACAGTTTAACGGTAAAGCCATAAGGGAACAACATGCAGGGCTGTGCAGAGCTGAGCTGAGCACAGGAGGGTTTCCCAGCAGGCCAGGGAAGGGTGGTAATATGGGGTCTACAGTGACAGAAAAGGAAAGACTGTGGTGCCTCCGTGGAGTTCCTCAAGGCATGGCAGGACCATGAGGCACACCCATGCTTCCAGGCACTGCAAGGCATGGAGCATGGTAGAGCTCAGAGGGGGATACCAGCACTGCTGCTTCCTGGATATTTGGCTTTCTGTTGGATTTCACATGCCTCTTTAGGATGCTCTGGATGAGGAACAAGTAGTTATTCAAACTGCTGATATATAGGTCTCTCTGAAGAGCTTTCTCTGTAGAGCTCAAGTGATGCTGGTGGGCTCCTGCAGATTGAAACACAGCAATGGGCTCGGCCTGGGTGTTGGAGGAGCCTTTCATAGCGTTCCTGAAATGGCCAGGGTAGTCTTGGCAACATATGGGTTCATGAAAGGCAGATTGTGCTTGACCAATCTGATCTCCTTCTATGACAAGGTGATCTGCTCAGTGGATGAAGGGAAGGCTGTAGATGTTGTCTACCTGAACTTCAGTAGAGCCTTCGACACTGTCTCCCATAGCATCCTCCTGGTGGAACTAGCAGCTCATGGATTAGATGGGTACAGTCTTTGCTGGGTTACAAACTGGCTGGATGGCCAGGCCCAGAGAGTGGTGGGGAATGGAGTTAAATCCAGATGGTGGCAGGTCACAAGTGGTGTCCCCCAGGGCTTGGCGCTGGGTACAGTCCTGTTGAACATCTTCATTAATGATCTGGACAAGGGGATCAAGGGCACCCTCAATAAGTGTGAGGATGACACCAAATTGTGTGGGAGTGTGGATCTGCTGGAATGCAGGAAAGCTCTGCAGAAGGACCTGGACAGGCTGGATTGATGGATAGAGGACATAGGGGGTTCAACAAGGCCAAGGGCCAGGTCCTGCACTTTGGTCACAATAACCCCAGGCAGTGCTACAGGCTGGGGGCAGAGTGGCTGGAGAGCTCCTGGAGGGGAAGGACCTGGGGGTTGGTTGGCAGTGGCTGACCATGAGCCAGCAGTGTGCCCAGGTGGCCAAGAAGGCCAATGGCATCCTGGCCTGTCTCAGGAATGATGTGACCAGCAGGAGCAGGGAAGGGATTGTCCCATTGTCCTCAGCTCTGGTGAGGCTGCACCTCGAGTGCTGGGTGCAGGTTTGGTTCCCTCACTACAGGAAGGAAATTGAGATGATGACCTTAAAGGTCTCTTTCTATGAGTCTGTGATTCTCTATGGCAGGTCTGTGGGCTCGCTAGAACTCAGCAGGTGATCCCCAGATACCCTTTTGGAGTTTGTACTTGAGTCTGTTACCCACCTTCCTCCCAAGATCTGCTCTACCATCTGCAAGAGTTTGGCAAGATTTCCTGTGATGCTGAGCTCCAAATTCAGATGGGAAGCATCATTTCTAACCTGGAAGTAGGTCCTTCTCCCATGGTTGCAGTGGCCATACCATAAACTGGTCAAGCCTAGCTCACCTCATTTAAGAAATCTATAAGGTAAACATCCTGATCTGAAGCACCCCACCCACTCTCTTTCTCCACAGTGAGTGCAGGGAAATGAGAGACAGATCTGACCCCTCTTTGATAATCAGAGCAGGATGAGTGGGATGACCAAGTCCCTGATGGTGTAACAGGGCAGCTGATACTGGCCAAGACCCGTGAGTCTCTTCCGGATCTGGGCTCCCACTGTATGAACCCCACAGATTCTGGGAAACAGGATCCTGCAGGTTTCAGTGCCACCATGTAGGCAGTGGGAACAGAGTTGGCTGTAGACCCTCCCTTTTCCCCAGTGGGTGCTCCCCTGAGCCCATTCAGAGCCAGCTCTGGTGAGCACAGACCTCTCAAGATGAGGCTGTGTTTGTGAGGGTGACATCCAAGTAACATGAATCATAGAATCACAGAATCATGGAATTGTTAAGGCTGGAAATGACCCCTAAGATCATCCAGTCCAACCATTAACCCACCGCCACCAAGTCTACCCTTAGACCATGTCCTCAAGCACCGCATCTCCCCGTCTGTTAACCCCCTCCAGGGATGGGGACTCAACCCCCTCCCTGGGCAGCCTGTCCCAATGCTTGAGGACTCTCTCAGGACAGAAGTTCTTCCTAAGATCCAACCTAAATTTTCCCTGGCGCAGCTTGAGGCCATTACCTCGAGTTCTGTCACCTGTTACTGGGGAGAAGAGACCAACCCCCACCTCACTGCAACCTCCTTTCAGGGAGTTGTAGAGAGCAATAAGGTCTCCCCTCAGTCTCCTCTTCTCCACATTAAACACCCCCAGCTCCCTCAGCCTCCTCGTAGGGCCTGTTCTCCAGACCCTTCCCCAGCTCCCTCAGCCTCCTCGTAGGGCCTGTTCTCCAGACCCTTCACCATCCTCGTTGCCCTTCTCTGGACACGCTCCAGCACCTCAACGTCCTTCTTGAAGAGAGGGGCCCAAAACTGGTCCCAGTACTCGAGGTGAGGCCTCACCAGTGCAGAATACAGGGGGATGATCATCTCCCTGCTCCTGCTGGCCACACCGTTCCTGATCCAAGCCAGGATGCCATTGGCCCTCTTGGCCACCTGGGCACACTGCTGGCTCATGTTTAGGTGGCTGTCAACCAACACCCCCAGGTCCCTTTCTGCCAGGCTGCTCTCCAGCCACTCCTGCCCAAGCCACGAGATTGTAACCTGGCATTGGGTTAGGGTGGAAAAGCTTTGGGGAGCTAATTCCACTCAAGCCAAATCCTCTGCACAGCTGCCGGCTCCCCTCTCCCTCCTGCCCATACACATGCTGATACCTGCAGCGCTCTCAGAGGTAGCAGCAAACCCCGAGGTGAACATGGTGGGGCTCCTTGTGTGGTGAAGGGCAGGGGCACCGTGGAGAGGGAGGAACAGCAAAGATGGGGTGTCCTGTGCATCGAAGCGCTGCGAGTCTGGAGAGCGTGTAAAGCTCCATTTCCCAGGGACACCCACCGAACTTCCCACTCTTCCCAGCTCCCACGCGCCTCCTCCTGAGGTTCAAGGCTCTGTGTGAGGCTCATTCAGATGATGCACACCCTGGTCATCTCTCTCTGTGCTTTCTGCTCCACAAAGACATCACTTCCCACCCACTCAAACAGCTGCATCTGTCCCTCCCGACCCTACACGCGCTCTCCGTGCAGTGAGTAAGCGTATGGTACAGGCCTCCAGGAAGGTATTAGATACTAGTCCAGGGATAAAGGTTTTTATTAGTAATTTTCTATCATTATGAAATATTCTTCTGAAACAATCCCTGTGCTGTATTTTACTGCTGATTACACTAAGCATGTTGGAGATTAAGACCAATTTCTACATTTCAGAAAGTTACAGACATACAAGCAAGAAAAGGTTTGTACCCACGACACCGACTGATCTCCCAGTTTTCAACATTACACACATAATAAAGAAACACTCATGAATAGAGAAGAACAAGGTCTGAAAAATTTCACTGGTGACAGGGCTGTCTAAGGCTTTTGGAGAAGAAAGACCTCTGATCTTAAAACTATTTTGTATCACAAAGGAGAAATCAACATTAAATTCAGATTTGAGCTCAGTGCTGCCCGGGTGTGGAAGATCTGGCTGTGGGCTGGGATCTTCCAGTGCTCCAGTGCATTGGTGGCTGCTTGGCTTCCATCTCCTGATGTTGTTTTTTAAATCATCTGAGAAAGACTTAGTTCCTCTGCTGGTGAGCCTAGGTCTGTAGCAGCAGTGCTACCCCAGCCAGCACCCACTTGGAAGGATTTTCTTTAGTTTTAAGGTTAAAGGTCCACACGTAGGTTGTCCCTCTTTGCTGTGTTTTGTACACAGGACATGGGTATGTGCCACGGGTATCCTGTTTGTCAGCAGGAATGGCTCTGATGAAGATGACAGGCATGGCTGGGGTCAGTTCCTTGAGCCTGGCCTCTGTGATTATCCCAGCCGCTGTAGAAGAGAAGACAAAGTCTTAGATTTTCAAGATATCTATCAGCTGTACTATGACCTGCATGATCCTCTGTAATGTTAATACAAGCTGGTTATGTTGGTGAAGTCCAAACACTTTTCCTGAGATAAAGTAGGTGGATGAGTCTCTGTGAGGATCTGGATCAAACACCTACCCTGTTTCATGAGAAACCTTCCTCAAGCATAACTTACTCCAAGGTTAGAGATGTCTGCTCTCATCACATGCTCAATCCCACACACACATCTGAGAAGGACTTTCTGGGGGAACTTATCTCTGTCCAGCCACATCATCCTTGTGCACCTCCTACTCAAGGTTTTGCCAGACCAGAACCACCTCGTGGAAATGGGTGATGGTCTCTTCTCCCAAATAACTAGCAAGAGGATGGGTGGAAATGGTCTCAAGTTCTGCCACAGGAGGTTTATACTGGATATTAGGAATTTATTTTTTTTTACTGAAAGAGTTGCCAAGCACTGCAACAGGCTGCCCAAACAGGTGGTGGAGTCATCATACCTGTGGGTATTCAAAAAAACATGTAGACATGACACTGCAGGACATGTTTTAGTGGGCACAGTGGTGTTGGGTTGGCAACTGGACTTGATGATCTTAGAGGTCTTTCCCAACCTTAATGATTCAATGATTCTACAGGCATTATGCTAGGACCATCTGTGGACACCCAGAGAGAGCCTGGGATGGAGGATGATGCTCACTTCAGACGAGTCTAAAAGGCACCAAATAAGCATCCCACTACCACCCCCAAACTTGAGAATGACCTGGAATACACACAGTGGTTTGTGTCTTCTACAAAGCACCACAGGCTTCATTTCCATTCTCACAGGGGCTCACACCACAAGGGGGAATCAGAAGGATCATTCCTGAGGGAGGATTATCGTTAAGTAACAATCTACATTATCCTCTTCAAATCCATCATCTCACTTACAGGCTGCCTGACACAGGGGAAGGACAGTGTGCTGTCAGGCCACTAAACCCCCAGCCTGCTTCTCCACCTTGGGTCCCTCTGGTGGCTCCTGCTTCTGACAACAACACACCCCACTATCAACCAGTTCTCAGGACAGCCCACAACATCGCTCAACGGAGGCTGGAGAAACCAAATCAAAGTAAATAGAGAAATGTAAATAAAACTTCTCAGTGCTAAAGAAACTGCCTCTCAGTGCAGCTTAGCTTCACATATCACCATCATTTTGAGTGCTCTTAGATCAGAGTTGTGGGAGGAGATTCAGCCTCTTTAGTGTTTTATTTAGTTCTGCAAATGAGTGAGGAAAAATAATTCCTCCTGCAACACACCTCAGTTTTATTGTCATAAAGTCATCTGTGACACTAAGCTATGTTAAATCTCACTCTGATTTAGGTTTTTATATTTCAGATGTGCTGAACAAACATTAAATAATTCTTATAATATCTTGCA
The DNA here is from genome assembly GCA_013399135.1 of Heliornis fulica. Lineage (NCBI taxonomy): Eukaryota > Metazoa > Chordata > Aves > Gruiformes > Heliornithidae > Heliornis > Heliornis fulica. Next base: position 89,780 of record VXBZ01004948.1, on the reverse strand, counting down.
AAGAAGCTATTTATCAAGCATTATTATGTGTTCTTTTTAAATACACATCCTACATTTCCAAGGCTGGATTTTGATTTTTTTTTTATTGCTGACAATCCTTCAAATCAAATTTCCAAGATATATTCTATTTCTGGGTTAACAAAGAGTTGAAATCTTCCTGAGGTATCTCTGTGGAACATATCACTTTGTTATGTCTGGGCTGATTTGCATTTGTATTTTTTATCACTCACATCATCACATTAATGCTACTCTGAAAGCAATTTCCCCTAACCACTGGCACAGCACACCTGGTAAAAAGACACTGTTCAAACTCACAGAGCTCAGCCTTCAGATCCTAAAGTCTTCACTTCTGCTTGCCCTGGCTCCTCAAGATGCAACATGAGGAGTGGACATACCACACTGCCATGTATTGATGTGTCCAAAGACACAAAGGCCATCACAAGTCCAAGCTCAGGCCCAAACGTGTGCAGCAATGCAACATCCCCTCCTGCTCAGCTGCATTTTGAGGTGTTTCTAGCACAGGCATGCCTGCCCCACAGATAATGTAGGGTCAAAGGCCTTCAGCACTGGCTGGCTTTCAGACAGGGGTCTCTGTCTGCAGGGAAGGGGGCTGCTGAGCTGACTGGCAGTCCAGCCAGCAGGGAACATCGCTCCAAGGTGGTCTGAAGATGGCTGGGCTCACACTGGACAAGGGGAACGAGAAAAAGAGCTATCCATGGAGAACATGGTGAGGAAGGCCTAATGATGTGCTTTCCAGCAAAGCCAAATGAAAGAGGATTTTTTGTCACTGAATAGTTTAAGATTTAAGATACAGATGGAAAAGGCTTTGCCAAGATTTAACTTTCCAAAACGACCATAAATAAGAGACTGGCTATGCATGGCACAATGGAGTGCATCCTCCATGGCTGCACTGTGTGTATCACTGGCAACCTCAGCTTGAGCCACATCCCACTCTCACACCTCACAAATACACAGGCACTGCTGACAGTGGACATCTGCAGCAACAGACTTCATATGATGTCCCAGCTCACCCCTCTGAGAAAAATTGTCAACCTCTGATGTGTGAGATTTGATGTACCTGCTGCCTCTGCAGGAGAGCACAGCAAACTGTGAAGTTTGGGGCTGCAGTACCAGAACTGGGCTGTGCATCACTTCCAAGGACAAGGTGTGATGCTCTCTACACCTGGCACCACCTCTGTCTTTGTCATCACACTTCAGTACCCTCAGTGGGCACAACCTTGATAGCTCTCCACTGTTGGGAGTAGCAGAGCCAGAGGTCAGTCAGCAATGTCCCATGGCTTGAGACTCCCTCGTGGAGTGCTGCTGATTTAACAGTGCTACAGCAGCAGATCATTTGGACCTGCTTGGTTCCATTTCACCTAATAGCTGCCTGCTGCTTTGTAATGAATGTTTTATACATTTGTGACACCCAAGGGCAAACATTAATGTTTAAATAAATAGAAAAATGTGAGTATCAGAAGATAGAGGGACTTTTTCCTTTTCTGAGGGCACAATCTAAATGTGAAATACTCTTTTAAAAGTGGAGGTGCTCCCCAGAGGATTTCTTCTAAACATGACCTGCTGTTCTTATCAGAGGATTAATTTGGAAGAGGTATACAACCCAAAAGAACTGTGCACCTGTTTAAAAAATGTATCATCCTTTAATATATACTGGTGCTCACTGGATTACAGGTAAAATTAATAGTTCCACTAAGTGGAAATGATATTTCAGTGTGAGCAGCAACATATGAAAATACTATTTTCCTTTCTGAAATAAATTGAAGCACGATACCCAGAGATTATGAATGGTTCTATAAACATGATTGCTCCATATCTTTCACTCACATGGAAAATGCATCCAGAACAACACTTTTCCTGAAGTCTGGATGGTCTCTGAAAACAAACCTCGTTATAGTCACCCACATAGGTTTCTGAAGGAAGGAGCCATATGTTTCCCTAAAGGTTTCTGGAGTTGCACCACCAAAGCTTCTCAGTCTTCACTTCCCCTTGGGGATGGTAAAACCTGGCCAGAACCAGGACATTTGGGCCATTATCTTTTCTATCAGTGGTGGTAATGATGTAAAGAAAAACATGGAGCATGTCTCCTACAGATTCAGGCTGAGAGAGTTAGGCTTCTTCAGACTGGAGAAGGCTCCAGGGAGACCTCATAGAATAGTGATCGTCATAGAGGACCTACAGGAAAGCTGGGAGGGACTGACTGGGAGCTGGGCATGGAGTGACTGGAAGAGGGGCAGTGGCTTTAAACTGGAGCAGGGCAGGGTTCAAAGAGACATTAAGAAGAAGTTTTGCCCAGGGAGGTGGTGGAGGCTCCATCCCTGGAGACATTCAAGGTCAGGCTTGATGACGCTCTGAGCAACCTGATCTAGTTAAAGGTGTCCCTGCTCACTGCAGGGACTAGATGGCCTTTAAAGGTCCCTTCCAAACCAATGCAGCCTGTGATTTGATGATTCCATGATTCTGCAACAGCAGCCACTAGAATCTGCTTTTAAAGGAGCAGTCAATATCCAAGATAAGGACTCTTTTTTTTCTAAAATTTTCTCTGTACTGTTGTGTGCAGCTCATTGGTATCAGGTTAAAGTGTCAGTTTTTGTGAGTGATTGAAATCCAGCACTCCCTGTAGAAAGGGGCTGTGGTCTCCAGGAACTGCAGGTTGTGGCAATGACACCAAAGGCATGGACAATGGAACAGGCAAGGAATGGCAGAACCAGGGCTTGGGAGATGGACTCTGTTCTGCTACTGTGACTTCAGTGATCAGCAGAGCCAAAACCAGTGAGGCAGGAGACCTGACCTTGTATCAATGTGAGGTCTTCTCTGCAACCTCCTGACAGTGCCTTTGTGAATGTTCCTGACTGCCTGTGGCTTTCCAATGTGCACATCAACCCATTTCCAGAGAGAAAATGAAACCTTGACCTTCTTAGGGATTTCAGACAGTGAGTCCAAAGCTTTCCCTAATTTCCCATCCTTCATGGAAAACTCTTTGAGAAACGAAGCAGAAAATTAAGTGGAGAGCATTAGATCTGAACTGGAAGGTCAAGCTGGGATATGGTAGATTACAGGCATGGCCTCGCTCCTCAGCCTCCTATCACCAAGCCCCACAAAACATAAAGCAGGATCTTCAAGGTTACAACTCTGAAGAGCTGCATCTGAAATAAAAGTCTCTTCCTGGAAGGGGGTAAAGTTGACACATGTAAGTTCTGGGTGACCCACTTTGATCAGCCTTGATTCTCTCCCAGATCACTGGGCAACAGGAGCATCGTGTGAGCTGCCCAGTGCATGAGCTGCACGAATCCTTGTCACGTAACCCCCACACACAGCACTAACTGGGAGCCGTGCTACCACAGGGGACCAAGTCCAGTGGGGACTTGTCACTCTAATGCTTCTTGCTCTACAGCCTGACCCTCTAACAGCTGACACCTGCCAGCAGGAATGACACAGGACACTTGTGCTCCCCCGGGATGCTGCTCTGGGAGATGCACCACCAGAGGAGCCACACAGGCAGGAACTAGCAAGTGTGCACGTTCCCTCCCTCTGCCCAGCTGGAGGGTCTGGCTCTCACCAAGGCTGCCCTGAGGCTGGATGCCACAACTGAGAGGTGCTGGGCCACATCCAGAAGGGGAAAGAAGATCAAGGGCTGTCCCCATGGACTGTTTGTCCGGGATCAGCCCACCCCCCATGCTGAGCCACCAGCCTGAGTCTTCCTTGACCATTCAGATTAGATTTGTGTCCCAGGTTTATAAGCCACACTTCATGGCTAAAGTCTGTAGGTAATTTTTGGCCACAAGCTCTGTCTATGCAGATGACATCCTGCAGCATCCAGCGGTGGAGGGAGAGTGCTCTGGGTTTGGCAAATGACATGCATGCAGTTCTGGGCACAGACAGCCAGAGTCCTCTCCTTTCTCCTCAGTGCTGCTAAACTGGTGACAGAATAATGAAAATGCAAAAGTAAAAAAAAAAAAAGCCATGTCACAGAGAAACCACCACAGCATGAAGGTGCAGGGACCCTGTGTTCTCTGTAGCAACACCATGACCACAGTTTTGTCAAGGTACACTGAGGCTGAGAGTCACCTTGAAAATGAGATATCTCAGTCTAAGCTGACCACCCTGAACACCCTCCACAGCCACAGAAGAGCCCAAGGGATGGTTCATCTAACCACCTCAGATACCCACTCCACAAGCAGAGGTCCATCTTTCACAGCTTTCCCATTCCTGAAGAGGCAGCTCAAGTGACTATTTCAGATGAGCACTGGATGAAAAGCTTCCCAGAGTACAGACCCAAGCAGTAAGGGCAGAACACCCTTGGTTTCTCTCTTTCAACACAAGAGCCTTGGTGAGCTCACCTGTGCATCCCAGCGCGCACCCTCCATGAACAACCCGTGGACGTACGCCCCTTCCCGGGGGGGACTGGCACAGTCTTCCCTGTTCTTTTTTGTCACATCACACTGCAAGGTCATCTTGTCCAAAGGCCACCTATTCTTTCGAGCTGTGGACTGCATGATGGCTGTCAGGAAGGACTGGGGGTTGAAGAATCCAGCAAGCCACACTGAAGAGGGTAAGGAAAAGTCTCCTGTCCAAACCTCCAGCTCCCTGATGCGAGTGAGGAGGTCAGCAAACCATGAGCCCAGGCTGGCTGTGGAAGGGTAAGCCCTCTTTATCCAGGACTCAGGCACCATGTCCAGGAAGAGGGCATTCTGCAGGCTCTCCATGTCACTTGTCATGGTCAGCTCTCCCTGGGTGGAAAAAGGTACAATTAGCACTGATAAGTGTTTAAGCAGGACAAAGCCTGCTTGAAAGCAGAGTCAGCACGAGGGAGTGTGGAAGAGCACCCACACTCCCCTCCTCCTCTCCCCCTCTCCCTTCCTCCTTTATTTCTTCACAGTGCAAGACTTTTTCCTTACTTCAAGACTTTTTTCTTACTTCACATGTTGTCTGCAAATGTAATCACAGTTTCCTTTGCAGCAGGGAAATACACAACAAATTAAGATGATTCAGCCAAGTGAGGTACACAAAGAGGTTTGGCTTTTCTTTTATCCAGCATTAATTATTTTTAAAGCTTTTAGAGACCTGTATCAGTTTTGGAAGGACTTCTAGGGGTTTGTTCAGCCTTCAAACTATTAACCCCTTACAGCATGCTGCAGGGCCACCAGTGACACCCAAGGATGGATGTGCTGCCATCCAGAGGGACCTGGACAGGCTGGAGAATTGAGCTGAGAGGAACCTCATGTAGTTCAATGAGGGAAATGCTACGTCTTGCCCCCAGTAAGAACAATGCCATGCACCAGTGCATGCAGAGCAGCTGCTTGGAAAGCAGCTTTGCAGAAAGTGACTTGGGAGTCAGCAATAAGCCAATAATTCCAATAAGGAATTCTGCCAGCATCCTGGGCTGCATTAAGAGCAGCATTGCCATCAGGTTAATGGCAGCACTCTGCCCAGCACTGGGAGGGCCACATCGGTCATGCTGGAATCGTTCAGCCTCAAGAGATGGCTCAGGGAGGACCTTGTCAGTATCTATGAATGTATGATGGTGGGAAGTAAGAAAGATGGATCCAGTAGTGTCCAGTGGTGAAGCAATGTGAACAATTTAAAATACAGGCATTCCATTGGCACATGAGTACAGGCTGAGCACTGGAACAGGTCACCCAGAGAGGCTGTGACCTGTGACCATCCTCGAAGATGGTCAGAACCCAGGAGAGCACTGTCCTGGGCAACCTGTTCTACCTGACCCTTCTCTGAGCACAGAGTTGAACAAGAAGACCTCCAGAACAACTAATCTGTAATTAGCCAAGAAGTCTGCAAAGAAAAGAACTTTCAAATGCAGCCTTGGCTTCTCCAGGTACATAATGCCCTTCATAATTCAAGTCTCTGCATGCCCCAAGCTGAGCTAGAGGGGTACAACACACCAGAGTAGCTCAGAGACTCATAGTTAATGTTGATCACTGGTTTCCATTATAAATACTCACATTTGTCCCCTTATCATTTTGCTGAAATTTATCTGACTTACAGTTTCTCTTTGCCTCAGGCTGAGTGTTTTTGGAAAGATTAACTGAAATCAGTTGAGCCGTTGCTGAGAATGAGGGCGAGGGAATTGGGTCAGTCTGTTCACATTAAAAAATTCCAACTGTTCTTTCACAGGGCTTCAGTGCCTCCAGCCATGAGGTCAGCAGAGGTGCTCTTTACTGGGACCACAAAAATCTTTAGCAAAAGTTGAAATCCACTTAAAGTGACCTGAACACATGGTTAGCATTTCTTGTCAGAGGCCAGCAGTTAAAAATCCTTCCAGTTTACTCCTGTGCATGGAGAGGCTGAGGGACTTGGGGCTTTTTAGCCTACAGAAGACTGTGGGGAAACCTTATCAATGGTGATAAATCCTTGAGGGGTGGGGTCAGGAGGATGGGGTCAGTCTTTTTTCAGTGGTGCTCAGGGACAGGACATGAGGCAATGGGCACAGACTGGACTAGGGGAAGTTCCTCCTAAACATGAGGAGTAATTTTTTTTTTCTGTGAGGGTGGCAGAGCACTGGGACAGGCTGACCAGAGAGGTTGTGGAATGTCCATCTCTGGAGACAGTCAAAACCCACCTAGACACTGTCCTGCACAGCCTGCTCGAGGTGTTTCTGCTCTGGCAGGGGTTAGAGCAGATGATCTCCAGAGGTCACTGCCAACCCCAACCATTCTCTGATCCTGTGATGACTCTGCTTCACAGAGCTCTCATCTGCAGACCACACTGTCCAGCTGCAGTAGGACAGCACCACAGCTAGATGCCCATGAAGACCTTGGGAGAACAGAAATGAGTGCCCTTGTTGATGGCCCCCGCTGGAGCTGGCACTAACAGGTGGGGTGCTCCCCCTCCCCCCCCCCCC
>VXBZ01004948.1:53358-82789 GCA_013399135.1 Heliornis fulica | reverse complement strand
ATCTTTCTTTACACACACACACACACACCCCTCCCTGGCTCAGGGGCTGGCTCAGGGTGTTGTTCAACCTCTGCTCCAAAGGTGACCTGGTTCAGAGTAGTAAGCACTGAAAGGCAGCAGGCACCAAACCCATGGAGAAAGGTTTTCAGGTGGTCAGAGAACATCATGCATACAAATGTTTTAAGGTGGGTTTTGTCTTAACACTCCTGAAGCTCAAAGTGACAAAGAGAGTTTAATGACAAGGGTGAAGCAGGATTATCTGCACTTGGTCCTAAGACCATAACCACCTTCAGAATACACGTTCTGTCGTGATGTGAGCAGGGACCAGGCAGGTCTCTGCCAGCAAATCATTATTTCTAGTCCCTGAGTTTACAGTCGTAGGGATTCTCAAAATGATGGGCTACCTTTCAAAGTTGTTTAAAGTCCTGGGTAGCTCTAAGTGCACAGTCAAACACAAAGTAAAGATTGATCATTCTGGTATCTACCATGAAGTGACAAAGAAATACAAAGGTAGTGCATGCCCCATGCAGGTCCTCTTCTGCATCTGAGAACTTACCTTTATCTATAACACATTTTAAGACAACATACTGACCCACAAGTAAAGCTCACACAACAGAAGAGTGTGGCCATGTCTAATCGAGGATCTGGAAACAAGATGAATTTCACATGAAATTTCACATGAAATCTGATAAATCATTGTGGTACCTCCTGCATTCACAGCATGAGTCATCATCTCCCCTCCCAGGGCACCTCAGCCCCTGAGAAGATTCACTCAAGAGGCTGATCTCTGGCTAAAGCCATGGCAAGGCCATGCAGGAATCAATAAAATCTGAGGAGAAAAGTACCATGCTGGTACTAAGAATTAATAGCGTCAGCCAGGGGTATTTTGCACTCCTGGAAAGATTTTAAAGCAGGTAAAATATTGCAAAAAGTGTGCAAGCAAATTGATTTAAAGACATAACCCTCATGATCATATATCCTGTCTAGTTTTATTTTCAGGGCACAAATGAATTAGCAAATGTAAATCTCAGGAAGGCTTAAGAAAAGCAATTTTTAAAGCCTGCGCACCCAAGTGTACTTGTTGGAATCTCCTGTGAGAGTTCAAAGCCTCTGTAGCAGCTATCTCATAGAGTTGTCCAAACACAATTATGCATAAATTTGCATTTCAGATGCTGAATACTAAAGTGCATCCGGAATGATTCAAGTTTTTGGGGTTTTTTTTTCCAAAATGCTGGGAGTAATTTCCATTAAAGCCATCCTTGAAGGAAACCCTAATCAGCCCGCAGACATTCCCTCAAGATGAGCAGACTATTGTCACAAATTGTTTCCTCAGTTAAGGTTGTTTTCACTGATACAGTGAAATACCCAGCTAGCCTTACTAAATTTGCTCTTACTTTACTCTTCTATACAACTGTCTGGTTTAAGCCAGCTGCCGCTGGCTTAAACCAGACAGTTGTATAGAAGAGTAAAGTAAGAGCAGCCCCTCACCCACTTGACCCCCCACAATGGGAGGGGGGAGAGACTGGAAAGGAATAAAGGTAAAACTCCTGGGTTGAGATAAAGACAGTTAAATAGGACAGAAAAAGAAGATAACAGTAACAACAACAGAAGTAATTACAATAAAACATACAAGCCACATGATGAACAGCACAACTGCTCACCACCCAAAGCCAACACTCAGCAGGTTCCCAAGCTGCCCTGCCTCATGGCCAACCCCACAGGTATATACAGAGCATGATGCCATATGGTATGGAATATCCTCTCAACCAGTTTGGGTCAGCTCTCCTGGCCATGTCCCCTCCCAGCTTCTTGCCCCTCCCTCCCGCTGGCAGGGCAGTGGGAGAAGATGGAAGGCCCTTGTCTGCTTGGCAATAAGTAAATTATTAGTGTGTTATCAGCATCATTCCCATCCCACATCCAAAGCACAGCACCATACCAGCTGCTAGGGAGAAAATTAACACTATCCCTGCCAAAACCAGGAAAAATATATATTAGCCTAATTTTGGAGGCTTTTCCTTCACTGAAGCTGCAAAACAGAAAATCTACTTGCAAAATGTGCAGTGGGTACAACATTAACATGCAAGTGTTTCAGCCCAGACTCTGGTCTCATCTAAGTCATCAAAACCAAAGGGCTATGAAGAGCAACACGCCAGTTAGTTTTGATGGCTACCAGTCTATTGCAATTTCTCTTCCTCTTAATGGGATGTCTCCTATTTTGGGACCAAACAATCACTTTCCGCTACACAGACACAATGAATTATTCAAAAATTCAAATCAGGCATGACATTTCCAAATCGCCTTCTTTTAGCAGATAGTCAGTTAAGAACAATAAGACTTGCTTCCTCTGGGTTTTATTTATTCTCCTCTGAGATCTGTGGTTCCTGTTATGTAAACTCTCCTCCTCTGAGTGTTGTCAGTAAAGATCCCCAATCCCAGAGATTAATGTGCATTAGCATCTCGTGGAGGAGGTGCTCTCAGAAGGAGCAATTAAAGAACAGTTTCTCTTGAAACTGAATGTGGGACCTTGCTGTCAAGTCAGAACAGCAGCACTGCCTACAGAAAGAGCCAACAGCAGGGCCAAGCATCCCCCAGCCATTATGTGGTACTCAAGGCATGGGAGGGTATCCCATGAGCATCCCTTGAGGGATGCTGGGCAGTGGTGTAGGTCCTGCACAACATCTAATTCAGCTCTGCAGGGAGCCACATGCAATCTTTGCATGCAGGAACAGAAGAATTGCCCACTCAGACCCTTCAAATCTGTCTTTTCATCATCTTTCATCAAGATGCTAATATGAATAGATGCTGCTAGTCATCTGCCCTTCAGCAGTCCTTACGTCCTGGTCTTGTGGTGTCCCCAAACCACACTGTAGGTGCTGGGGCTGTTGGCACCAACCTGTGGAGTCATTAGAGATGCCTTTTCTGCAGATACCATCTCACTTCCTTGCTGTGATTTGTGGCAGGGTTTTGGGGACAAATTTGCACCCTTTATTGCTGAGTGATTTTTGTGGTTTATTTAAGACCACGTATCCAAACATTCCCCCTACCAATATTAAACAGCTTATTATTCTCTACATTAAATGTAATTGCTACACATTGTCCCAGTTACAATTATATCATGCTCGGTGCTCCAGGATTGAAATATTAAATCACTTTTGTTTACCTGTCTCAGGAAACAGAATTTGCAATTCCACTGTCTCATGCTAGAAAATAAAGGAAATCTGTTTATAAAAATTGACTACATAAATATCAGCTTGTTTCTAAATTATTTGTGCCTATGGGGCCAGCACGAAGTGCACGGTGTGACTCTCTCTTTAATCAGGACGACGAGCACCCGCAGTGAACGCAGTGCAGCCCGTCCTAGCCTGGACCCAAGCTGCTGGGTTCACAGGGCACAGCACAGTGCAGAGGGATTTACAGAGCAGCCTGGTCCTATCCCTGCAGAGCTGCAGCCACCCCAAATCCCAGAGCCAACCCCAACACCTCGGCACGCGCGCTGCGGACACGTCCTCTGGAGATGCCTCTCCTAAGATGCCCTTGGCAGAGGGCAGGGGCTGTCATTCAGTTTGAAGACCGGGTTTTCTTGCTCACCTGTTGGTTCCTTCTACTGATGGGGCCATGAAGTAGTTGCAGTTCCTTCAAGTGTGATGGTTTGTTGTGGAGGAATAAGGGTCATCACTTCAGATCAATGTGATCAATTGATGCCCACTTTATTTCACTCCCAACCCAATATTCATAAGTTCCTTTTTCCCAGCACACAAAGCACACCCCCTAACAGTCTCTTCTCATAGGTTTTGTGGTGAGACCTGCTTGCTGGTTGGTGCTTCATTATCTTTTTCCACGTTGTTTACATTCTTCTTTTCTTCTTGCTTGATAAACAACCATCTTGTTTATGGCCCTAACAGCCATCTCAGCAGATGCTGGGTTGCTCTCATGTCTGTTACCTGTTAACATCCTCCACAGTGGTTCTCATCTCCAGCGACGTGTTTTTGCGAGCAGAGTGTTTTGGTGAAGTGGGATGACAACCCATCCCTCAGGAAATGATGGAATGTGGAATGCCCACACGTGACACTGATGGTATCAGTGACTGATACTCTTAATTGCTGCCTCACACCACGAAATCACGCAGGAAGCAACTGGTGTCATGGTGCAGGGAAGGCATCGGGCATCGGGGTAGCGCTGAAGCCGGCGGCCTTGTGCTGAGGGCTCCTGAGAGCTTGGCTCTGCTACCCTTCAGCCTTCCCAAGGGATGTGCAGCACTCAGCTCTGGGGGAGCATCTTGTGGGATGACAAGGTGAGGGGGAAATGGTGCTACAGAGCACCAGGACTGGTGAGGCAGGTCCTTACTTGCAGGGCAGCCTGATCTGAGCTGGCTTATCCTCTAATGGGCAGTCAGTACCCTGCTATAGTTTGTCCCACCAACAGCCTGAGAGGGGATTCACCTCATTAGTTCCTCCATGAGTGGATGCATCCACCAAGCACAGCCCTCCTGCACTTCTTACTCAACCCAGAAATGTGCATCCTGACCACCCCAGAGCTCCTCACTGTTCTTCACAAGCCATGGCCAAAGACACCACCCAGAGGGACACAGACATTACCTTCCTGGAGTGGGGTCTAGTTTCTTACCAGGGTGAAGAAGCAGCTGTGGGTGGAGCAATCACAGAGAGTGTCTCCCTAGAGGCCTCCTCCATTAGCAAATGACTCATACCCAGCAAAGAGAGCTGTCTCCCTTCCAAAACTCTTTGAGTTTGTAGGCTTTTTCTCTCATAGCTCAGGACATTTTGTGTCCTTGTACATTACCCATCTTTCCTTTGATTTCAGCTCAGCTTGTGGTGTGACAACACCCTGTTACGAGTTCCCCACAGTACCTGGGCAGTTTGTAAAAGGCTGTGATTTTCTGGCTTACCTTTAAACAGGCCACATCTCCATTTCTGAGTGACCTATTGTTGCTGTGCTACAATATCAGTGTGACAGAAGTGTTCTGGGAACAGAAGTCTCTGTTCCCAAAGTGGTCATTGGTACCTGTATCTAACATCTCTCAGTGCCTGTGTCTGTGGACAATGTGCCTTGTTGAACCCTTGAACACAACACTCTGCTGGTGAACCCTTCCCCATGGAGTCAGGCTGGTCTGGCAGCCAGCAGTGCTGAACAGAGCACGTCACAAGCATCCCAAGCTCCTACCTTCAGCCCCAGATCCAGCTCCTTGAGAGAGCGCTTCATTTCACTGGTGAGGATGTTCATGCGCTCACACTCCTGGAAGGCAACCACAACATATGGTGTCCTCTCCTCCACCTTTGCCATCAGTTCTGCAATGTTAAACTCATCTGTCAGTTTCTCCAACATCTCTTCCAGAAGAGCTTTCACCTGTGTGCCAAAGGGAAAAGAGAAGGGGATGCTGGTGAGTGACCCACCAGGCTTCCTCAGCTGAGCACGGGATGAAACTACATCTGCCAGTGTCTCCAAAACCAAGGAGTGCTGGGCATGGTGCCCTTCAAGGAGCTTGCCTCAGCCTATTAAAATTCAATTGCTTACAAAAGTTCATATCAGATAAGAAACTTCCAGAAAGATGGTTTAAAAATGTCACTGTGACATGGAGCAGTCTCCTTTCTTCTTAGGTCTTGCACCTGCATACTTACTTCTAAGGCCGAGTTCAGTGCAAGAAGACAGATGGGGCTGTAGACTCAGCTCAGCCTCGGGACAACTGAGATTAGGAGCTGTTTTTCTGTGGTATACTGATAGAGGTGATTATATAAAATTGAATTTTAAGCTGAATTTGGCATTCTGTACCATGGAAGAAAACCATAATGAAACAAAATTATTTTCTGGTCAGGATTACAGCTGGATTTAGAACCACTGCTTTATATCTCTAAATACTAAACAGGGAAAGCTCAAACACAACAGGTTTTTAGTGTCTAAAAAAGAAATAGAACAACAAAACACTTTTCTGATTGACAACACAGAATGAATACCATAATCTCTTGGGTTTACAGGGACTATGGATGTGTCCCACACAGTGGTTTGCTTTACTTCTGTGCTGGAACCTGAGCAAGACTTGGGGGTTGTTTAGGAGCCAGACTGCAGTTACAGCTCTGATGTACAGAACTTGGCATGGGGGTGCCAGTGACACAGGCAGCCTGGGGTGACTATTGCATGCCCACCAACATCCATATTTTGGACTGTACCAGCATTCCCTCCCATTGCTGATCTTCCAAACCCTCCACACCCACATCAGATGGTACAAAGAGCTGATGATCTGTAGGCAGCTATTGCAACTGGACACATGGCTAAAGCTAAATACCAGCTGGAAAAGCTCTTCAGCTGCACCTCAAGTGCAGTACAGAAATAACCTCTGGTTTGAAATTCCCCTGCAAACCAATGCAGCTCTGTTTTTTTTTTCACAATTACAGCCAATTTTCTGTAATGTGACCTCAGAAACCTGTGGGAGTAACTGGACTTGTCAGAGCCTCAGGAGAATGACAGGCTCACAATTTCCCTGCAAACTCCCTAAAACCACCTTCATCAAACGCAGTGCTGGAAATCATTCAATCACAGCACCATCAGGGTTTGAAGGGACCTCTAGATATCACCTAGTCCTACCCTCTACAAAGCAGGCTCACCTAGGGCATGTCATACATGAATGAATTCAGGCAGGTCTTGAATATGTCCAGAGATGGAGACTCCACAATCTCTTTGGGTAGCCTCTTCCAGTGCTCTGTCACCCTCACAGTAAAGAAATTTTTCCTCATCTTAAGGCTGAACTTCCACTGTTCCCATTTATATCCAATGCCCCTTGTCCTATCTCTTGGCACCAGTGAGAAGACTGGCTCCATCTTCTTGACACCCTCCCTTCAGGTATTTATACACATAGATCCTATCTCCTGTCAGCCTTCTCTTCTCCAGGCTGAACAGACTCATGTCCCTCACTCCTTCCTCATAAGAATGATGCTCCATTCCTTTAATCATGCTTGTAGCCTTTCACTGGACTCTCTCCAGTACCTCCCTATCTCTCTTGAACTGGGGAGCCCAGCACTGCACACAGTACTCCAGATGAGGCCTCACCAGGGCAGAGCAGAAGGGCAGGAGAACCTCCCTGACCTACTGGTCACACTCTTCTTAATGCACCCCAGGATGCCATTGGGCACATTGCTGGCTCGACCAACTTGTTGTCCACTAGGACTCCAAGGTCCTTCTGCAAGGAGCTGCTTTCTAACAGATTAATCCTCAGCCTGTATTGCTACATGGGGTTACTCCTGCCCATGTGAATCCTCAAATCACACAATTACAGAATATCAGGAGCTGGAAGAGACCTTGAAAGATCATCCAGTCCAACCCCCCCTGCCTGAGCAGGATCATCTAGATTAGACCACACAGGAACACGTCCAGATTGGTCTGGAATGTCTCCAGAGAAGGAGACTCCACAACCTCTCTGGGCAGCCTGTTCCAGTGATCTGTCACCCTCACAGGGAAAAAGTTCCTCCTTATACTAAGATGGAACTTTCTGTGTTCCAGTTTGGAACCATTTCCCCTTGTCCTATCACTGGACATCACTGAGAAGAGCCTGGATCCATCCTTGTGGAAGAGCCAAGACAGAACTCACTTGCACTGAAGGACCAAATAAAAAAGGCCCAGCCCGTGCCACTTCTAGCTTAGATAATGAGATCACCTCCAGAAGAAAATTAGCCGTGGGAACATCCTCCCAAGCATGATGCAGTGCAGTAGGGCACAGCTGGGTTGTCTTCAGGCAGCTTTTCTTGGAGAGATCTTGAAAGCCATGAGGACTTCCATGATTCTTCCATGATCCTGTTGATTGTCACAGAGTAGCCATACCCTGTGATACCTCTGATGGATCACTCAAAATTTTGCTTCTCAGGCCAAGGATTTTAATTGTATTTCAATAGGGAAATAACTGGAATGTAGAACAGGAAGTCACATTTACTATCTCTGAGCATGTCCTTTGGCTTTGCTCCTTCTGGATTTCCAGTTCTGGGCTCCCCAGTACAAACTAGACAGGGATCTCCTGGAGAGAGTCCAGCAGAGGCCACGAGGATGAGGAAGGGCCTGGAACATCTCCCCTGTAAGGAAAGGGTGAGTGAGCTGAGGCTGTTCAGCCTGAAGAAGACTGAGAGGGGATCTCATCAATGTTTATAAATATATGAAGAGAAACATATAAATGTGTCTCCCATATATGTGGGAGACAAAGGGAGATGCCAACCTCTTCTCAGTGGCCTGTGGGGTCAGGACAAGGGCAATGGCCACAAGTTGGACCACAGCAGGTTCTGCACTGATGTGAGGAAGAACTTCACCATGATGAAGGTAACAGAGCACTGGGACAGGCTGGCCAGGGGGTTGTGGAGTCTCTTTCTCTGGAGATATTCCAGACCTGTCTGGATGCCAACCTGTGTGACCTGCTCTGGGGAACCTGCTTTGGCAGGGGGTTGGACTTGATGATCTCTGGAGGTCCCTTCCCAACCCTACAATTCTGTGATTCTGTGAAGTTTGTGTGAAACCACAGACTTCATATAAGCTTTCTATTAGCCATTCATTAATTTGACAAGCCTGAAACAGAGAGCTATGACCTTCAGACTGCAGAAATAAAAACCTGAGCAAGTGATGGCTGTTTTCGGATCCTGTTACCAGGCCCGATTTAACAAGCTGTGAGCTTTGAAAGAAAGGACTGAGATCAGCCTGGTACACAGGCACAGTGAAGGTGTTCAGCTGGAAATAAGAAATTACAAGGCCCCTGGGAGCCTGGGAGCTGGGTGGGACCAGGTGGCAGCGGTAAGAGGTGGGCTGAGCTCTGGGTGGCACTTGGTAACCGGCAGACGGCTCTCAGCAAGCCCATTCGTATGCTAGTCACAGCACAGTGCCCAGGGACCAGTGGCTCAGAGACAGTGGAGGCCACAGAAGGTTTATTTGCAACGTCCTCACAGGATGATAATGAAGGCACTGCAGTTCAGGGGGTAATTAAAAGCCACTGTCCTATTACTGACAATACTCCAATTACATCCCACACGGTGATGTTCTGCATAATATGAGGCTGGTGGGTTTAGACACGCGTTTTGTATCCAGCAAAGGCTGATCACATTGCAGTAAGCAGTGATGAGACAAAGCTCAGCTAGACAGCACCACTTACACAAAAGACAAGATACCAAAATACCACAGCTCTCTCCTCCAGCCCTTCTCACCGTTTCCTCGCGGGTCACCACTGCCCCTTCGCCCAGGCTGGTGTCCCGGGGCTGCATCTCCATCACCGTGCGGAAGAGCTTCTCGGAGGCCTGGGTGAGGACGCCAATCTCAGCGTTGGGATGGAGGCCGTACAGGTGAGGAGACTCCGGGGGCAGGACATCATCTATGTACTGCACAGAGAAACTCAGGTTGGAGACAGAGTCTATGGCACTGGAATCACCACTCACTCGAGTGAATAACCCCACTGCTGGTGCCCCACTCTGCTGGCAGCTGAGACACCGGCAATCCAACAGGAGAAGGGGATGTGTGACTGTTTACAGAACTGCTTCTACTCCTGCTGTGAAAATGTAGTAATTGCTGAGGTTTGGCTTGGCTACATATCTCAGGCCTGGACCTTCTCTAGCAATTATGGGCTGTGCATTTCAGCACCAATATCCTGAAATGTCTTGTGGGAATTTAGCTGCTAGTAGTTAAATTTTATGAACAAAACCAGCCTAATATGCCTATCTCTGCTACCACCTTTGTGTACAAAAAACAGATGAGATCTGTAAGTAGATGCACAAGACCAGTGTTTCTCATCAAAACTGATGATAAAAGGAGCTTGAAATGGCCATTATAGCAAACAGTATGTGGATGTAATTTTCCAGGAGTCCCACTCAAGTCTCAAGAACCAATACAGTTGTTCTATTCATGCATGAACAGAATGAGCCCATGATGAAGTAGCAAATTACCGTTAGACTTGGTTCATCCCAGGGAATGCTGAAACATCCACAGAAACAGAACATAATGGGAAATAACCCGAGCTGCAGCACTGCAGCTCTATTCACTGCCTCCACGGACAGATTATAGGTGGTTATGGAAGACATTACATTTATGTGTATAAATAATGCCAGAGAACAGATTACCTGATGATAGCCATTATAGTCCATGTTTCCTGGGAGGGGGAATCCTGGAGCAAGGAGGAGCTCTCCCTCCAGCATTTCTGGTTTAATAAATTCTTCCAAATAGGTTTTGCAGAGCCGCCTGTCCCAGTTATCTGTAATGTGGCCTCCGTACATAATCTCACCAAAGAGGTAGCGCAAGTCATCGTATGGGACCTGAAGAATGAACCAGGGGGCATGAAGGAGTTCAGGCAGCCAGAGCTCCACCAGCCATCTTGCTGAGCTGCAGGCTACAGCACTAAGCAGGGACCTGCACAGTGAGTGCTTCCACTTCACTGTTTCAGTTTTCTAAGTAAACAAACATGTGGTAACAGTTAACTCCTGCCCAAGGAAAAATGGATCCCACCACAGATTTCGTGCAGTTTCCCACTGAAATGCAAATTTATTCTAAGCTCTGTTAAACCAAAGAGCACTACAGACTTTCAAGGAATAAAGACCACAGGCACTATCTGCAGTGATTCATAAGCTGCTACAGATGTGAGTGGCCTGAAGCTTCCCATCCCACCACAAAGGTATCTCCAACTGTGAAGTTACAAAACCAAAGAGACCGAGGAAATGGCATTTAAGGAGACTTCCCAGGGTTTTCAGCCCAACCCAGTCCATCACTGGTGGATAAAGGCCCCCAGAGAGCCCACCTCTGACTCACACACCTTCGAGCTGGCCTCCAGGTAATTATACAGCACGTTCACAGAGATGGTGAGGTCGCCGGTGTTAAAGGGGTAGGACCGGTTCCAGCCCTGGGGGCCAAACTTGCGCCTTTCTGCCACCACAGCATGGAAATAGCAGAGGGCGAAGAGGATGCTCTTGAACTCATTCTCCCGTGTGCACATCTCCAGGGTATCCTGCAACACAGGCAGAGGGGCAGGGCTGTGTCATCGCTCAGCCTCAGCCATGCTCAGGCCTCCCAAACACACCCAGCCTCGGGCAGGGCTGAACTGATTTGCCCAGTCAGCTCATTTCTGCACAATACACACATTCACTAATTTTCTCAGTTAGTGGCTTTGCATGGAAAAATTATCAGCAAATTCTGATGTGCATTTTCTGAATATTTTATTTTCCAACTCAAAGTGGCTCTGCACAAGAACACACACTGACAGCCAAGAAGTGGAGGACATGTGAACTCACCCGATGCCCATTCACCTGCACATGCTGCACATTCCACACCAGTGTGGTGGAGAGAGGCACCACAAAGGGCAAGCAGTGCCAGCAGAGGGACTGGGAGCTCCTGCCCAGGAGGACCATACCTGGAAGAACTAAAGTCTGTCACACTCCTTGAGTAAAAAAGCTTTCCCTGCAGCAGCATTTCCTTGAGCTGTAGGGCTGAATCTGCTGGGAGTTGCTCCCAGCTGTGCTCCTGCTGCTCTGACCCTCAGCACAAAGCCACCCTGGCCATGTGCTCAGCAGCAGATTCATGGACAGCACAACCTTGTGCAGCACACCAAAGCAGGGATGTGAGAAACTGCAAAAAGCCCAAGCAGGAGAGATCAAACACTTGCAAAGAAAAAAAAAGAAAAAAAAATAATAATGCAGCCCTTTAAAGCCAGCAGAGCAATAGGTGCTTCCTTACTCTGCTTCCAGGTGATGCTTGAAATCTGAGTATCTACAGAGTAGGGACACTGATGATGTCAGAGGTGGAGAGGCAGCAGCCTGAGTCACTGAATCAATGAGAATGAATGAAGGGAACCAGTCTCCAGAGCACTCTGCTGGGAGTGAGGTCTCACCAAGGCAAAGCCTGGGCAACCACAGCTGTTCCCAGCAGTTTGAGCACCCATGTCAGGGGAGCAGAGCTGTGGAAGAGGTGCAGGGCTGGAGCTGTGTGTGTGGTGTGAGGCTGAAGCTCAGCTCTCACAGGGGAAGATGAATGCCCTGTCTTTGGCTGAAGCCAGGCTGCAGCAAGAGCACTCACTGTGCTGGCAAGAGCAGCATGGCTGGGCAGCAGATCCCCTATGCCAGGGCAGGAACCTGGTGGGATCTACTACCACCACCAGCAGCACAGATCTCCCCATGTCTGGGTGGTGATCACATTGGGAAGGGCTTCCTTGCACCTTCACCCACATCTCTGCAAATCTTCCCAGGGAATCCAGGGGAGGAGGCTCTGACACGAACAGCTGAGCAAGCAGCTGAGTAAGAAGAGAGTAGCTACACCAGCCCCTCCATCCTTCCTATTCAGAGACAGCCCCTGACATCCAAAGTCCACTCTGCTACGTGACAAAGACAACAAATAGCACCTGCCTGACTTCCCTTAATTATCTTTATTTTTTAAAAAAAACAACGCTAGACCTCTGATCAGCTGGGGAGTGTAACAGAGCTCAGGGGCTGTGCTGAGGAGGGGAATCCATTACTCTGAAGTGTGCAAGACACTAGCCAGCTGCATAAAAGGATCAAGAGCTGTATTTCCCTTGATGAGGCAACACTCTAAGCTCCCTTCATTATCACCACACTGATAAAGAACTGGTTCAAATAGTGTTGAGCACCTTTCTCATTGTAGAAAATGTCCCTGGACTTCAAAGGCAGCTTGCCTGAACGCACACTGAGTAAGAATACAACTCAGTCTCATTGGCCTCTCTATTTAGTTGTGCATTTTTCTTGAGCTACAAAGCAGAACAATATTCCCTGCACAGAATAATGGGCCTTCTTTGTAGCTTTCAGCTGAAAGCTAAATTTGAACATCCATTCTGTATAAAGCAGGGAAATGAGGTGTAAAGGGGCCCCACCCACTCGCTTCAGGATTTCTGATAAGAGACATTTTATAATACTCCAGCAATTTAGAAAATGCTAATTACTATCTGATTGAAATGAGCAGAGGCAGGATGCAAATGTTACTTGGGGTGAAGGTTCTCCCCTCCCTTGCTCTCCAGGACGTTCTGTGGAGTTCAAGATGATGAATGACAGCAGATAAAAATGGAATACTCTTTCCTGACTACTCACATGAATCCTTGCCTGGTGCCTCCCTGCCTCACCTGCTCAGTGATGTCAGCTTCTGCATTCAGCTTCGCTCTGAACCAACATCTCAGTGTAAAACCAGTTGTGAGCTGCCCCCATCTCTCTGCCCCATGGACCAGCGCCTGGTGTGGGCAATGGGCTGGGGGTGCTCCCACCTGCTCCTGGGTGACAAGAGGCTGTATGGAGAGGAAGGGCATTGCTTGCCCTGCATGTTCCCAGCACTGTTATCAGCAGAACAGGCAGG
Source organism: Heliornis fulica (assembly GCA_013399135.1). Taxonomy (NCBI): domain Eukaryota; kingdom Metazoa; phylum Chordata; class Aves; order Gruiformes; family Heliornithidae; genus Heliornis; species Heliornis fulica. The sequence goes on along the minus strand of VXBZ01004948.1, from coordinate 69,478 downwards.
CCATGGTAACCTCGATGACCAAAAAGGCAGTGGGGGGGTGGCTGTGCCTTCAGCCCTTCCAGCTGCTCTCGGTTTCACAGCCAGGACCTCACTGTGTGAGCTCGGGGTGCCAAGGCAAGGGAGATGTGTGAGTGAAGGTAATGAGCACTCAGGGCAGTGGACTGCAACAGTCTGTGTCTCTGGGGAAGGTACCACATTAACATGGGCAGTTAGCCCTTAGCCTTTTGTGTCATGCGGGAAACAGTGTCAGCAGAAGCACAGCCGCCCCCAGCAGTGACAAATGGCAGGATCCAGCACGCCTCGAGTCACAGGCTGTGCCCTGGGAGCCACTGGCACATGACCCATGTCCCGCTGCTCTTGGCAGCCTCCTGCCCCACGGTACCCAGAGCTGCCGAGCGAGGCCATGAAGCGAGATCACGTGATCACCACGTCACGACTCCAACACTGATCCACACACTCTGCACCACGGAGAAAGGAGCATTTCCCATCATTTCCACATGCTTCTCTTTTCTGTTCCCTGCCCTGGAGATGCAGCTGCAGTTCCAGCAACAAAGCGCAGGGGATGCTGTATCATACGGTGTATGTGGTCACCATGCCAAAAAGCACAACCAACCTGCATCAGCTATTCCTGCAGGCCAGGGGCTCACAGGCTCCTCTCCCCTGGCAAAGGCAGTCCTCCCTGCAGCAACATTTCAGCTCTGCTTTGCAATGCTTGTGATGTCAGCAAGCTGTTGGTTTGAATGGCCAATCCCCCTGCACTGAAGGGTGATGTGGGACATGGCTGTTACCACAAGTTCCATCCCTGGTTCAACAGAAGAGCAGGGCAGTGAGGTTCAACCTGATTGCCTCTCCTTGTCCTTGGGTGCCAGATGTGATGTCACTTGCCAGTCCAAAAAGGAGTGACACAGACACAGAAATCAAGTTGAAACATGCCCAAAATCTCCCAAATGCTGCATTCAGAAGTTTGATCCTGTAACAAAGCAGCCTCAGTGAGAAAATGACTGAACTGGGCAGGAGTCCGATACCTGAACAGGGTGTTCAGTCCTCTCTTGGGAAATCAGTGCTTGGAGAGACACCTGTGAGCAGCCCCAGGAGAAGAGAGAGAAGAGAGGAGGGAGCTGCTGGATCTGGAGCCTGCATGACGCAAAGGGACATCGGGTGCCCACACACGTCACCCCCTCCAGCAGCCCCAGGCAGGGCCACTCGGTGTGAGCCCCACTGTGCACCTACCTGGGTGAAGTTGTCGAGGGCTTGGTGCAGGTTCGCGTGCATCCCAGTCGAGGCCTCGCTGGTGATTTTGATGGAGTTCTCCAGGATGCCCTGGGGGATGATGTGGCTGTCTGGGGACGGTGCTGGCTCCGCGCTGAGGAAGACACGGAAATTCGGGTGGCTGCTCTCACTGTGCTGCTCCAGCTTCTTCTCCAGAGACCTCAACCACTTGGCCACCAGATGGATGTTCTGGAAGAGACAGAGGGGTCAAGGCTTCGTCAGTTCCCCTCTGTTTATGTCCGCACTGATTAGTCACTGAATCAATCTCATGAAAGAATGGCTCCTGCCAAGGCAATGCTCTACAAGCTGGCACTTGACACAATAGTCCAAGAATGCAAATCACAGCCCCAAATATCTGGACACATCATGTACTTTTAAAATACAAAACAATCAGCATAAACCACCAGCAGTGAAGTAAGCTGCTGTTGGGATGCTTGGGATCTCGGTGATGATCTCTCCTTGTCACAGAGGTGTTATGGCTGACAGCGTTATTACCCTGATCTACCAAGCTCAAACAGAAATGTTTGTTCATTTTTAATAGCAGTGAGAACCCTCAGTAGCAGTTTCTTGGGAAAAAAGGTCAAGCAGGTGGTTTTACAAAGACTTTTAGCAGAAAAACACAGAAATATTTTATTCATGCAACTAACTCAATATATCTGTCAGAAAGTTAATCAGCATTATGCAGAGATGGTGAAATGGATGAAGACAAACCTCACATTTTTCAGCTAAAAACCTATACAGTGTTGAAGTTTCCAGGCAAGAAAACAGCACTTATTTTTTGTTTTGTTTTGTTTTTTAATATGAGGGACGGGGCAGGTCACACACAGCAGAGGTTTGTGGGCTGAAACCACCCTCGTTTTGACATTAGGTAATCCAGGCTCTCTGGAAGGTGATTTATCCCATCCAAAGACAGGACAAGGAACTTGATAAACTTAAATTAAAATCAGCCTCCAAAAAGATAAACTTCTTGGAGGTAGCAAGGAAATTACATAAAGAACCGTATTAGAGGTTTAGAATAAATATATATCACCTATTAAAAGGAGCAGAAAGAAGCTCTCATGGTTAAGTATCAGAACAGTCGAGGCTATTGGGAGTAAAATGATTTTCTTCAGAAAGTGGAAATTGTGTCCAAATGAGAAAAAACAGAAAATGGCACAAAATCCTGTCATGGTAAGGCAAAAAAATTCTTTTAAGAAGCAATATCCTGAAAGCCATAAAAACTAACAATAAAGCCTTTTCCAGAAACCTACCAGGCATTGTATAAATCTAAAAGGTGACTAAGGCACACAGGGTGCACCTAAGAAAGGCAAGCCCCCCCCACCCCACCTCCCCTGAAACAGCTCATTTTTGCAGGATTATTCACTGTGGAGCCTTAGCAGGGTCTCAGTGCTCCAGCTTGTGCTACATGGTGAAATCACTCAAACACTGAGGCTGGAGGCCCCTCTGGAGATGATCCATTCAATCACCCTGCTCAAAGTACAGTCAGCTGGAGCAGCTTGATAACTGTCTGCAGTTGGGGGTTTGGGTCCAGGCTGAAGCCTCCACCACACATCTAGGCAACCTGTGCCAGTGTTCAAACACCCTCACAGTACAAATAGGAAAAATGAAATAAAGAAATAAATAGTTTAATAAAGGAAATCGAAATAAATTCAATTTATTTAAAGTTAAATGTTTAAGGGAAATGTGTGTTTCATTTTCTGCCCATGGCCCCCTCTTTCACTGGGCACCCCTATGAAGAGTCTGGCTCCATCCTCTGTATTCACCCCTTCTATAAGGTCTTTAAACTCACTGATAAAGCCCTGTGAGCCATCGCTTATTGATGTTAAACAATCCCAGACTCTCCTCATACAGCAGATGTTCCAACACCTTAATCACTGGAACAGCTCCTAAACTGAAGCAGCAAATGAAGAGTTTCTCTTGAAAAATTGATAAACTGAAAATAAGAATCACTGGGAGCAGATGATACCACTGCGATACAGAAGTGCTGCCTTACTGGAAGGGGCTCTAATAAACCATCAATTAACACACAAACAATGCAAGTTAGAGAAAACCAGGAAACCAACACTTCCAACCCAATGCAGACAGCCAACAGGGGAATATCCCAATCTGAGCTTGTCACCATAAACCCCTTCTGCAGGGTCTCAGGCTACCAACCTGTTAAGGCACTGGAAACAGGGATGGGAAGCTACCAATGGATTTGAGCTGCTCACTGAATTCAAAAAGCACCCAAAAGAGCAAATGATTAGAGAGCTGACAAAGTTAATCATAAGAAAAAGTAATTTCAACTACTGAAAATAAAGTGTGGGGTAAAGAACTGCACAAAGATGTCATCATTCTAAGTGACTGGCAATGATATGGCAGAAGAAATTCAGAGTTGATAGATGCAGAGTAATGCACACAGAGAAACAACCCTCACTGTGGATATAAACAATGATGGGTTCAGAATTAGCTATTACCACTCAGGGAAGAGATCTCAGAGTCCTTACAGTTATTTCCTGCAAATACTGTTCAGTGCTTAACAATGTGGAAGCAATCAAATGTCAGGAAAGGAACAGAGAATAAAACTGCAAACATTATTATGCCACTCCATAAACCCACAGCAGACCTTCCTCTTGGAAGCAGCAGCCCACAGGATACAGCTTCCACACAAGGAGACACCAAAGTGATACAGACTCACCTGTTTGGAGAGGGAGAGGAGACCATGGTGGAGAGGGGTGAGTGAGGAACCAGAATGGAGGGATGAACAGAGCAGACTGCAAGTTTTAGGGGTAAGTGGAACTACATTTTCATACGACACATAACTGACCTGTTAGAAGCATCCCTGCACACTGGGACTTGTCCCTACACCCGGCTCCTCAGGCTCTGACATGGCTTCTCATGGGCAGGGAACAGGGCTGGCAGCGCTTTGGGCCGCCCTACTACTAAGTTCTTAGAGTCTGACTCCAAAAAGGAGGATCAAGGATGATGCTCTTGAGCCCCTCTTCTGGATTTTCTGCAGGAGGTTTCAAGTGCCTCTCAGGAGCTACTTATGGATAAACCCCAGCCAGGACTCAAGAAGAGGATGAACAGTTGTAAAAAAAGGAAAAGCTGAGGTCCTTCAGGCATAGATTGGGACAGGGTGGTGGCTGCTGTCATGGATGATTAGCAGATGCTGGTGGGATGGATCAGCACTCAGAGATGGACCAAGAAGAAGGTCAGGTGGTGATACATCTCTTCAGAGGAGCTGGTGTGCCTCAGGAGAGAAGAGACTAAAAGCTCAATCCAGGGACCCCTTTGCACACCAGTGACTGTCCTTGCACACTGCCATGTCCTTGCCACATCCCAGTGCAAAAATCAGTGTCAGGTCTCGGCTCTGCCAGCCGCTGGACCCACAGGCATGGGGAAGCAACCAACCTCCCTCTCTGGTGTCACACAGCAAGAGCTTGGATCCTGTCCTGGTTGCACAAGTACAATGTCAGTACAAGTTGACTTCACAACAGCTTTATGCCTCTGGATCTGCACCAGGATTTAAGGGTACTAGGTATGGGTATGTCCCAGTACAGGTGGCTGCAGCCATCCCACTGGACATCTTATCCTGAAGCAGATGAGTGCACTACATCCAGTGGGTCACTCCAGTGAAAGCTCCCCAGCTCTCCCCAAGCCTGGCAGAGGGGGCTGTGGTGGCTGGGTCAGACAGCATTGTTCTGTCACAGGCACATGAAGTTAAGGTTCAGACCTTAACTGCACTTTTGGAAGCTTTCTAAGACAGGAGGCAATTACTGTCACTGGCTTCAGGAGCATCAGAAAAGAACACAGCAGTTGTACAGCTGGGTTGTCAAGACTAAATCTATCTCCATTTTCTCACCCTCTGTGGGACTGGGCACAAAGTGTACCAAGAAGTCAGGAAAAACTTCTGTGCTTCAAAGTCCTTGCCCGAGACCTCTGTGTCTTGGATGTAAATAACACCTTCAGTGCTGCTTGGTTACTCCAATACTGCCCACTTCCACATGAGATTTTATGGGGCTGTTTTGATGCCCCAAGTCAAATAAATTGCTAGAGGACCCTTGCCAGAGGTCAAACCTCTGTTTCTGACAGAGAGCAGCCACTTCAGAAATACCAGTCAGGTGAGTTTGGGGAAGCAATCCACGGACACCTTGCATCCACCAGTCCTCTTACCCCAAACCTGTTTCTCATGACTTGGACCAGTATTTCTTATTTAGACCTGCATAAAACCAGTCTCCTTCCCTGAAAGGATTCAGGGCTATGTTCATGTACATGGGAGAGCTGGAGTTTGGGGTGTGTTGGGGGGGAGACAAGGAGGAGATGCCTGAGTGAAGGAGTTGTGCTCTGGGGAAGCACTGCTTTGTCACAAACAGCAACTGTGAGGACAGCAGTAGACAGAATGCAACTACATGTGACTGCTGATGCTGGCTCGGGTCATTCTGGATTTCAAGAGATGAGGGAATCCCCAGGGTCCAGGAAATCAACTCACTCTAAATCACAAGTCCAATAATAAAGTAGGATTGGACCGAAACCTGTAACCAAAGTGTTTCAGCCACAGAACTTCAGTAACACGGGCAAAGCACTCAGCAAACAAGCAAACGGACGTTAAGTGTGGGTTTACTCATACACTACATACCTGACCTCAAGTATTTTCATCTTTTAATTGGCAGTTTCTTCCTACATCTGCTTTTGTGGTGTTAGATGGCTGAAAAAGAATTGCCTTTGCTTGCGTTAACGTGACACCAGTGATCATAATTTGTCAGTATCACTCCCTTCCAAGAGCCAACTAAGGGAGTGTTTCTAATCTAGTGATAATTGAGTGTATTTATATCTTTTTTTTTGTGATAGAGGAAAAAGAGAAATATATACAGCAAAACATGGGTTGATACTAAGAATTCATTACTGGATCAAATGAATAAGTCTGCAAAAAACAGCCAGAAATGCTGTGGGGGGGATTCACGGGTTTGAAGGAAACTTTGTAAATTAATTCTCAGCAGTCAGATAATACAACTTGACAGAACATGACTAATGACCACAGAGGCAGTCATAATAACTGAATGATATGTCAATTACCAGCAGGGACATAACACACAAATACTGTACTAACACCAATCTCAGCTGAGCCACTTGCTGATTGAAGAGCCACCTCCTCTTGCTTACTTTGAAACCTTCTTCCCACCAATTTCATGGGCTACCTCTAGATCTTATTCTGGAGAAGGATGGGGTAATCCAGCCTGTCCACCTTCCTTTGACCCAGAGCTTCATGTCCTCCCAGTGCCATGTCCTTACACTGCACCAGTGTTACATCCTCCTCATTCTGAAGGTCCCTTGAAGACACACTTACCCAATGCTTTACTGCATTTCTTCTGAGCCAGATTTTGAAGCTCTGTGAAAGAGCTGCTGTGCAAGAGTAAAAGACAACTCCCTTGCATCCCTCTTTTTCTCACAGCTCGTGTCTGAAGGTAGAAATAGGCAATGGTCTCAAACTCATTACCTGGCTGTATGAATGGAGGGTAGGGGCGAAATCCTGCTAAAAAGGCAAACAAGGAATCTGAAGCATCCTGTCATGCCCACGGACTGTGGTGACAGTACTGTGGGGGTGACANAACAAGGAATCTGAAGCATCCTGTCAGCCCACAGACTGTGGTGACAGTACCTTGCCCCCACTTTGTGTTACAGAGCACAGGTGAGTGACAGCAGTGGTGGAGGATGGGTGTCCACAGCAAGAGCTGGGCTAGGGTGCACATGCTGGAATGCGGGAGCACCAGAGGCTTTTCCTGGGAATTCACTTCCAAGCACCTCTGTGTGTTTGTACTTCTCAAGGCAGAACATACATCACAGTATGCAAGTGTTGCTATGGCAACCATCAGAAATAGCACCACATATATATTTAAACCAGCACACACCCCACAACTTGCTCCCTTTCTGCTAGCGACTGGAGACCCTTCAGGTTTCTGAAAGCAGCTCCCTCCTCTACTCCTTACCACAGATTAACTCCTGGAGCAATGAGAATTAGTTGATTTTATAGTCTCATTCTCTTGCAAGATCATAGAATCACAGAATCATAGAATTTTTAAGGCTGGAAATGACCCCTAAGATCATCCAGTCCAACCATTAACCTACCGCCACCAAGTCTACCCTTAGACCATGTCCTCAAGCACCGCATCTCCCCGTCTGTTAAACCCCTCCAGGGATGGGGACTCAACCCCCTCCCTGGGCAGCCTGTCCCAATGCTTGAGGACTCTCTCAGGACAGAAGTTCTTCCTAAGATCCAACCTAAATTTTCCCTGGTGCAGCTTGAGGCCATTACCTCGAGTTCTGTCACCTGTTACTGGGGAGAAGAGACCAACCCCCACCTCACTGCAACCTCCTTTCAGGGAGTTGTAGAGAGCAATAAGGTCTCCCCTCAGTCTCCTCTTCTCCAAACTAAACACCCCCAGCTCCCTCAGCCTCCTCGTAGGGCCTGTTCTCCAGACCCTTCACCATCCTCGTTGTCCTTCTCTGGACACGCTCCAGAACCTCAACATCCTTCTTGAAGTGAGGGGCCCAAAACTGGACACAATACTCGAGGTGAGGCCTCACCAGTGCAGAATACAGGGGGATTATCACCTCCCTGCTCCTGCTGGCCAGATGCTGTCAGAAAATTGTCCCTGCTTTTACAGTAACTCCAGAAGCTTGGCCTCACAACCAGGTGACAGCCCAACGCTTCAGAACTCACTGCACTGTGCTGGAGTATAGAAAGGGACAGGGAGCGGCACTGCAGAGTCTCTGTCCTTGGCCATGCTTACCAGCAGCGGTGGTGTGAGGTTCCACCCCATGAGAAGATGTCACACACACTCAGAACAGCTCTGTGATCGTGGGAATACTGCTACAGGCCTCCAGACCAAACGGGTAAGTGCAGGCCCTACCACCAACAACTGTTGACACGTTCATACTGAGTGACAAGCTTGCTGCTGCTCGATGTGGGGAGAGGACACCTCAGAGCTCTGGGAGCACCAGAGAAAGGAAAGAACTTACATACAAAGACAAATGCAAGAAGAGACTATGTGGGGGCTGAACGAGTGAACAGAGCATGATGAGGGTCTAACAAGAGGCTGGTAGTATCCAGAAGAGAGAGAAGGCCAGTTAGATTCAGCAGTCCATGGAGAGGGTGCTCAAGGAGATGATGGCAGGATATTGCCTCTTGTGATGAGGAGCACTGAAACCATTTCTGCAATGGCAACTTGTAGCTTGGGTCTTGTTCTCTGTGACTTCTTGTTTTCTTGATCCAACACGGGAACAGGAAAGGTGACATCACATGGACCCCCTGTACTTAAACAGAATCTGTCACAGCTTAAGGCTTAGGAAGACATTTGAGTTTGTCATGATGTTTTCTCCAACCAATCAAATGCTTCATCCTCTGCTTGAACCCTACTGTCCAGAGCTGAGATCTGGACCTCAGCCCAAATGCAGCCATTAGTGTTATGGGAAACTGCTGGGATTTACTATTCCAGAGAGCCAACAAGCATGGACTACAGAAAATCTGTACCAACTTATCTCCCCAAGGTTTTAAAGACATTTCTGGAGCTTTTCTTTCAAATTTCACTTCATAAGATGTTAAGATGTAAAGGTAGTTAGTGATGAGTAGGTGAACTGCTCAGCAAAGGCAATTCCTTGATTAATCTCAAGAAATGAAGGAAAATAGAATCCATTACACTTTTGTTTGAACACAAACTATGTCCTGAGACAGAGGTTTCAAAGCAGCTATACAACAAAACTGGGACTGCAGTAGTTACAATGGTACTGAAAGTCCAACTGAAACTTAATTCCATCCCAGATCAGTATCTGGATTACTTGCTGGTCTGTAAGTGATGTGCAGTTGAAAAACCATGTGAATGATTGTTGTGACATGAGGCAGGAAAGAAAACAGCTGTCCAATACCTTGCTCCATCAGAGTCTTTGTCCAAAAATCATGAAGGAGAAACTGGAGGTAAGGTAGGTATTTCTCCTTTTATATATATATATATATGTGTGTGTGTGTGTGTATATGTATGTATATGCATATGAAAGAATGAAAAGATCCTGTGCCTAGGAGGAATCTTTGTCTGTTCTTTACTGAAGCAGTAGCTGGGTGCTAAATGCACACGTGTGCCTCAAAGGGATGATGTACCTTACACAAGACAGCACATCTCAGCTCCTTGCAGCTAGGACTAGTTGCAAAGTGCACAGAAAAAGGCTCCATTGTATTTACAATGCAACAAGAAGGGCTCTGCCAATGTCTGAGACTCATACAGGTTTACACTAGGAGCTCACTGCTATTCAATTCAATCCATGGACCTGATTCAGTGGAGCAACAACCTATGAAAATGGAAAGATGCACAAGAATTGAATTAACCTGATCACAAAGAGAAGGAAGTGACATTCTGGCTAATGGATGAAGACTACAATTAAATTGAGACTATCTAATGTCAGAACTTGCCTCTGCATCAGTGCACTCAGACATGCATCTGTAAACATGTAAACAAATTTCATTGTTTCTTTGCTATTAGGCCAATAAACACCATCAGTGAGTGTGATGGCCACTATCTCAGCAAAAAGCTTTCAAGTGAGGGACACTGAGGAGACACAGTTTCTGCTTACTCATGGCTTAGTGCTCCCTGATGTGCAAATCCCTTCCCTCCTCACACAAGGAAGACTACACACTTCAGAGAAACTATATTCATGGGTAACCTGGGAGTGGGACAGCAGGTATCACATATCACTGAGGGTGAGACCCCTCTGGGTGTCACCTAGTCCTAACCCCCTGCTCAAAGCAGGGTCAAGGTTTCCCAGGACTCTGCTCAGCTGGGTTTTGGATCTCTTCAAGGATGGACACTTCACAAACTCTCTGGGCAACTTATTCCAGTACAGTAAATATTAAATTTAATTTCCTGTATTTCAAGTTGTCCCCATCACCCACTGTCCTGTCACTAGACATGACTGGGAGAGTCTAGTCTTTACTCCTTGCCATCCAGACTTGATGTCTGATAAAATCCCCAAGTTGTCATTTTTGGTGGCTGAACAATCCCCAACACTGGACCCATCATGCCAGATGTGTCTCATCAGAGCTGGGCAGAGTGAAGGACCACCTCCATGATCTGCCAACAACACTCTTCCTAATGCACTCCAGGACACTGGTGACCCTTGTTAGAAGGACACACTACTGGCTCATGTCAAGCACTAGGACTTCCAAATCCTTTTCATGCCAAGCTCCTTTTCAGTCAGTTGTTCCACAGAGTGTATTGGCACCTGGGGTCATTCCTTCCCAAGTGCAGGACTTGACTTTTCTTCTTACTGAAGATGACCAGTTCTCCAGCCTGCCCATGACTCTGTGAACAGCTCTTCTCAGTGATGGCCAGTGACAGAACAAGGGGCAATGGGTCCAAGCTGGAGCAGAGGAGGTTCCATGGGAATGGAAAAACTATTTCGCTGTGAGGGTGCCAGAGCCCTGGGACAGGCTGCCCAGAGAGGTTGTGGAGTCTCCTTCTCTGGAGACATTCCAGACCAATCTGGACACATTCTTGTGTGATTTAATCCAGGTGATCCTGCTCAGGCAGGGGGTTGGACTAGATGATCTTTCAAGGTCCCTTCCAACTCCTGACATTCTGTGGTTCTGTGATTATCAGCACACCCATCTAGTCTGTCAATCACTTCTCAACACCTACATTATCTGCAAAACTGCTGAGAATGCACTCAGTCCTGTCAGCAGGTCATTAATGAAGGTAACAGTATAGGACCCAGTGTTAACCCCTGAAGTGTACCACTACTGAATGGCCTTCACCTGATGATGAATCATTCTTGATCTTACAGAAGTTGATCCCTGAATATCAACGGGCTCTCTTGGGTGCCTCATTACTAGGACCATATCCCACAGGATTCTTCCAAGCAGATCTCTGAAATGGGTGAAGTCTGCTCTCCTGAAACAAGGCTGGTTTTGTCCTCTCAGAATCCTAAACTCCATCTTCTTATGGTGACTGCAGCCACATCTGCTCCTGACCAGTTTTCCTTCTTGGTTTCACATCAGGTCCAGCAGACAGCCTCTCCCCATCAGCTCCTCAATCACCTGTGCCAGGACTTTTTCATCAATGGACTCCAGAAAACTTCTGCAATGCCCTCACCCTGCTGTGTTACCCTACCAACAGGTACTGGGATGGTTGAAGCCTCACCACGAGGAGCATGGCCCGACTGATGCTTGACTGCAGCCTCATCTATTTCATGCTGACCAGCTGGTCAGTAGCAGAAGCCCACCACAGCCTCAGACAGATTATCTGCCAACTAATCCCGAACCATAAGCTCTCAGCTGGATCCTCACCTGTCCTGGCAGAGACCCAGGCATTCCTGCTGTTCCATGTGCATGGCAACACTCACTCACATGAGCACATCTCTGGGATCCCAGTGAGACCAGAGTCCTACAACTACACACAGACCTGTAACTCCTCCTGTTTGCCCCCATGCTGTGTGTGAGATGCTGAGGCTGCCCTCAGTGCAGCTGGATCTGACCCCTAACAAGCTAACAGGAATGAGGAGAAGACAGCCTTTCCATGTGGGTACCTAAGGCAGGAGATTATTTTTCCCCTTCATCTGTCAAAATGTTTAGTCTCAAGTTGGTTACCCCTGCTGCCTGTGGAGAGAAACAGAATATCCTTCAGCAGAGACCCTTCCTACCTATTTCTGGAGGTGAGACTAATCATTCTTTCAGTGCCCACAAGTATTCAAAGGAACCCAGTTTACAACAAGCACATCCTCTAAATTGTGTTTATTCTGTTCAATTCTGTCCATGAAATCCCATGCTGGTATCACCTGTTTTCACTTGGTTAAAAAGCAAACACTATGATGTGAAGTGTCTACAAAATCTGGACAGCAGGAAAGAAGACATAACATCCATACCAAGCCCCCCCACACAGATGTATTAAACCATTAGGGCCTTGCCACCACACCTCTTGGAAGGCTGTGCTGGACCTTCACTGCTCAGTCAGCCCAAGAACTTCCAGCTTCCAGTTCATATCTGCTGTTCTCATTGCAGGGATGTCTCCTACCTGCAGAAGCCTTTCTAGGCTTTGCTTTGTAGTCTTCAGTACATAAGTGCACTGTCACCTTTCATCCTGCACCACTTAATAATATGTCAGTACAAAGTCACTAGCAAATATTTATTTTTGAAGCCAAAGTCAAGCCTTAAACTAGTCTGGCCCCATGACTGCTCCTTGGGAGTCCTGCCACCAATATTCAACTTCTGCAGCTTCCTTAACACATTCCTGTGTCACACCATCTCCACAGCTCTACTACAGTCCACATCAAGCAGAGCTGGTCTGTCGACTCGAAAACTTCAGTTACCTTCACAGCACAAAGTATCAAACAGACCTGATGTATCTTTAGCAAATTCTTAGTAGGTTTGATACCTTTATCTACAATTCTTATTTTGTCCTTCAAAGTTTGTTCTGAAACTTTGTATACTGTCAAGTTTAGACTAATCTGTTTGCTCCAATGATATCCCACTGTTTTCAATCCAGATGCTGAAGAATCTGTTAATTGCTGGTCAGATGGCATCCTCGGATTTGACAGATGCATTACAAAGACTTGCAATGGACTTGCAGTTCCTTCTACCAGAATTTTAATACTCTTGGGTAAGGATTATCTAGCCTCTGAGTTGAGCACATCATGCTCTTTGATCTGATTTTCCTCCTATTTTTAATAAATCTTGTTTCCAAGGACAGTTCATCTGTGTGGGTGTTTCAAACAGCCAGCCCTCAAGGAGAGCACGTCTTCCAACCTTGGAAGAGCGCCGGCACCAAGACTCTCACAACTAAAATATTCCAGGAAGGGACCAAGGAATCACAATGAGCAACTTGGGAAAATGCTGTGGGAATAGCACAGCCCTGTCTGCTGGGCCTGCTGGCAGCAGGGTTCATCTTCTCACACAACAAGAGGTGAGACATTATCCAGCTACGTGCAGGCATTTTACACAAAATGGAAAGATCTTCAACCCAGGAAGCTTCCATCCCATGTCAGCTGCAGAGGGCAGAACCCTCCCAGACCCTCAGGCCATCTCCTAGCTGTGGTACCTGTCTGCTTCCCACCTCCAAGACGACAGAACCTGCCAGGAGTAACAAACCAGCAGTTGGCTCTACCTCCAGTTTCAAATGGATGGAAGGCTATGGAGAGGAAGGTGGTGACTAGTATCTGTGCCAAATTTTGTGTGTGTGTGCAACACCAAGCTCCTAGAGCTCCACATCTTGTCCTAGGATAATGCTCTGGTTTGGATCACTTCTCCATCAACCCAAACCCAAAGAGACATCTGGGGAAGTGGGAAACACAGAGGAACTAACAGAAGTCGGTGGAGGTGAACCTTGGGGTTCTCCTCAGCCCTGGAGAACCCCAAGGTTCCTCCTACATTGCAGGACAGAGGGATTTAGGTGGGATCATGCTTCTGTCAGGGGTCTCATGGCTGTAGCTGCAGCCCTCACATACTGCTGAGAGAGAAGAGGCAACAACAAAAAGTGCAAACACATCTTTGGTCTAACTGCCAGATCTCCTCCTGCTGGAATGTGCCTCTTGTGCACATGTCCAGGACTTCCAGGCTTCTGCACTTGAACTGCTGGTGACCCTCCTCAAAAGAGCACCAGTGCCAAGCTCTGCCCATCCACCTCTCCGAAGTGTCCCCGTGGACGTCCAGGGTGGGAAGTGCTTTTCAATCCCTGCCAGAGCTGGTTATTCCCTTCCAAATGGGGCACCACAAGCCCTTGTGCAATGAGCTACTTTCATTCAGCCAAATACTCAAATGTAAAAACTCCAAGTCACATCTTGGGAAAAAAAAGTTTGTTGGGACGAAAGGAATACACAGCTTTTGAGCACCCCTAAAATGGAAATTTGTTTTCTGATTTAATGGCCACAGAGGATCCAGCAGCTTGTGACCTGACAGGACCTGCCTTTTTCCCAACCTTAGCAATGAGAATGCAAAACTTATTAACAATTTTCTTCTAACCTGAGAGAAGCCTTCCAGTGTGGGGTGATGTGCCTTTGTTTCCACTGGCATTTTTCCTGATGTTTTCTGTGGATGTGCAGAGCAAAGCAGTGGGATTGCATATCTGACAAAAACAGATGTAAAAGAAGCTTCTGGTTCTTCTCTTTGTCTCAGTATCTTTCTCATAGAAATGAAGACCATTTGAACTGCTGTTAACAGTGAGTCTGACCTAAACAGACACCAAACCTTTGCAGGCTGCTGCTGCTGGGGACCAGCAGAGAGCTGTGGTCCATCATAAAGCTGTTCCAGAGGTTTCTGGCACATCTTTTCTTAGGCAGAAAATGGTAACACCTGCATGTTGGCTGGCTTCTGTAGTTTCCTTTTATCCCATTTCCATTTGCTTTTCTCTAAGACATTCTGGAACATATCTGCACAGATATTTGCAGCACAAAAAAAAGATAATTAAAAAACTCGGCAGATTTCTCCCAGAACAACATTTTAGGTTTGTGGAAATGGATGGCAAAAATACAAATGAAAAAAATAAAACCAAAAAAAGCACCTGAAAAGCACAAGAGGGAAACTGGTGATGTAGCAGTTGTGATTCCTACAGATTTTTCATGCACCTCTCTCCCGTTCATGGGATCTGTCAACAGTTGCTCACATTCCTCGGGTTCTCTTGCACATCTCAGCCCTCCCAGGCTGTAGGTACAGACATGGCTGCTGTCACTCAGTCTGAATACAGACTTTAAAACTGCTCCTGCACCTTCAGTATCCACTTCTGTGTTTCTTCTATCTCATAATCATCAATCAAAAACGTCCACCAGGCTTGGCATAGCAGCTTCACAGCACCCCGTTCAGCTCTGCAGGAAACATGCTGCAGAGGGTCACCAGAAGAATCAGCCTTGATTTCACTTGCTCTGTAATCTGCAGCTGAGCAACAACCAAGCATTTGTGCAGCTTCTTCCTTAAATCTTGTAGTACCGACTGTGGACAACTAAGTTACAAATGGGCTTACATAAAAAGCAGGTCCAAATCTTCCAGGCAGAAAAAGAGTCATGAGAAAAACATGACTTGGTAATGCAAAAACCTAAATCTATGCAAAACTTTCTTCAGTCCCTCAAATGTTGTTTCACTGTTGTCCTACCTCCACAGCAGTCCCCTTTTCACCAGTTGTTACTAACACATCAAACTGCAGTTGCCAGGTGACACTGGAAGCTCAATACCAAGTGGTTACATGGTGTATCCTCCTAAAGTAAAAGTATCAGATCCATATTCTGTGCTCTTATCACAGCCAGAAAAATATGGTTTAAAACCCTCCAAACCTATGGACTGTTTCTAAGGACTCCCAGAGGCTGAACCTGCTATCAAATGGATTTTTATGGAGCTCTAACATCAATCTCCAACAATTCAGCAAAGAGCAGCTGCTGGGATTGTGATGGGGTTGGTCTCTGCAGCCCTCAAGTAACAGCTTCTCCATCAGACAACTGCACTTCTGCCATAGGGGACTCCCACTTTACAGTGGGACCACCTCTATTTGTTGAGAATAATTTTATCCATGGACTTCATTCTTCCATCATCTGTGTCATCAAACAGCATCACCGTGACTACAGTGATGGCAAGGGGAAGGAGCTCAGCAAAGCTGAAGCTCCAAAACAGGTATGGTGCTGATGCTACAAGAATCACAGAATCATGGAATGTTGGGAGTTGGAAGGGACCTTGAAAGATCATCTAGTCCAACCCCCCCTGCCTGAGCAGGATCACCTGGATTGCACCACACAGGAACACCTTCAGATTGGTCTGGAATGTCTCCAGAGAAGGAGACTCCACAACCTCTCTGGGTAGCCTGTCCCAGTGATCTGTCACCCTCACAGGGAAAAAGTTCCTCCTTATATT
>VXBZ01004948.1:24369-53132 GCA_013399135.1 Heliornis fulica | reverse complement strand
CCAGGTCCCTTTTACCTTCACTGCCCTCCAACAGGCCAGTCCCCAACCTATCCTGGTCCCTGGGGTTGTTCCTCCCCAGATGCCAGACCCTACACTGGCCCTTGTTCAATCTCATTAAACCTCTCTCCACCCAGCTCCAGCCTGTCCAAGTCCAAGGAAGCCCCACTGGTCAGCCTCTGCCAGTAATTTTCCTTCCAGGAGAATGAATGATTGGGTGACTTTCTGTTATTCTCTCCTACAAGATTAGTCATTCATGAAAAATCCCGATTTTTGGAGTGAGCTCAAAAACTTTCAAGTTCCCAGTGGAGACATGGATGCTGGTTTTTTTTTTTTTTTTTATTTTGCCTCCTGCAATGTCAGGAGATGACCCTGGCTGGTCAGTACAATTGAGAAGGAACTGGTCCTGGGACAGTGCCCTTCCCAACAGTGATCCTGCTTCTGTAGCCCAGTAAGGACTTCTCAGCTGTTTCAGTATCCCTTAACAACTGATTCCCACAAACCCAATTCCCCAACTTGATATTGCTCAAAGTACTTGACTATCATTACTTCTGGTTCCAATGAAGGACAGTACTGAACTACATGTGTAAAAGCCACATAAGTGATCATATCAAGTGTTTGTCTTGGAGAATGTGTGTGTGAGTTAGTACTAATTGAGTTGAGCAAATTCAGTGGATGGAAAGGCAGCTCTGCTCTCCTCTGAGTGGAGGAGCCGTTCAGTCGATAGCAAAACACAGACATGAACCTAAGAGACACTTTTTGTCTGCTCAAAAGCGAATGGGAAGCTTGAGCACAACTGTCCTGAGGGTGGGATGGAGCCTCCAAATAATGAGTTTGATTAACCTAGGTAAAATTACTCCAAGATCTGCTCTGTCCTCCCTTGTGTTATGAATGCAATGATTCACAAATCCTGAGACACTTCTGTAAAGTGAGTTGTCAGTGTCACTCCAGATCCCATGCAGCTGATCTACAAACACTTCTGAAACCATTTACAAGATATTTGTCATCAGAAGTCTTGCAGAAAGATCTTGCCTAATAAACTACCACATTGCAAATATTTGCTATGATCCACCCGTGGCAGCAGGATCCTTTGTGGGACCCATGGACTCCTGCTGTGCCGAGGCTGGACACTGATCAGCATTTAGGGATGTCACAGTTTCATCCCTGTGGAAATGGTTTGTCCAACCTTGTGAAAGATAGATTGTCCAGAGGGTGATTTGATTTGAACATACAGACAGCAGTGACTGTCAGTTTAGGGGACACATATTTAGTACCTCAGGCTATTCTCCCTCTTTCTCTTTTTCCATGAAGCTCCAGCCCCTGGGAGAAGGTGGGAACACAAAGCGAGACACAGAAGCAGGCTCAGGAGCTGAGTGGATTTGTCCCTCTGGGTGACAAGTACA
Organism: Heliornis fulica; assembly: GCA_013399135.1. Taxonomy (NCBI): domain Eukaryota; kingdom Metazoa; phylum Chordata; class Aves; order Gruiformes; family Heliornithidae; genus Heliornis; species Heliornis fulica. The sequence goes on along the minus strand of VXBZ01004948.1, from coordinate 51,732 downwards.
AATTCATCTCTTTGTGGTCACTTCATGTTCCCAACCAAGACACAAAATGCAGAAGCTGAAGAGAAATAGTATTGCCTGTTTCAAAGATCTGCTGGATGGTTCTTAGTCTGTCCTGAGAGCAAAGTGCCACCAAGGCATGACAGCTCATAGCGGGGCCTTCACTGCCTGAATTGAGCAGAAGGTCTATAACCATAAAAAAAAAAAGGAAGAAAGAACTCCATCCTCTGTTTTGAGTAATTTTGCCTGTATTGCTTTATTCCAAACCAAGCACAACACAGAACCAGAACATCCCAAATTGCTGATTGACCCTGGGGACACCTAACGATGGCACCCGGCAGCCTGTCCCTCAGAGCCACCACTGTGACCACTGACTTTGTCCTACGCAGTTTGCATCAAAACCTGCCAGCAGCCAGCTGGATTAAGCTCCTCTCTAAGCTCACAGGGGAACCTGTCTGCCCTGTGCCACCACAGATAGTCACACTTGGCAGGTGTTGCTGGAAAACCAGTAAGCCCAACCATCAAAAATGTTCTTTCATATAAATCTCACTTCTGCAGCTTTTCTGATTTAACCTTCAGTGTCTGCTGAGACCTCTTACTAACTGCTCTGATGACCAGGAAAAGATGTGAAGGGCTGAAATAAAAATTCTTCAGGCCCACAGCACTCATCTGCTAGCACTGAAGCAAGAGACATGGATGCTGACGTTGCTAACGGATTCTTTACAGGATCCAACCATAATTGCAGAAAAAAAAACCCTTCACTTTGCATTGCTGAATGGAATATATCACAAAAATCTGCATATTTTCTTCTTCACCATCTCAAAGGCAGATGCCAGTATTACAGCCATCTGTATTAAAAGCTCTTGAAAAGCTCAGCATTGTCTACCTTGGAGAGAGCTTGGGAAAAAAGCAAAAAATGAAGATCATAATGTCAATGGCATTTCATTTAAATCCAAAATCAGGCCCATAGGCTCAGATCAGGGCTCTAAGATTTATCTTAATCTAATTCTTATCCAAACAGTTCAGAGATAATAAACAATCATAAAATCCACATCAAGGAGCTCACAGGGGTTCCCAACACCTGCAGTGAGAGCTGGCATCTCTGACTCTGCACTTTAGCAGCCCAAGCACTCATTGAATAAGTGGCTCCAGGGAGCACTTGACAAAGACAGAGCTCCCCTGTACCCTGAAAAGCTCTGAAACATGTTGCCAAACTGTGTTAAGAGCTCAAAAAATTTCCTGTTTTGGGATGCATGAAGGAACTGGCAACCCTGCAGATAGCCTCTGCCTCTGCCTCTCCTACAGTGCTGTGCACACTCCCACAGCTCATTCAACCTCATGGCAGGTTTTGGGTGGCAGTAAGAGAACCAGTCTAACAGCTTTTAAGAACAAAGTTCTCTGCTAATTCATGAAGCAAATGAAAGGATGGGAGAGTGTGGCACAACCTTCTGTCAAGAGGACTTCCTACAGCTACACACCCTGCAGAGGGCTCAAAGAGCAAGGAAACCAGAATGACAGTGCCTGATGAAAGCCACTGAGGGCAGCAAGGAACAGAAGGTGTCTGTTTTGGACACAGAGGTGACACCTTGTCCCATTCCCCACCAGATAAGGACAACAGACTGCCCTTGCTATGGTGATCAGCACCAGGTAACACTGGAGAATGGCAGGACTCTTTCCAATGACACCATACCTGAAGGATGACCCAGTGACCCTCCTTTGTAGCCAGATCTAGAGCTTGTTCAGCAACTACCTCTTGACCTTGTCCAAGGGAAACATTGTGGAAATTCCTGTTGTTAAATGTATAACCAAGTTTCTTCCCTAAAAGACAAAAAGAGGCATGTTCAGCACCTTTACCTGGGCCCACATGCAGCACAGCTGAGCTCAGGCAGCAGCATGGTGGAGTTCAGCCTTAGCAAAACCCCTCACAGCAGAGCTATCACAGTTCTTATAACAGTTATCTTGTCTCTCACAGGCTCCTTTCCAAAGCTCTGCAAACAGCAGCAGCTTCTTCACAACTACTGTTAATTACAGAGCAGCATCAACACAAAGGTACATTATTACAAAGTGCCCCTTGTTTAAAGAACATTATTCCCCTGCAACCTTGTGTAAAAACACACTTTTCAATGAGAGGAAATTAAAATAATTTCCTGCTGATTAAATAGGCTTTGAAGAAAACATCATTCGGTGGGAAGACATGCCCTGCAGTGCATGCCAGACCCAGCAGTAAGGTTAGGAACCCATTTGGTGTTGAGAAGGCAGCTGAAATGAAACCTGTGTGAGCTGTGGCCAAGGCCTCCAGGTTTCCTGGACCTTCAAATCAGTCAGACCTCCAGATTTCTCATGGATCATCATGTCAGGGGGGAGATGACCCATGGGTCCACCACGATGCGTGTGGGCAGGCCCATGGTCAGTGGACTGCAGCAGAGCCCATGGGAAGGGGTGCTCCAGGAGCCACTGCAGACCCTCTCTTACAGTGCCTTTGTCACCCCCCTCTGCACACCCCATGGTGGGAACCCCAAAACTGATGTCATTTACTCTCCTGCTCTGGAGGAAAGAGAGTGGCTGTTTGGTGTTTCTTCATTTAGTCTGTGATACCCCTTCGGACTCACCTGATTTCTCTGTGCCACTCTGGTGCCTCTGATCCTTTAAGTGATCATGGCTAAAGATCTCCTATTTAGTTCTTTGAATCTATCATCCAAAGACAGAGGACACTGGTTGGTCCTTGTCTCACAGCAGAAGCAGCTGGCTGAAGCAAGCTCTTGCTGCTGTGTGCTCCTCAGAAGATAGCACCAATTTGTGCTGCTGGAGGGAAGCAGCCCAGCAAACATCCACACAGCCTCTACACATCACAGCAAGATGTGTCTGTCTCAGCCAGGGTGTCAATACACGTGTGCCCACGTGCTGATCCCCTGGGATTGCCTACATTTATCTGTGCACACAGATGTGCCTTCATCCAGATGGTGCACCCTCAACTCCCCATTGCTGCTGAGAGCAGGCAAGTTTTCTAGTAAAACAAGGGGAAAAAACATCTTGCAAGACTTGGGATTCAGCTCTTAGTACAAGATTGGAAATGGATGGCTATAAGTAAAACAAACATCCAAACTCTTCCAGTTGCTCAAGTTCTATGCTTCACCTTACTAGAGCAAGCCCCTGGGATACAGCTCTCCCCAGATTTGAGACTTTCTAGTTTTCCTTCTCACCATCTCTGGTGGCTGTCAACTTGAAGAGTTGCTAATATCCTCTTCTGCCTCTAAAATACACCCTCTAGGGAAGGGATTGAGGCAATTTTCAGAAGGCATGGTGCTACCCCAAACCATGTGATTAATAAAAATATTATGAGATATTCATAGATAGGAACAGGACTGCAGAGGGATACAGTGGGTCTGCAATGTCTACTTCACCAAAGGTTATGCCAGCCTTACTCCCTGACAGCTTGGAGAGGAGACAGTGCAGGTAGATTGCCCTGAGGAGGGAGGTGGAGAAGCCTTCCAATCCCAACAGTGTTAACTGAAGGGTCATCCCCATCTTGCCAAGGGGAGGTCCTGTGAGTGGGCAGTACCTGGAATAATGTATCTTCCATTCACAACAATTATCTAGCCAGACTTGCACTTCAATACAACCAAACAAAGGGCAAATAAGACATCAAATAATGAATCCTGTCCAAACCTCATCTAGGCAGGCTTTAAGGCTGATACAGCTGCACTGAAGCAATGGGTTTATTTCTTTAGGGTTTTTTTAACTTCTACTTGCTGTAACTTTTCTGGCTGACTAACCCCAGGTGCTCAACTACACACATCTTTACAATTCCAATTAATGGTCAGAAGTTAGAGCTTCGTTTCCCATACAATAAAATAACACAGTGAGAGACAGGATCAATGATGTGGCTCCAGAGGGAAGCCAGAAACACAATAGCACCTTCCTCAGGGGCATCACCATCAATCCACAGTAATGAGACCTGAGGTCAGGGCAGAAAGAGCATGAAAATACTCCAAATCTGGGAACTCCCCACAGCTGAGAACTGTCACCTGGCCTAAGGCTCAGCCTGCACTGGGCTTTAACACCTCTGAAAGCTGGTAATAGACTATAGTCTTATGACTGCATTGCAGATGACACCAAATTGGGTGGAAGTGTGGATCTGCTGGAGGGTAGGAAGGCCCTGCAGAGGGATCTGGACAGGCTGGATGGTTGGGCTGGGGCCAACAATATGACGTTCAACAAGGCCAAATGCCGGGTCCTGCACTTTGGTCACAACAACCCCAGGAAACGTCACAGGCCTGGGCAGGAGTGGCTGGAGAGCAGCCTGGGGGAAAGGGACCTGGGGGTGTTGGTTGACAGCCGCCTAAACATGAGCCAGCAGTGTGCCCAGGTGGCCAAGAGGGCCAATGGCATCCTGGCTTGGATCAGGAACAGTGTGGCCAGCAGGAGCAGGGAGGTGATAATCCCCCTGTATTCTGCACTGGTGAGGCCTCACCTCGAGTATTGTGTTCAGTTTTGGGCCCCTCACTTCAAGAAGGACGTTGAGGTGCTGGAGCGTGTCCAGAGAAGGGCAACGAGGATGGTGAAGGGTCTGGAGAACAGGCCCTACGAGGAGGCTGAGGGAGCTGGGGAAGGGTCTGGAGAACAGGCCCTACGAGGAGGCTGAGGGAGCTGGGGGTGTTTAGTTTGGAGAAGAGGAGACTGAGGGGAGACCTTATTGCTCTCTACAACTCCCTGAAAGGAGGTTGCAGTGAGGTGGGGGTTGGTCTCTTCTCCCCAGTAACAGGTGACAGAACTCGAGGTAATGGCCTCAAGCTGCGCCAGGGAAAATTTAGGTTGGATCTTAGGAAGAACTTCTGTCCTGAGAGAGTCCTCAAGCATTGGAACAGGCTGCCCAGGGAGGGGGTTGAGTCCCCATCCCTGGAGGGGTTTAACAGACGGGGAGATGCGGTGCTTGAGGACATGGTCTAAGGGTAGACTTGGTGGCGGTGGGTTAATGGTTGGACTGGATGATCTTAGGGGTCATTTCCAGCCTTAACAATTCCATGATTCTATTTTCCTATGGTTACATGCCTGTCAGCGTGCAAGAAGCATTTGGACAATGCCCAAAATAACGTGCTTTAACTTTTGGTCAACCCCAAAGTGTTCAGGCAGTTGGACTGGATGGTCACTGTAGGGCCCTTACAACTGAAACAGTCCTACTCTCCCCTCCCCTCCCCCACCCCCCCCTTATCCTATTTCAAACACTTTAAATATACTATATTACAAATTTTGGGGAGCATCAGAGCTGGACCACAAATCATGGTTTTGGAGACGTGTAGCTCATTGCCAGAGAAGGAGACAAGACACCTGATGGAGAGAATGGCAATCTGGAGCAGCCCTGAAGCAGTACAAGGGCATCTGACCCATCTGCTCCAGGGGGATGGAGGCCCTCTGATGAAACAAGTGTCAAAAGACATGACTTCAGTGGCCTCTGTTTAACAGTCAGATGTGACCCCATTTCCAGACCTACTATAACTGTCATTTTCAGGCTGAAAATTTAAATTCTTCCACAGTGGAGTTGAGACACAGAGCAAACCCTGTGCCCTGGCAGCTTTAGAGCACAGGCACTGATTACAGCAGTCAGCAAAGAGCAGAAGCCATTGCCCTCTCAAATGAGGCACCCTGGAGAAACCCCTCTGGCTCTGAAGCCGGCTGACAGCACTACATCTGACCATCCACACCACAACCAACTCAGGAAGGATGGGATTAAAAACTGAAAACTCTACCACTAACCAGCAGACTGTTGCAGGGAGCTGTTGCTTATTTTTAGCTATCTGACAGCATATTAGATCTCTCTGACGTAAATTACAGGTTGTGTACAAGACCAACTCAGAAATCGTTGCAGTGTGAACCACACTGGGAATCCAAGCAGTGCAGCAAAGAGACAAGTTTAATTTAAACTTCAGATTAAAATCCAAAAACCTTTAAGGAAAAGGGAAAAAAAGAAACAATCACATTGTCTCATAATTATCTATTTTTAACAGATTACTCCATTATCTACAAAGAGATGAAAAAAAAACCCCAAAACCCAGAACAAGAACGTCATGCCAAGATAATTATGCAGAAGATAAAAAGCAATGCTGTGGTATGCCTGGAGACATGATTTATTTACCTTGTTTTTCCACATCCTTCAGTGGGTCGACTCCTGGTGACAGGATAAAAAACATTGGGGTTGCAGGTCCTGACTCCTCAAAGGTTGTGGCAAAATCCAGGGATCTCCCTACCACATATTTACTGCCAAGCTTTTCTTCTATAAAATCTCTGCCAGAAAGAAAAATGTTTTTTAAGTCCACTATTGTTCAGAAAGGACAGCTCCCCCCCACTAATAATCAATTATTTAGGTTTTGTGTTGCTGATTCAAATAAATTAGAAACTTAACAAAAAAAAAAAAAGGGCATGAAATATTTTTAGAGAGGATCTGCAGGCTGGGCTTCAGAAGCTGTCATTCAGCAGCAATGCTCACACTTTATTACTAATATCTGACAAGTGAAAGGAAGTGAGAAGGTGAAACAGTGGGACCCAACAGTCCGATGCTGTATTGAGAAATTCAATACAAGTAGGGGCTTGACTCTGACAAAGGGATCTCAGGAGAGAATAAATAGTTAAGTTAATATACAGAAAACTGCTGTGTACTTTGCAATCCATGCAGCCTTTGAGAGGAAACAGCATTCCTTTGGATATATCACCAAAAGTCACAAAAAGTTCAGATGATTTACAGAATTTCTTTGTTCTGGAAAGATAAAAGAGGAGAGCTCTAAGAATATCTAGCACGTGTAGCTTGGCCTCTGCATGAGAGTCACAGGGAAAAATACAACTGAGTATACAGCTGAAAAAATCCATCTCCACAGCATCTGCCTGAACATAATACATCTCATGGAGAGCATCCAGGCTGAATTTCCCCAGGATGAGCTTACCAAAATCACTGCTTTAGAGCAAGGCAATATACAGTGAGCGTTAATTCAAAGGTAGGAATGTTATACCCAAGCCCCAGAAACAAGCAATTGCTCTCCTAGCACAGATGCATGACTTGGGCCTTTTGAAACAGCACCACAGAGAAGATAAACATTGGCCAGGTTTCACCTGGTAGGTGACACCAGAATAAGGCAGCCAAATTCTTTCCAAGAGAGCTGAAAGTCTCCCTCAAGGACTAGTCAAAGGCAGGTGGCATAGAAAAGCCTAAGGAACTGCAATAGAAAGAGCTTTCCCTTTGTTTGGTGCCTCTTTCAAGTGGATTGGTTGGTTCTGGGTCAAGATCTGCTAGAGCTGCTGGAAAGCTTCAGTCCACACACTTTTCTAAAGTCCATCAGATACAAGGTCACAGCATTCATGTTTTACATCAAGCCTCAGCTCTGTGAAACGATGCCTTAGAGACTCAGAAACAAACTAATGTGACTTGGAGACACTGACAAAGGAAAAGGCAGCCTGCCCTGAGAGGCAGGACTGGAAGCAGGCCTACACCTGCTGTCTCTCAAACAAGGTACTCATGGGGGTGGTTTGAAGTACAAGCAGGGGGGGGTCTGTCCTTTCTGAACAATAGTAGACTTAAAAAACTTTTTAAGTGGGATTTGAGAAATGGGGTCAGAACAAAAATAAAAAATACCCTGCAAGACAATTGACTCGCTTAGAGCTTTTCCAGGTCGTATGAAGCCACAGCTGCTTAAGACCCTTTATCTGAAGAGTCCATGTAAGAGTCATAACCATGGCTGGAGATGCCAGCTACAAGAGCCCTTAGTCCTTCCACCTTGTTTCCAAGGACTTTTCCTCAAGTCAGAAGGACCAACATCTTTGGAAATACTGCATGACCAAGTTATACCTTGCTAGCAGCTGCTGGGCTGACCTGGCCTCATCACAGACGTGGAAGAATGGGAGCATGGATGCTGAAAGAAGCTCCTTGCTGATGTTGCTCAGTAAGATTGAAGGATGAAACAGGTATTTACACAGGAAAATCCCTCTTGAGGAAATTATGGTTCTTGGTGATGGACACCCCACCTAAACTCTTAAGAGTGACTCAGAGTAAGAACAGCTTCCTCGGAGGGCTCCTTAGCCCTAGGGAATAAAACAGCCTGTGCAAATATCCCCAGCAGTCTGCTATGAAGAGTGGCTGAAAAAACTAACTAACTTCCAAGACCTCCTTTCAGGCAGCTGTAGAGAGCAATAAGGCCTCCTTGAGCCTCCTCCATACTACACAGACCCAGTTCCCACAGCCAATCCTCCTGAGACTTGCCTTCCAGTCCCTTCACCAGCTTCGTTGCCCTTCTCTGGACACACTCCAGGGCCTTGATAAAGACAGGTCTGAGGAGTATGATACTTCCAAGGAGGAAACAGGGAGTGAAACAAACTCATTGTTGCCACTAATGATTTCACATTGGGTTTTGGGGCATGAGATCTTCTCAAAGAGAAGCAATTCTTAAGCCTTTTGGACCTAGTGACTGACTATCCTGTATTATAAGAAGACTTCTGTCACAAACATCTGCAAAGCAGGTGTTGGGGAAGCGCTGTGAACCGTTACTGTTCACACACATGTTTATGTTCTAACCTACTTCTAGATAAGAAACAAAACAAACAAAAAAACCCCATTTAAATACTCCTGTGCAAACAGAAAAGCTTGACATGCCCACACCCTAAAAATATCCAGCCAAGCTTTTGAACTTGGATTCCCTTACCTCTTCATAAAGGAGAAATGTGAAAGGTGTCAAAACTTTATGTTCTAGTTATTTTTGAGCTCTGCGAGTGCCACCATTTTGACTGAAAGAAATTAAACTTGCTCAAATGAAATAAGCACTTAAAAGTTTAGAAAGACAAGAGCTTATTTTACTCTTAAAAAAAGAGCTTATTTTACTGAAACTAAACAACAGGAAAAACGGTCTTTTCAACCGAGATAACGTGGAGAAACCAGCTCTAAAAGAATAGGAAATGACAAAAAAAGATGGTTTAGAATGAATATGAGAATATGAATATGGTATGAATATGAGAAATTATGGTATTTAATGCAAGAAAACATTGACCATAGGGAGACTTCACTCAGTCTTGTCTGAATTTTTCTGTGAGTTTTTAAAACACAGCCAGAAATCTAGTTCATACACTGAGCAATACAATCTGCTGCAAGCACCCATATACTTGCACATGCCAGATGGTGGAGCAATATAAACTATTTGAGAGGCAGTGGCATGAGAGACATTGCAGAAATGTCAAACCACAGACTACTAGGACAAAGAAGGAAAAAAACAAGTCCTAATGGAGTGAAAGACCTTTAGTTTCTCCTGGAACAAGCACATTGCTTTTGCATACCTTCATAAAGTTTAAACTCGCCTAGTTACCTTCACTACATAATTTACAACTTACAACTTTCAGAACTAGCATCACATAAATTTTGCATTTTTGCAGTGAAAAAGAGAGAAGATAACATCTCTCTAAGACTTTCAACCATTTCCACACTTAAATCTTGTGCCTAAGGAACAGCCATAAAGGACCTAGTAAATAAAATTTCCCTGTAGATGTTGTATTGGTCACTGAAGGACTCTAGCAGTGTGTAACACATTGCTGATGATGCTCATTTCTGACTTGGCATGTCTGCTCCTCAGCCAGTGCTAGTGATGCTGCTCTGTCACTACTGGTGACAGAGGGGTTAGATCTCCCTAAGCAAGAAATGCCAGTTAGGTGACACGTGTTGACTGTCTTGCAGAGATCAGAGATGAGACATTCAGCAGACTCCTTTACAGGAAGCCATTTCACAGAACTCAAATTTCACAGTAAATAAATCTAAACATGCTCCTGAATGACTCCTGCTCCCCAGAAAGCACAGACTGAAAAGTGCCTGCTCAGAAGCAGCATCATGGCGGCAGTGAAGAAGGGTCCCCACCTGACAGCGTAGGTCATGCGATCGGGGCGGATGGCTCTCATTATGCACAGGCGCTGCAGCGCTGACTTGTTCTTCCATTCCTGAGGGAACTTCTCTTTCTCAGGACACTCAGACTCAACAAATTTCTTCCACCGTTTTGCAGACCCCTCAATATCCCGATCCAGGTTTCTGAATTCCTCCATGGATGACAGAGCCTAGAAAAATTCAAGGAAGGCCTTCAGAGCAATCTATATGCCTCCAAACCGTTTTTCTAACATTACTCACTGCTCATGTTTTGCTCCACCAGAAGGTTCATAGCTAGAGCCTGGAAACCACAGCCCAAAACCCACCAGGATCAGACTTGCTCCACTCCCTGTTTCTGAACTCCATTGTCAGCACATTGTCACGGGAACGGGAAACGACACAGCACATCTACAAGGCCACAGGGGAATACAACAGAAGACAGTTTCATACTTGTGGAAGGTCTTCTGGACTATAACGTGTCTCAAGGCTGCCCACAAAATGTCAGACTGAAAATCACACTGCATCTAACACATCCTTCCCTGATGCTCTCACCCACATCCCTGCAACACCCTCGCCCAGCTAGTGAAGCCACACACGGTACCCAGGCCCTGCAGCACAGTTGCTGGGACATGGTGCTGGAGAGCACAATACAGGATGAATGACTGTGGCACAATGCAGTTCTCCACAACCCAAAGTGAGAAGAAATCTACTCTCAGTTGAGAAAGCAGGACTGAAAAATCTCAGATGATGGCACTTCCTACTGTCAGGTATCCCAGAAGTACCTGATTTGGAAGGGAGCTGGAGGGTTGGAACCCATTTCTGACAGAAGAGCACATTCCTGGGATTCCCATGAGCTGCAAGTCTGCAAACAGTCTCTTTACTGCTTCAACAGACACAGAGGTATGTAACAAAAATCACAACTGATGGAAAAATGGCTTTTGTATCATACATGCTGAGTATCCAAAGCTAAAAAGAGACATGCCATGCTCAACATAATGTTTTATGGTGGGTTTTCACAGTTGGAACGTTAACTGCCTTCATCTTTATACAGATGTGATTATTTCTCCCTCCCTTGTCACCCATGCATTCACATTTCAACCTGCATAGTCTGGTGCACCCACTGTGTGAAACCACACTACTGAGACTTCACCGTGCTGTCGTGGTGCCCGCAGAGCCACACACCTCAGTAACCACAGTGCACACTGTCACTGGGTGGGCACTTGCAGGACAGGCACCACACTGTGCCCCTGTAAAGATTAAATTGCCCAGATTTGTACTTGCCAAATACACATGAAGATTAACTTTGTGGAGATTTAAATTCTTGGTGTTTCAAGTCTGTAGCAGAAGCAGGTACATGAAGATTGCCCCAAAGAACAGCTGAGTGAAGCACTAAATAAACGATAATTACAATGGAAATGTAGCTAGATTCTGTAGCTAGAAAGCAGCAAGTATAAATGTTATGCAGAGAAGGAAAGAATCCAAATTATCTTTCATACAAGTGGAGGCAAAACGTATTGCACAGCTTGTAAGGTTCTTCTGGATTTCAAGCAAAATTCTCGCTGAAACAAACATCTTCAGAGCATTTTGCATATTCTGAAGCTGTAAGCAGTTGAACATCAAGTGGCAAAGACAAGTGAAGTATAAAAGACCATGAATGAGCTCTTTTCTGTAGAAACATAAGGGCACACTCAGAGCGAAGCAGAAGCTTTTTAATGGGCAGAGGTGTTCTGCACTAATAATGCTCCAGCTCACAGCCCAGGCAGCTCCACCATGAAAAGCAACTGAGAAAGCTCCTTGAAAAATGCTGGTGTCACACCTTGTTCAGATACACTGAAAAAATACACACTTGCTGAGGGCTCTGAAAGTCATGCAAATGCCCTGACAGAAGTGCTGAGAGATTGCCTTGGATACAACACTGCTGCAAATGAGGCAGAAGACTACCCTAGAATGTGCTGGAACGCCGTGGCTGCCCTCTGGAAAGGCTTCCCAAGGAGAAGACAAGAGCAGGGTAAAACTTTAGTCCTTCTAATAGACCAAATCTAGTTAGATGCTGTGAGAGGGAACTTACAGGAAGGAAGGAATCAGAAAAACAGACTTCTTGTAAAAAATCAGTTCATGTTTGGGGCAGTGGGGATGCCTGTAGATTACAGAGAGAAAGAAGCTGCAAAGCCATTCCCAGTGAGCACCAGTGACCCAGGACACTGCTTGAATAAACACTGACAGCATCACAGAAGCAATGGTTGTGTCAAGTCAAACCAGGTGCTTGGGCAAGGGCTACAACCAGCAGTGGATCAGGTCAGCCATGCCTTGGGTCCACCAAGATGCTCACCTCTAAAATGATGCACTCTCCACCTCCCTGGGTGCCCTGTCACAGCGTTGCACTATTCTTCTCACAATGAAGAATTTTTATTTAGTATGTTTAAGCTGAACCTCCCTACCTGCAATCTGTCACAACTGAACCTTATTACATTATCTGCCAATAACAAGGAGAGCTCTGTCATCTTCAGTAGGTCAAGAGAGGTCCTCTTCTGCCTCCACTCCGCCCTGGTGAGACCTCACCTGGAGTATTGTGTCCAGTTCTGGGCTCCTCAGTTCCAGATGGACATACAACTCCTTGAGAGAGCCCAGCACAGGGCCACCAAGGTGATTAAGGGAGTGGAACATCTTCCTTCTGAGGACAGGCTGAGGGAGCTGGGGCTCTTCAGCTTGGAGGAGACTGAGGGGTGACCTCATTAACGTTTATAAATATATAAAGGGTGAGGGTCAGGAGGATGGAGCCAGGCACTTCTCAGTGTTTCTTAGTGATAGGACAAGGGAAATGGTTCCAAACTGGAACACAGAAAGTTCCATCTTAATATAAGGAGGAACTTTTTCCCTGTGAGAGTGGCAGAGCACTGGAACAGGCTGCCCAGAGAGGTTGTGGAGTCTCCTTCTCTGGAGACCAATCTGGACACAGTTCTGTGTGATCTCGTCTAGATGATCCTGCTCAGGCAGGGGGTTGGACTGGATGATCTTTTGAGGTCCCTTCCAACCCCTGACATCCTGTGATTCTGTGACTACACGATCTTGTAGCTGGACAAACCCCCCACCCCTTCCCCTACAGGCCACGTGCTCTAGGGCTAGAATCAGAGCCAAAGGCAGAGATGTATGTGCAGACATTGCTGTAAATGCTTCTGCAACAAATCGAGCCGTGCCCGGAGCCACAGCTCCATCAATACTTCATCCCAACACAGGGAGAAGAGCAGAGTTCTCACAGTACCACTGGAGAGCTCCAGCACAGCCCGACTCGCCTTGCTGCTGCCCATCTCCATGCCAAACTCCCAGGAATCCTGAGAATGTCGTGAAGAAGAGTGTGAGCAAAGAAGGGACTCGACAGATGTTGTTTCCATGTGTGGATTAGCACTAACATGAAGCAGTGGCAGCGATCAAGCTACTGGTTACAAATTCAGTGCCATATCCCACTTTCTGTGGCAAACTAGAAACCAGAGCAGATGACTACACGAGGTGACACCCACGGGAACACTGCCACGTATCCAGGCCCACCAAAACCTGTCCTTGCAGCAGTAAATGTGTGTGATGCACCTCTCATGGCTGAACACAGCACAATGGCACACGAATTCAGTGGATACACCAGCACAAGCGCTTATATAAAACATTTTAACACTGTTGACTTGCTTAAAATACCACTTCAGAACTTCGCCTGCTGCTGCTTTGAGCAGCCTCTTAGCTGATGTTAACAAGGGAGACTGAAAAATTGCTTTCTTCTCACTAAATGACAGACATGTAATCAGAGATGATAGTCTCTCTCCCTGAACAACACGCTGCAGAATCACGAAAGCTCTAATTGCAAGGATAAAGTCTGTATTATATAAATTAACACTAAAATTTTCATTAGTCAACAGTTTTAATTGCATTTATTAGGACTGATGGTATTAATAAGAGATGCTGCTATTTAAAAGCCAGTGCAGTGAAAGCTATCTCAATCAGTGATCTTTCTGTGAATATTAATGGCTTTTCAATGCCTCTGCTGTGAAATTTTCCAAGAAACTTTGACCAGCAATAACAAATCACTGCTTCCAAGCAGCAGGAGTAAAAGCAGGAATGGCACGTTGGGAGAGCAGATGGCTACTACACATCAACCTGTGTAGTGTAGCTATTTCTGTCACCATAACCAAGCACACTTCTGTCAATTAGAGTTGTCATGGAAATTGGGATTAAGAAAAACATTGATGGAAATAAAATAAAATTAAAAGGGCTAGAGGTCTCCAGTCTCTGCCTTGGCAACCCACACAATAATCATCTCTGATGGCTGGAAACAGGAGGGTCTTGAGTTTATATCTCAAAATGAGACTTTGCCAGCAAAGCAGGTCTCTTCACACCATGTCAAGGCAAGGACATTGTTTTCTCATAGAAAATGATTTTTCATTCACTGAATCAGAGACAGCATTATCACTCTTTCTTTCTTTGACAGTTTCTTGTCTAAGTCAGAACCAGCTTTAAACTGGAGCTGGTATGTCAGCAGATCTGTGAAATTCACACGTTCACAAATGCAAAGTTCTCTCTTCCCCACTCCCCAATGCCCTCCCCAGCTGTAGGACACACAAGGTGTATCCCCACTGGGTTCAGAGAGAACCCTTGATGGCACTGCAGGGCAGTGTGTCAGCTGGGGGCTGGCCAGGCTTCCAACACGGCCCCTCAGAGAGTCAGGGACGGGCAAGAAGGTGCCTGAGGAACAAGTGGTGTTCCTCAGGGGTCAGTCCTGGGCCCAGCCCTGGTCAATCAACAGCTTGGATGAAAGGACAGGGTGTACCCTCAGCAGGTTTGCTGATGACACAAAACTGGGAGGAGTGTCTGACACACTGGAAGGCCGTGCTGACATACAGAAAGATCTGGACAGGCTGGAGAGCTGGGCAGAGAAGCTAAATTAAATTAAACAAGGGCAACTGTAGGGTCTTCCACTTCTGGAGGAATAACCCCAGGTACCAGCACAGGTTAGAGGCTGACCTGCTGGGAAGCAGCTCTGTGGAAAAAGACCTGAGAGTACTGGTGGACAACAGGCTGATCATGAGCCAGCAATGTCCCTTGGGCCAAGGAAGTCAATGGCATCCTGGGGTGTATCATGAAAAGTGAGGGCAGCAGGTCAAGAGAGGTTCTCCTACCCCTCTGCTCTGCCCTGAATAGGCTTCATGGGAAGCACTATGTACAGTGCTGGACTCCATGGGTCAGGAAAGACAGGCTTCATAAAAACATANCTCTGTGGAAAAAGACCTGAGAGTACTGGTGGACAACAGGCTGATCATGAGCCAGCAATGTCCCTTGGGCCAAGGAAGTCAATGGCATCCTGGGGTGTATCATGAAAAGTGAGGGCAGCAGGTCAAGAGAGGTTCTCCTACCCCTCTGCTCTGGCCTGAATAGGCTTCATGGGAAGCACTATGTACAGTGCTGGACTCCATGGGTCAGGAAAGACAGGCTTCATAAAAACATAGGACTATGGAGATGCTGAGGGGACTAGAACATCTCTCTTAAGAAGAGAGGTTGAGGGACTTGGGACTTTTTAGCCTGGAGAAAATAATACTGAGCAGGAATCTTATCAGTGCTGATAAATACTTGAGTAGTGAAGATCAGGAAGATGGGGTCAGTCTTTTTTCAGTGGTACCTCCAGAAAGGACAAGAGGCAATGGGTCAAACCGGACTATAGAAAGTTCCATCTAAACGTGAGGAGGAACGTCTTTACTGTGTGGGCAGCAGAGCCCTGGGACAGGCTGCCCAGAGAAGTTGTGGAGTCTCCATCTCTGAAGACATTCAAAACCCATCTGGTCCATCTGGACACCATCCTGTGCAGCCTGGTTTTGGTGATCCTGCTCTGGCAGGGCGTTGGAGCAGATGATCTCCGGAGGTCCCTGCCAACCCTACCGTTGTGTGAGTCTGTGAAAGGGAATCTTTGCCAAGGGACAGTGTCTGGGGGGATGGGGAGAAATCCCAGGCACATGGGCACAACAAGGAGATGGTACATGCAGTTTCTCCTCACTGCCTGGCGCCTCCAGAGAATAGGCTGAGTCTTTTGTGAAAACTTCAAAGGTCTGGAGTCATTGCTACTGTACACAATTTATCTCCAAGTGCCAGATACACTGCAACAAGTTTTATTAGAGAAAAACCACACTCTTCTGACTACAGGCAGTTATTGTAAGGATACCATCTAAGCAAAACTAGCCCAAGTTTAGGCACTGGTTTGTAAGTTTTTGTACAATTTAAAAAAAAACCCCAACATTTAAAAACAAAACTATCTCCATGTTTTTGTCCTTTGGCTCTAAAGAAAATTATAATTTAAAAAACCCAACAAAGTGATTGTTTTGTATTTTAAATTATTTCCACAACTTAGAATACCTTGCCCCAGAGTCACCTGACTGAAGAGCAGCTCTGGGGCAAGGGATATAAAACCAGCTCCTCATTCCCATGCTCTGTACTGGTATAAATAGTACGGGAAATAATGCAAGTAAAATCAGTGGTGCCAGAGGCAGCTTCTAACCCCTGCTTAACAAGAACCCTGGCAGCCATGAGACTGGTTTCTAAGAGGACATAATCAAGTCATAACAAAATACAATGTGAGGGTTTTTTAGAAGAGCTGTCCTCAAGATCTGAGTCTTCAGGTCTACCAGAAACACACTGAACATCCAGTGTTCCTCTATAAAAATCACACAACTTGGTAACACTGGAAAGAAGTTATGTTTGATATTCTCACAGTTCTAACAATCTGTGGGATGAGGTTAAATTCTAATGATTAGTCGTGATTTCACATGCAAAAATAAGAGAGACATTCTATGGGTGTCCAGCAGTGACCCACCCTGGGGCAGTTGGGGAAGAGCCAAAGCCCTGTGGGAGAGGACTCACATGGAGAAGGTCATGGAGGACTGTCTGCCCTGGGTGGGACCCCACGCTGGTGCAGGGAAAGAGTGTGAGAAGTGCCCCCTGCCCCAGGAAGAAGAACAACTCATGAGGAACTGACTGAAGACTGAAGCCTCCATTCCCTATTTCCCCCCCTTTCCCCTGTGCCATCCTGGGGAAGAGAAACATGAATAAAGTCTGCAAAGAAGTGAGGTGTGAGGGAGGTGTTTTAAGAGCTGTTTTGCACTTCTCATTATCTGACTCTGGTTTCTGTGTGTTTCTGTAGTAATAAATTAGAGGAGTTTTCTTGCTTTCTTTCTGTGTTGAGTCTGTTTTGCCCATGACACTGATAGCAGAATGATCTCTCCCTGTCCTATCTCCACTCCAAAGCCTCTCAACATGTATTTTCTCCTCTGTTCAGATAAGAGGGGAGTGATAGAGCGGCTTTGTGGGAGTCTGGCCTCCAGCCAGGGTCAAACCACCACACTGTGCCTTGGAAAGGCACCAGCCTGACAACACCATTTGCAGAAGCCCCAAGGGTTGGGTGGTCCCCATCAGAGATGTGTCCATACTTGGGAAAGGCTGGATCTATTGCAAACCAGGCCCATAGGCTAGTGACAGTCACCTTCCAGATGTCAGGTGTAGTGTACAGCAGCACCTCAGGTTGAACTGAATGTTTTCAACACCAGAACTAGGGGCAGATTCAAAGTCCAGGAACAATTCAGAGCACTTGAGCTGTCAGTCTGTCCCCAGGGCTTGGCTGTGCATTTCAGAGCCAGGCTTCACACCAACCTGAGACCCAGGTTTTGATGCAGGGGAGGTCCCACCACAGCACAGCTTTCCATGTGTGGGTCTGCACATGGGATTGTTGAGGTTGAAGCAGCTCACATGTGAGCTGTCACAAGGGTAAAGCAGAGCAGCTGTATGAGTGCCTGATACTTGGGAACAACCACTTTCCAAAAGCCTTCTAAGGGCCTTACACTGTCCATGTGCACTGTGTGTTCTGCACACACGGGTTTCTGTAAATATTCATCATTTCTTTCCTTTGCTTTTTGCAGGTGGACCCAATCTCATTAGGAAAACCAGCATCCCTGGAGCTGGAGAAAGACAGCTCCTGGAAGAAGAGTAAAGTCAAACCTGCATCTGACTGTGCTGATAGATTGGATCATTCAGGAAGGAGACGTATAAGCAGATGAATTACTCCATTTGAATACTATTGTTAACTAGAAGGATTAATGTAGAAAATGATGGATTATTTGCCATCTTTCCCACACTAGGCTTTGGCCTGTATTATTCATTCACTGAAGATGTTATTTTCTGTTTAGCAGCACTACCTGAATTATTCAACTCATAAGAAAAATCTCTACTGAAGGTAAAAATAGACATGATAGATTTGCCAAACTTCAATCACCTCTCAACACAAAAATATTATTTTAATCCTCCTTATTTATTTCATGAAAGCTGACTGACAAGTTCACTGCACTGTAGGCCCCATCTTCATTCAAATTTTCCTTGTGTCTTTCCTACATCTAAAATGTACTGGGGTTAAAAATACGTAGTGCCATGACATGACACTACACAAAAATATCCCTCTGTTTGTCTGTAGCATCCTTCCTGGAGCATCACAAACTGCAGGCACCTGTGGTTAGACAACAGGAGATGATGGGCTGGATCTTACTACCTTTTTTGGAAGAATTCCCAGTGAAGTCAGTATCACAAACCAAGCCATGGCTTCAGTACTCAAGTCCTTCCTGCTAGTACTTCTTACACACTACTCCACTAGATAGGGAACATTTGAGAAGAAATGAGATCTAGTCACAGGTTTTATGTTCTCATTGCTCACAACCAACCACCACATTTTGCCTGAGATGTTTCACAGCCAGGTTCATATTGGCATTTTCCCTGGATTTGCTGCAAAGGTTGTTCAGGTTGTTTTGAGAACAGGCCTTGCAAAGTCAGGCTGCTCTGCCAAGCCACTCTCCATCTTTTCACTCTTTGGTGCTTTCCAGCAAATCAGGGACAGATTGCTGACATAAAGCCAGAACCAGAAGCTGGCCACGGGTCATGGATCACAGACCAAGTATCCTCCACAAAAGGCCCTCTCATGTGCCTCAACACAGGTAAAGCTTTGGTGTTACCATCAGGGTTCCAGAGATTGTTACCAGTCAAAATTTAGCTGGGCACTTAATCTGCAGCCTTTGTGTGAAACAACACCACCATGAACCAGAACATTAATGAGCTCTACCTCATACTGAAATAAGGAGCTCCAAAAGTCCTTTATGGCAGAGCTGGGCTTAAAAGGCATCTTACACATCTACTTACAATATACCATGCCCAAAATGTGAAAATTGCTTGCATGCCTGTAGCTGCTAGCAGAGCTTAGCCATCAGACCTCTCTGCAGTCGCTCCTGATCCACAGTCCACTCATGTCTTTTCAGGACTGCACCACAACTTATTTTTTTCTTATTTTTTTAAGTAAAGCAATAGGACTTCAAAATATATCCAATGCCTCAAAAATATTCATTTAGTATCTAAAAGATGTCTCTGATTACTTCCCTTTCCCTCCATTTAGAGGGTGAAAGAACCTTTGCATTCCAAATGACCAGCTGACAGCAGGCTTTGTGTCATGGGTGCACTGAGAGTGAAGGACAGAGGCTGACACTGCTGTAAAGGCAACCAGAAAAATTCAATTTCCACTCTGCAATCAAACCAACAAAGTACATCTTTAAATATTTGATGCGATCAAAATCTCTGCTGTATTTCAGCTAAACATCAGATCTTTAGCCAGCAGGTTAAGAAAGAAAAGGAAAAGGCAAAATGTTCTCAAGTAGTATTTCTGTGAGACACTGGGAACATTTCTCTGAGATTTGATTGCTGGTGAGGACAGATAAATGTCCTTAGGAAACTTCTAGATAAGAGCAGACAAATGCACACTGAAGTGTCATAATCAATGTTTTCTATCAAAGATGCACTAAATCGCTGTACATCTGAAGAACTGGCTTATAGGAATATATTTAATTAAGAATATGACTTTCTGGCATAATAATAAATCTGAATGTACATGGGAAGCTGTGAGCTGCAAGCCTTTCCTATCTGACCAGCCTGATCAAAGGACCTTGCTTATGTGCCAAGAGCACAATACAGGCAGCAGATTGTGTCACAATGACTCCTTAACAAGAATGAAAAATTTCAATGTCTAAAAAGTACAAAAAGTGAAAGTTGAAGGAGAGATTTCTTTTGTTAAAAAAAAACCACCCGAGTTTTCTTAGATGTAAAATATATGATTTGGCACTTTATCTCATAAGCCACATGCGCAATCTTATCATCTGCATTCTGCAAAATTATAAATATGGAGTTAATATACGACTTTGTCTGCTGCTGTTCTCCTCCTCGAAAGCTGAATTCAGTATTTAGAGCTCATTATTCAACATCACATTTATTAAACAATGCCCTTTCAGTAGCGTTTTCATATCTACATAATGAAAATTCTTCCTCTTCAGAAAAAGATGAGAGAAATGATTGGAATGAAGAAGTAATCCGAGTTGGCCAGGTGTATTCTTGCTGTATATTAACTAGCTTCCCTTATCCTATGGGACACATCTGCATTCAGCAATGAAGAGGCGCTGCAGAAAATATCACAAAGAAAATCAGAGTCGGGAAATGTGCAAAGAAGATCCAGAGCTGTCTGCATCCTGCCCGTGGGAACAGCCTGCCATGCTGAGACACATGCATGCATGGCTAATCAGGGACTGCAGCTCTGCAGGGGTACAGGGCCACAAGATGACATGGACATGGCTCCCCAGGAAGGGAATGGCATGGAGGGAGCTGGAGCATGGGAGAATCTCACAGAAAGACCACCAAGGTAATAGGGAAATCCATTCACCTCAGTGGCCTGGGAACCACCCTCACCTTCTAAACAGGGATGGTTTTGGCTGAAGGAGCCAGGAAAATGAAGACTAGAAGGGCATGACCACAGGCTTTACTAGTAGCATTAGAAGCCCAAGAAGAGACAGCTTGACTCACATGACCTCGCCTAGGCAAACACAAACTGCTCCACTGAACCCCTAAGGAGCACAGGCTGGGCCTACTGGCACTGGGAACTGACCAGAAGATGCCAACAACCTCGTGTGAGGCTTTGCCTCAGCTAATAAGCCCTACTGATTTATTAGCTTGGAACTTAAGCACACTCATGCATCTATAAAGCTGTTCCAGAGGAAGGCTGTGTCAGACTATGGGCAGAAGGAGTTTCTACCTGCCTGTCTCAGACCCCAGCATACCTACACAGTGAGGAGAAGACAGACACTTTTTTCCTGCCTGTTGATTTGCTCCTGAATCTGTGGCTACACAAGAGGTCCAAGCACGAGCTCACTGTGAGTCACACAGTTTGCTAGTGTCTTGCTGGCTCACATCTGACTTTGGTGAACTTACTGACTCTCAGAAAATGCCTGCACATAGACCAGGCAGAAAACAACTGCTGGGGTATTATACTTCTTAGTCTAAATATAGGTTGGAAGACCCAACAACCACAAACCCCCATGATATAATTTCTATATCCATGCTGTCTGACATGAGCCATCTTAGTCCTATGTGTAACTGAAGACAAGCAGACTGGCATTCATCCAGGGCACCACAGTGCATCAGTTCAGAGAATACACATCTTCCATAATGGTATCAACACCTTCATTTTATGACACTGAAGACCTTTCAGTGAGGAAAAGAAGAAACAGAACCCAAACAAGTGAAACAAGTGGCTGTGGCCTGATGTCCTGTGCAGATCAAGCATCATCATTGTAACTCTGTGCTCTAAGGTAGATCCACACATTGGTAAGGTAACCAGTAGCTAAGAGGACAACCTTGCATGCACAAAAAATACCTTTTTGGAAGTACAATCAGAAATAAAAAAAATTCAAGCAAGGTACTGTGAACACAGAGATTGAAGGACATAAAGAATACTCTTTACTAAAGGAAAATGAAGAAAGACAGAAAGCCTCTTTAAGAATGGAAGAATAGATTTGACTTCTCAAGATACCACTATTAAGAAACTGCTAAAGACACCCTTAGAACCAAAATGACCAACACTAGTGAGCTCCAGAGCCAAAGCCTTAGCAAAGACACTGCTTTTATTAAATGATTCAATTTTGTCCCCTTCCTGCTCTTAAATAGCCCTTCAATAACACACCAGCAGCATTTGCACTCAGGCTAATGACTGCATTTGCTAACAAATCCAGAGCTAATCAACATGCTTCCACATGGTCTCCACAGGTGCTGCCTTTCCTCCTATATAGGCTGATGGAATGGTTGGGGTCAGTGGGGGCCTCTGGAGATTTTCTGTTCTGACACCCTGCCAGTGCAGGCTGTCCTCAAGCAGGCTGTCCTCAAGCAGGCTGTCCTCAAGCAGGCTGTCCTCAAGCAGGCTGTGCAGGACAGTGTCCAGGCAGGTTTTGACTGTCTCCAGAGATGGACATTCCACAACCTCTCTGGGCAGCCTGTCCCAGGGCTCTGCCACCCTCACAGAAAAGAAATCACTCCTCACGGTTAGGTGAAACTTCCCCTAGTCCAGTTTGTGCCCATTGCCTCTTGTCCTGTCCCTGAGCACCACTGAATAAAGACTGACCCCATCCTCCTGACCTCTATTCCCTCAAGTATTTATCAGCACTGCTAAGATCCTCCCTCAGTCTTCTCTTCTCCAGGCTAAAAAGTCTGAGTCCCTCAGCCCCTCTTCTTAAGAGAGATGTTCTAGTCCCCTCAGCATCTTAATTGTGAACTTAAGCTCAGAGCAGTTTTTCCTGACCTGTACTTCATTTGGATTCAGTTTCCATTTCAGGCTTAAAGAAGCACCAAAAACTCTGAAACAACTATTCTTCCCAAGTCTATCAGCAGACCTAATAAAAGATTCCTTTCCCACAACCACATCCCGGGCAGGTACGTGGATTTCTGCAGTCACTGGGACATACTGAGCTCCTCTGGCACACGTGTTGCAGCAAAAAGCTGTGTGAAACTTTTTACTGAGCTTAAAAGAAGCTGGAAGGCTAAATCATAAATGTGTGTCATGCTCCAGCATCATTTGCTGACAACTGTTGCACAACATGCAAAGGACTGTGAGTCGATATATATTATTAATCAAAGAACAATAAATAACAAGCCAAGTCACACAAGGCTATTTGCATGCCCAGAGTCCTCCACATTTAATGAGGTTTCCTTTGAAGTTAATGTGCCCAAAATGGGAGGCTCAGAATGGGCCACAAATATCGATTTCCTTTGGCACTACTATCTTGGCCTGAAACCCCTGGCAAGAGGAGCACTTTGTGCAGGAGCATTTTCAATGTTTCTGTGAAAAATTAGCAGAATGCTAAATTCCACTTCAAATTTGAAATATGAATCTGAAATGTACTTTGCTAAAACTTTGTTGAAGACACAATTCATTACAGCACTTAATCTTCCTGATGAAAGAAAAGGAGATTTTAGCCTTCTAATAAGCTGTATAGAAGCCATGACTAATTAACCTAATTACAGCAGTCCGTGACAAAATGTGATTGTACTAAAGCCATGCCTCAAGTAACTGGAGTTGCCAAAAACTCAGAGGGTAATAAACCAACACACATTAATAGAACATAAACACTAATAAAGTTGACACCAGCCATATTATTTATAGCAAAATCTTTACTAAAATGGTCACAATAGACAATCTGAAGAGTATTCCATATCTGATAATATCAGATTCACTATCTGAAAATCCTTAAATACACAAAGTAGTGCAAGTATTGACCAGTGACTGCAGCTCTTCCATTTGTGCTGTTTGTTGGGACAGCAGGTGCATGCTGGGGCTGAAGACACCTGGCACGTGCAATACACTTGACACACAAGACGTCCTGTCATCCTGGAGCTCAAGGGTAGATGCAGCATTTTGTAGCATTGTGCACTTTCCACCTCAACCACAAACTCCAGACTCAGAGGGAGAGAGGAAGCTGAGTGGGAAGGGCTCCTCTCAAAGAGAGCCAGCTACTGCCAAGCAACTTCAGGTGACAGCCACTCTCAGCTCCTACCTCAAGTCTCCAGGCACTCCACAAACACAATGACTGTATGATAAATATCCAACTCTGTGTCAGTTCTGGATGGCTGAAGGATGATGGAGTGCAGGCTGCTAGTGGGGACAAAGCCAGGACACATAGCTGATGAAGGGGTGACAGCCTAGTTCAGTGATGCCACTGAGAGTGTCTGAGCTATGATTAGAAGAAGTTCCTTACTGCTGGTTTTGTAACAGGCTCTGACACAATATTCTTTGACCACCGATGCACAGAAATTCCTGTTCTGGATACATGAAATAGCAACACAAGAATAAAGCCTGAAGAACAAATGACTGGGAGTGGATGTTCCTTCTGGTGATTATGACCCTGAGCTGGCAGCTGTACCAACCTCATCACAGCAGGGTGGCAGCTGAACCATCATGATGAAGCATGAAGGGAACATGAAAGGCCTTTTCACCCACACTGAATGGAACTGGCCAGCACAGGCGGGTCTATCACACAAAGAAAACTCTCTGCAGCCTCAGAAGGTGTCTGCTTGGAGAACATACCACCAGCAGGCAGCATTAGCAAAGCCAACCTTGGGCACTTCACGAGTAGTGTTTCCTGAGGCGCATAAAAAGATCTCCAAAATGATCATAAGAGCCTGAAACCTCTGAGGCCTATGGTGGAAGGGAATCCACCTTCCAGAAGAAACCCAGAGGACTGAGGTACAAAGCAGCTGTGCAGTGAGTGATTCTCCCAAGCAATGAAGAACACCAACCCAGGAGGACACCAGCAGAACCGAGAAGCACCATTCACCACATACTGAACACGGGCAGGGACAGAGCAGCACGGGGAAGGCCTGGCAGTTCATGCAGTAACACCTCTGTGCACCTCCAGGCTGTACAGACCACACAGCCCCAAGGCAAAATCCACTACTGCGAGGGCTGTACTTCATGGGCTTGATGGCTGCCTGCCCCGATTGTGTGTGTTGACCCTAAGCATCCACTTAATTTGTCTTCAAAGGAGAAACAAAAATAAAACTGCTGCTGTCTGAACAGCATAATGACACTGCTGAACAAAAGATGATTAAAGAAAGGGTCTAGAAATTTTTTCTAATTCCTCCATTATTATGGAAATATGCCTTTTAGAGGATGAACAGGGCTGGCTTAGCAAGAAATTCCAAGCTTATTTTATGGCTGAAAATGTGATTGTGACATTTTCAACACAAGCGAGGTCGTGTGTGTGCACAGAATGAGGCAGAGGCCCTGTCCACACTGCCAGAGGAGAGGCAGAGATGACAACATCTGGTTGAGGCAGACCCATCTGACATGAACTGCTCCATGCCACCATTGAAATCACTACGAGTGACCTGGCTTGGAAACATCAGCTTCATCTGACTTCCAAACAGAAGTCTGAAACTTAGAGCTGTAAGACAGTGTTAAGACAGTGTTCACCAAGTGAAGAGCAGCCAAGCATGTACTTGCCTGGAAAGGTTTGTGGCACCCTAACCAGGGCTCCTGCAAATTGCTGGAAAGCTCCATGAAACAATAGAAGTAGGAAAAGAATATCAGAGATGTCTTAGGTGTGGGTGAAGATACTTTCTTTGTTTACTTTCCAGGAACCAGAAACATTCTCTGGAAGGGAAACAAAGGGAAAACCCAGTGTCCCAGATGAAAATTTGAGAGCTAAACTAATTAAACCAGGCTGCCTTCACTCTGTTTTACTGCACCAGAGAGGTGTCCCACAAAGGCAGCATGCTATAAATAAAACTAGTTCTTAAATCACAGCAGGTGCCAGAGGCTGGTCAGAAGCAGCAACAAAGCAAGGGACACAGTCTCAGATCCAACACACTGTGAATGACCATGCCTAACCTGAAGAGCATTTTGGTCCCTTTAGGAAAAAAATCACACCCTGTTCAATCAGGTTCAAATCCAGCACAATTCACATTTGTCGACCAGTAAACAGGATAACTCACATCTCCCCTGGTTACTCTTCCTCACCTCTCACTCCAAACACACAGCAGCTGTTAGACCTTCTCAGTGCCATGACAGTAGCTCTTTGCAGGTCTGTCAGCTGCCATTACTCTGTCCCCAATACAGCTCTGCAGATCGTCGTATCTACCTTAAAATCCCACCTCCTCCCAAATACAGTGAAGATCTCCATGTCCTTTACAATCTAGAACCACAAAAACCAGATGATATTCTCACTCCTGTTACAGAGAGAGAAGCCTAAATGTCAGAGGGAAAAATCACTCTCTTTGGGACACAGATGTCATCATGGGTACCGTGATGAAGAGCCCACAAGGACAGAACCTGTACCTGCAGAACTCGATTTCTGTGGCATTTCTGTGCCATACTTCTCATGTATGGCCAGAATTTTTTTCATCAAATGCTATCAGGACCAACCTGAAGGCTGCTGAAAGGCTTTCAGAGGAGGTAAGGGATGCTGATTTCACACATTTCAAGGAAAACAGGTACCTTGATTCCTCCCCAGGAGTGATCAGACAGGAACTCCACAGGGCTTGTGACTCTGGTCTGTGCTGGGTATCTTAGCAGGAAATCCAGTTCTACCATGTTGATTTCTTTGTTCATCAGAAGTATCTGTAATTCCAAACCAAATATCTTTGAACACCCAAGACAGAGAGTTGCAATGTACTCTAGCAGATTAATTATTTGACTCATGTAGCTGCCAAAGCATGACCAAGAGGTAGGCAGTGCTGGAGGGGTGTGAGGAAACATGCCATGCTGGGGTCTCCCCAAAAGAGAGACTTTTGAAAGGAAGTGGAGACATGAGAGTGTTTTGAAACACAAACAAAATTAAACCCTAAAATTTAAAAACCACCATTATGGTACATCCACCAGAATAAGCAGATCCTGGAGGTCTCAAACCCTGAAGAGCACCTGGGTCATTCTGCTGCAATAAATCATGTCACCACTACAGGTGGCTTTTAGGAATAATGAAAAAAAGGCAAGTTTGAGGTAATTCTGGAAAGCCACACATACTCACAAGCCAAGCTGCAGCCACTGCTCAAAGCACACTACCAGACTTCTGAAACCTCAGAGACCAACTCCAGAACCCTGCACACCAGTGCTGGGTGGGAAATGATCAGTGCTGCAGTGGTGAGTTTGTCATTTCCTTGTCCCAGGTCCTAGGCTGCATCTCCTTATTGGTTACTGGGCAATGGCATCTGAAGAATGCCTGGCATCTCTTGCAGCAGTGATCTGAGATACTCAGGTCCAGAGACAAATGCCTTCTTCACATGGGAGAATCCTGTGCCTCATCACTCAGCTGCCTCCACACACAAACTGTGGATGCTGGCTTTCCTGACAGCTTTAAGTGTCCCATTAATTATTTTTAACACTGAGTGTGTTGGACACACAATGTGCTCTGCTTAAATACTTTACTTAGAGATATATTAAAAACTGTAGATACCCTTTGGGTCAGAATTAAAGTTAACATTGCAAAATGTGAGTTAACTTTTTATGCACAGGCAATTTATTAACTGAATATATTGTTGGTGTGGGTGTGGGGTGTGTGTACGTGCATGCACATAGAATCATAGAATCATAGAATCATAGAATCATAGAATCATAGAAT
>VXBZ01004948.1:0-24088 GCA_013399135.1 Heliornis fulica | reverse complement strand
GTAGGGCCTGTTCTCCAGACCCTTCACCATCCTCGATGCCCTTCTCTGGACACGCTCCAGCACCTCAACGTCCTTCTTGAAGTGAGGGGCCCAAAATTGGACACAATACTTGAGGTGAGGCCTCACCAGTGCAGAATACAGGGGGATTATCACCTCCCTGCTCCTGCTGGCCACACCGTTCCTGATCCAAGCCAGGATGCCATTGGCCCTCTTTTACATTTACCACAGTATTTTGCTATGTAGAAGAAAAACCACAGCAATCACTGGAAGAAGGTTAACCAGACCCACCAGTGTTGCAGCAGCTCAGACGTGGTTCAGATCTGCTGTCTATCTGTCAGGACACTCACACAGCCATTCACTGCACAAACCTAGTAACAAATTTCCAGCATCACATCAAGCACTATCTATTGATTCTTATTTCACCATAGGGATTTACAAAGCTCTCCTTGCTCAGACTGTAGCCTAAAAATTAAGCTAACAAACTAGACAAAAGGCAGCAACTATGTTGCAAGCACTTCTTTTGGCTAAAACCAATTTGCCTTCCAGAGCCAACTTGCTTTGCCCTTTTGTTCATGTCCTGCAAGCCGGTATTACTCCCTAAAACAACCATTTGTCACCATAATGCAAACCAAACACAGCATCTGTGACTGCTATCAGCAAGAGGGACAGAGAAGAAAATCAGCTCCCCAGCCCTTGCATTTACTGCTCCGATGCTGAAGGCCACGGCTGTGACAGTTTGAGCTTTCTCTGCATGCCAATGTCTTTGCCTATGAAATAAATCGTTGCATACAAATGGTGTGAAATGGTGGTGTTCACCTGGAAGGTAACTTGAGCGGTGTAGGTCAGTTTGTCACACTCAAACAGCCCCCGAGTCGTGTACTGGAACAAGGAGAAGGTAATGCTGTCGATGAGGTTCAGCACGCGCGCTGCGAGGTTCTCATCTGGAGGTGCCCTCTCAATGGCCTTCTGAAACACAATGCTGAATGCCTGGATGGGGAGACAGAGGACACCAATGGCTTCCACAGGCTCTTTGCACGCACCTTGGCATCACCTCAAGTATTGCAATAAGCGAAGGCAACTCAGACACTATCTCTGGGACGCAAAACCAGCATTCCCATCTGCCCAGCAGAGTGGCCAGTAAGCTCCAGGAGGCAGGAGAACAAGTAGGTTCAGAGAATGATTTTGATTGGAAGGGATTTTAAAGTTCATCTAGTTCCAATCCCATGCCATGGACAGGGAAGCCTCTCATCAGCCCAGGGTGCTCCAAGCCCCATACAACCTGGCCTTGAACCCTGTCAGGGATCCATGGGCAGCCCCGGCTTCTCTGGGCACCCTGTGCCAGGACCTCCCCCCTCCCCAGGAAGGATTTGTGCCCCCCAGATCCTCTCCCTCTGCCCTCCTGCAGCTGAAGGCCATTCCCCTGGGCCTGGCCCTCCCTGCCCTGGGCACCAGCCCCTCTCCAGCTCTCCTGGAGCCCCTGGAGGGACTGGGAGGGGCTCAGAGGTCTCTGTAGAGCCTCTGAGTTTGGCTTTCTGGGCTCCCAGTGCATAGAGCCGGGTCACACCCTCTATCTGCTTTTAGCCGCTTTTTCAGGAACACGCAGCCAGGCAGTGATGACATTCCCTGTGACCTTGTGCTCTCTTGGGCTCAAGGATGTTGTGCAGAGACAGGTTGGCTAAATTAAGCCACAATGGATATAGGAAGCATTTCTTTGACCAAATGTGTTTGTTCTCTCAGGGATTACACAGCCCACCTTCTCTGCAAGTGCTGAGCCAACAGGCCGTGGCACTCCAACAGCAAAGCACACCTCCCATTTCACAAGCCTCATGACTTAAGACAGTTACAACTTAGAAAAAAAGCAATGCCCTTAAACCTGCACAAAAAGGGTCCACAAGAATTTTACTGTCTGGATTCAGCAAAGGACTAGATGAGAAGGGCAGGTAGGACTTCATCTTGTGGAAGTGGGATTGACCAGTCAGTAAATTCCCCTCAGGGATGGGTGCGGGCATAGAGACCGTCGCTCTTATATAAGATACTAAGAATTCCTGTGACATTTCCAATCTAAATAAAAAGACAAAAAACTTCCAGAGCCATCAAAGAAAACCCATTAGCAAACTCTCCAGTGCACTTGGAAAAAGAAAAAAAAGGAAAAGCCCAAGTCCTGATTAGCGATGCAAAGACTCCGCAGGCTGGGAAATAACCAGGCCAATGTAAATCAACAGCACCAACTGGTCAAGGCAGGACTGTGCTGGCAGCATTAGTGGTAGGGTTCTACGAAGGAAAAACAATGCCTCAACAAATTAAAGTAATGCTGATACTCACTGCATTATTAAATAATAGCAGCATGCATTTTCCTGCTGAACATTTCCTTAAATTGTGCTAAAACATGCTACAGAGAGGCATATAAATCTTGTGTGCTCTAATTTATAATGGGCTTCTAGCTGTGCAGTAAGTATTTTAAACTCATCTCTGTGCATCTTTACACAATGTTTTATGATCTGTCATCAAAATTTATTTGATAAAAACATTTCATCCAATAATCTTCTATGTATTTATACACATTGCCTTTGTTTTGTTTGTTAAAACAACCAACAAAATAGAAAAGATGTAGATTAAAGGTGAAACCTCAGAAACTCCTGTATCTATTATGTATGTGTAAGGAATGAATATTTCAAAGGCCACTCTTGCACAAAAGATATTCTGTACATTTTCCTGGTAAAATTATTTCAACATATGAGTTGTAGATATCAAAAAGAAAAGCTTCTTTGTGGATGAGGCACAAAATGTTGTATTCTCTGCTCAATTACTTTTTCCAGGTCACTTGTCAAGGTAAGAAATAATTTGGAAGAAGTTGTAGACTAGGATACTATCTCACCAAACCTTCCATCCCCCAAAACACCTTTTCTCCTGTGGTAAAAAATAATATCTTTTAAAAGTCTTCACTGTATTAAAACCAGAACTCTTCAGTAAATACCCCAAAAGGCCCTTGGACCCTAAGCCCTTGGCTAGGCCTATTGAGACTGCTCTCAGGGACAGTACCTTCAAAGAGAACTGGTACATGGGATGGATGGCATGGAGGTTGCTCATGGTGAAGTACAGCAGAGAGGCCCGTGCAGCGGCAGGCCTGTAGTGTTCTCTGGCCTCATTGATCTTGATTTCTGCCACCTTAGACTCCTGGACCTGGGAGAAAAACACAGGACAAAATTACTGTGAAAGAACACCTTTGTGAATCGACTGTGCAGCTCAAGGGAGGGTTAACAGCTGCCACACAGACATCAAGCCAAGTAGTGAGCAACCAAGCCTCCACCTGCCAAACCATGGTGCAGCCAGGGGTCTGCTGCCTGCTCACAGCATCCTCCTCCCTCTGGCATATTCTCCATTTAACTGCATCTACCACCCTCTTGCCCCACCCTCTGTTTTCCCTAGCACCCTCCAGGCTTCTCACCAGGATCCCTGTGCTTTACTGACTGGAATTGGTTTCCTCATCATTGAGTTTCTCCTGCTAATTGCCCCCCTCCTGGGCAGGTCATTAATAACGCAGGGATGAACAGAATTAGTGCTGCTTTTGAGCCAGCTTCCTCCATTGCTGAGAACTGCTAATTTATAACAGCTATTAGCTGCTCTTTCTCACCAGCTTTTAACACACCCCCACCTTTCTGGCCAGGTGTCTGCTTAACTGCTATGGTGGACATGATGAAAATAATTTTGAAAATAATGAAATTATGAAAATAATAACCCCATCCATTTCAGCAGCAGAAAGTGGCATCCTCAAGCCTGTCAGGGATTATTCTGGGCTCTGGCTATGTACAGTCATAAGTGTCTTGCACCACAACCACATATTGCCAAGCCAGCTCAGAAAACCATGCAGTGGGGATGCAGCATAAAGGGGCTCAGCACACTGGACAAGTTAGCAGAACACAGCACAGCCCCAACTGAAACACATACAACTGGGTCTCCTGCTGCCATGACCTGATCTTGTGTGAGCACATCTGGCTGTGGCACAACAAACTTTCCCAACAAAGCACAAGCTGAGACTTATCCTGTGGTGTGCAAGCAACACGTGTAGGGATCTGTGGGATGTGCCTGTTTGCACACTCCCATGAGCCACGGTGGACTGTAATATCTGAGATCTCCAAAGAGCATCTGCAACATCTACTGCAGAAACAAGCACCTGCATGAGCCATGCATCACTTGCCTACATCAGATGAGTTCCCCTTCTGGCATCATCCATGTCTCTCCACTGACTATAAAGGGAGCCCAGATCTAGCTTAGGTTTAGGTAACCAATTTTAAGACTTCCCATACATCAAAAACATAATAAATCTAGTAACATAAAAGACAAGAGTCAGGGAAGACAGTTGTTTTCCATGGATAGAGAGGGGAGGACCTCCATAAGAAGGAAAATGTTGGCTGAACATTCTTCTTTGGGTAGGGAGTCCAGGAAAAAGGTAAGGGTTGACTTGAGAAGCAGACTTCTAATGCAGCCCTGAGACAGCCTTCCATGACTTCCACCTATCAAATCCTTGAAAAGCAGATACAAACTCAGTGTTCATCTCTGTTGCCACAGAGCAGTGACCACCATCCCAATCACAGCTTGTTTAGGACTTGAAGCACTCTGAGAACATTTACTTCAAGAGGGAGGTGCCAAGCTTGCCATATCAAAACATCCCTTCAACACTCCCTTTGGGGGTTCAAGCAAACCCTCCACAGAGAGTGGAATGTATCTGATGTACTGCAAATGGCTGGCAGAAATAAATCACATTTTTAACGGAGAGGATCATTCAGGATCATCATTCAGTGTTGCTCAGTTCCCTTGGTCTGGGCAACAGTGCTGTGGAGCGAGAGGCAGTTCCAGCCTGACACCAGCACATGGGTAGCTGGTCCAGGCAGCATGGGCCTGTGGGATGGAGGAGGAAAGGTGTATGCTGTGAAGGTGGGAGGACTGCAGAGGGAAGAAGGGCCGTGCAGGGATGGTACCACAACCCTGGCATGACAACCACACTTCTCAAGTCTTCTCAAGGGCAGGGCAAAACCACCATGCATTTACCTAATGTCATGTAGGTAGCAAGGTGAACTGGGTAGGTGGCAATGATGACAATACTAGAACTG
Source organism: Heliornis fulica (assembly GCA_013399135.1). Classification (NCBI taxonomy): domain Eukaryota; kingdom Metazoa; phylum Chordata; class Aves; order Gruiformes; family Heliornithidae; genus Heliornis; species Heliornis fulica. Next base: position 18,980 of record VXBZ01004948.1, on the reverse strand, counting down.
ATTTATACTTTAAGGAATGGATGGGTATGAAATGCCCAAGGTCTTGCAGATTTACCTGAGATCACAAAACCAACAGATTCCAGTCCCTGGTCAGTACTAAAATCCAGCTTAACCGAAGAACCGTGATACGTTCAGGATTATGCCGGAGCAGTTTAAAGCTGCCTTGATACAGCGTGTAAATTTTATTGTCTTTACATCAGGCAATGACGTTTTCTCTCAGTCTTAAACAGGCCATTTAACATACAAAAGCTCTGAAGAATTAAATGGCCTGAAGCTGTCCAGAATGGAGAGCAGTTCAGTTTATAACACCTTCTATTCTCTACTCAGCAGAAGGGGTATAGATGGGCAGAGTAAAGGAGTTATGTTCCACCCAGAAATCTGTAAAAATACTACATACATGCTGTTCTCCAGGCTATCACTGTCTTTGTACCTTCTCTTCAATTTCTGCAGCTGTCTGTTTAGTGATCTCCAAGTTCTCCACCAATGCTGTGTCTCCCAGGAAGTTCCCAGATGCTGATGACAGACGAGAGAGCAAGTTGTCCTCCAACGTTTTCAAGGTGATTTTGAATCCATTCTGTTGCTTCGTGAGATCTGACTGCAAATAATAAATTCAGAAAGTTTTAGCCACAAAACCTATGGTAAAGATTAACCTCTCACATGGGAGCTGGCTTCTAACTGGCAATTGCCATAGTCCAGTACTGCTTATTCCTGCTCTCTGCAACTCCTGGGCATGGGCAGAGCTCTGGGGATCAGTTCATATACAATAAGTCACCAACTCAGAAAAACCTCAGAGAGTACAGAAAGCGCCCAGGGAACTGAGCTCTTTCACAACAAACATTAAAATGCTGGAAAGGAATCAGTAGGAAAAGCCCTTCATCCCCAACTCAAACATCCTCCATCTTCATTTTAGAAATATCTATTTGGCTTCAGCCAGCCCAGATAGTCCCTGCTGCTTCTCACAACTCCAGGTGAACCTTGGCACTTGCCACTACACACTAACACCCGTCACACGAGCACTGGAGACGGCAGTTAAAACCCAGTGGAAGAGACAACAGCAAAGACACTTGGGTCCAGAAATAAGCACAACACATCTCAGGCTCAAAACTGAGGTCAAAATCGCAGCCTCACTCGGCTGCTGGTCCCGTTTGTATTCTGGCCTTGAGCTCTCACTGGGACCAGGCACTGACTGTGCTATAAGCTGTGCATGCAAAGACAAAGGATTTGCAAATTCAGCACAAAGACGGCCAAGCAGATACCAACCAGTCACAACCATCTTGCCTCAAGGGCAGATCTTCTGAATATTGGTGCAACTTCTTCAAATTTCTGTGAAATGCTTCCTCAATTCTCCCCAGACACTTGTTCCATTTTCCTCCCTTCTGCAGAAATACCAATCATTAACACTGTTCATGGTGGAAACAAAGACTCAGCTGGCTCCTTTTTGAACCCATCCTCCAGAATAAGCTTTCTCCCATGAAATCTGATTGCCCTATTCTATGTGTTTGCTCAAGGAAATGGCATCCTTCCTGGATTTCAGGTATATTATGTTATTTCACTACATGGTCCTATTGTGAACACCTATTTTTAGCATTAACACGGAAAACATCCTATGGGGAAGCTGCACATTATCTGATCTGGATGCTGCTAAGCGACAAGCCTGGTGACTCTTCTCTACTGAGCTCAAGTTGCTCACTAACATCCTGGTACATAAAACACTACTGTGTGGCATGCTGCTTTGAATCCTAAGACTGTATTTAAGTGACACAACCAAGAAAATCAGGGAGCTTGCAAAAAAGTGGTTTATAGCCCTGCAAGAAATAGATGTGGTGTATATGTAACTGAGACAAGCTTTTAGCCACGGTGACTGGCACATGGCAGTCTGGGTGTCAAAGCCAAGAGATATAACGTTCCAAAGACAGTTTTTGGAAAACATAACCCACATTTACCCACCTACAAGGTCTGGAAGAACTACAGAAATGGGAAATATAACCCCATGTCTCCTCCAATCCCACAACACATAAGGGAGACAATAGTATTGGCTCTGTTGTCAGAGGTTTTTAAGCAGATTAACTAACTCTTTCATTAATAAGTCATCTTTCAATATTTGGGCTTAAATTTCATATACTTGCTGCACAGACACTCATTTCATGTTAATGTCAACACAAGCATTCAGCAGAGTGTGCACCAAAGCATGTCTTTTACTGGTGTTTCAGCTATAAGTGCCTGTTTTTAAAGGCCTGTTCTCTAGACATCACACACAGGAGTTCGCCTATGGCGGTAAATATTTTACAAGTCTTGAAACAGAAAACTAACATGGCTAATTTTGTGCATTCCTCTCATTCAAGCATAGCATGCCTTGAAAAATGACATTTTTCAAGCTATTATTGCAGACCATAGGCTGTAAGCCCTGGAGTTATTAATGAGGACGTATGTGATTTTTGCTCCAGTAGCTTGTAACCACCACACAATTTCTGAGTCGCACCCTTAAAAGTGCACACAGAGCTGTACTCCCCACCACAGCCAGCATCTGTTGCAGTTTTATCATGCTATTGTTTTCAGCAGTAGCAAGGTCATCATTTCTTATTTTTGCAGTGCAGCTCATTATCTGTTATTTCACAGTTGATATACAACAGAGCTACATCTGGAAACAGGTTACCCTGAGAGCCTTCCAAATTTTCTTCCATGAAAAAAATTAATTAAATAAACAAATAACTTTACCAAAGCTACAGGCCAGTTTTGCAGGATTTATTGCTGACCCCTTCCTAGCCCAGGCACGGCAGTCGCTGCCTTCTCCTTGTCCTTTCTGCTGGTTTTATTGTATTATTTTAACAACACAAAACAGAGAAAAACCATCTCTGCTTTTTCAGCCTACTCCTGTAGAGCATCTTCATCCTTCAAGAACCTCAGCCCAGCAGGGACTTCCACACACACTCTATCTCCTAAAAGAGTAAGGCAGGACCACAACTCCTGGTTTCTCCACTTACAGGTTGGGATGCACTGCCAAAATGTTCTTCCTAAGGCAGTCCTCAGCACTAAACAGACCATGACTTTGAGGAAATTATGCAGATAGAGATCATTTAAAAGATAAGAAGGAGCAGAAAGACTGAGTAACTGGGAACTAAAGAAGAAATAGATTATTGAAACAAGCTCTGTTGAGAAAATACATAAAACCTGTTAGTATTATTGACATTTGACCAATAATACATGTTTGATAATTATGGTTAGTTTTTAAGTCCTTTGTTATTTTAAGTTGCCATTGTTGTCCATCACATCAAGAGCAGGGATTCCACCCCTCTGCTCTGCTCTGGTGAGATCCCTCTGCAGAGCCACATCCAGCTCTGGAGCCCTCAGCACAGGACATGGACCTCTTGGATTGGGTCCAGAGGAGGCCACGAGTATGATCAGGGCTGGAGCACCTCCCGTATGAAGACAGGCTGAGAGAGCTGGGCTGGTTCTGCCTGGAGAAGAGAAGGCTCTGGGGAGACCTCAGAGTCCCTTCCAGTCCCTGAAGGGACCTCCTGAAAAGCTGGACAGGACTGTTTGTAAGCACATGGAGCGATAGAAGAGGGGGAAATGGTTTTAAACTGGAGCAGAGCAGGGTTAGATGAGACATGAGGAAGAGGTTCTTCACTCTGAGGGTGGTGAGACACTGGCAGAGGTTGCCCAGCAGAGAACACATCCCTGGAGACATTCAAGGTCAGGGTGGATGAAGCTCTGAGCACCCTGATCTAGTTAAAGGTGTCCCTGCTCACTGTGAGGGATTGAACTAGATGGCCTTTAAAGGTCCCTACCAACCCAACATAACCTGTGATTTTATGGTTCTGTGATTATACTAACTACAAATTGTGGGCTCCATATATAAGGTATACTCCACCTTGGTCCATAACAAGACTGTGAGGGCAGTAACTGTTGTGCAGTACTGTAGCAGTCACCTCCACGTGCCGGTGAGCCAGAGCACTAAACTGTCTTAAGACAGCGAACACCCGTCCTTCCTGTCCCGGGACAGACAGGATGGATTAAAGCACAGCTGGACAAGTGAATTCTTCTTTGGGAAATTCAAAAGCTCAAATCTGTGTCTTAGAGGAGCTTTCCCCAACTATGAAACAGCCCTAGAGACTTTTTCATTGTTAGTAGTTAGACCAGAGGCAGAAGACACAAAGCCCTGACCAGCAGTCACCCACAGTGGTCGGTGCACCTGCAGCTAGTGCCAGCTCCCCTCACCACATCTAAGGAAGCAAGTCTCTGCTTTTCTCCCAGCAGGGAAGTGATTTTTCTTTGGATGACTGTTCCCCATCCAGCAGAACATCTTGAATACCAGGCTGGTTTTCTCCTCCCTGGGAGCAGCAAGACTGTAGCAGGAGGGAAGTAGATGAGAGGGAGAAGAGAGATAGTGGGCTTTGGTATTATCTTGCTGTAATTATATAGAGAAAAAGATCTTAACTATTCTTGAAGAAAAAGAATATTACATCCCACACCAATCTGTATCTGCTTCATGCTTTCTGAAGCAAGACTACAGCCCCACACTCCCCTCAGCTGGTGGCATAGCTGGCACCCAGGGACACATTTTCCTAGTCCTTTCCCCTCCTTCCTTCTTCCACCACACACATGTCCTGAAGAAACAGGGACTTCAAAAGATGTGATCCCTAATTCACATCATCTTCTCTGTTTTCTAATGCAAAAGTTTTTTACAGCATGGGAGGGAGATGCCGCCGATTTCGAGTTACTAATTTTCAGAGCCTAATTGAGGGTTTGTTGACTGCACATGATATTGAATTTGTCTTTCATATTGTGACAGCAGCCACTAACAGCGATGCTGCCGGGGCTAAGAGGAATGGTCCTTAACATAACAGCGGTTAATGACATAACTATGCTAATCACAGCCACCCCCCAGTCCCCTTCAGTGCAAATCAGCCGAGGAGCAGCTGTTTGCAGCATTTGCAACCCGGTGCTGAGCGTGTGTGAGGGGGGCTGATCAAGAGGCTTTGGGTCCCTCACAGTCCCAGCAAGACAGCCATGGCTGACATTAAATCTCTTCATTATGTATTTTTGATGCCATCTTTTGGCTCGTTAGCACATGAGCCTGTTTAAAACTAAATGCATCATTAAGGCTGCACAGCTAACGTGCTTTAGAACCTCATTAAATGAAAAGATTGCTATAGAACTGGCCTGGCCTGGCTGAACATGTGCTGTAAATTTATTCCCACTCTCAGTAAATATTTAGCATTATACATATTTGTTACATTGTTAAATGTGCCATTAGAATTGAGGATTTTCTTTTAAAAATTATCTTGAAACTGAAACCATACTTGTTAATAAAGAGATAGAGAACATTCTGACCTGCTACAAACAAGTGGGAGGAAAAAACAGAACAGGAAAATTTCACTACCAACCTCACAATATTTAGAGTGGGAATCCCATACCATAAATGCCTAAAATTAAGAGAGCTTAATCCTACCTCTAAAATTAAATCTGTAAAGTCTAGAAAAAAAGTCATATAATGAGAATCTCAGTTTCCATTTCCAAGAGGAATAGGAAAATAAAGAGATTCTTACCCAATTTTTTGAGAAAAATCTTTAAGTCACAGTTTAAGTGGTCCCAAAATACCAAGAAAATAAAGGACTGCATAAAAACAAAATTCTCAGTGTTTATCAATTTGAGGGAAATCTCCTGATTTTAATTCCCTACACATGAAACGTTGTTTGTTTCGCAGTAGTAGTAGTAGTAGTAGTAGTAGTAGTAGTAGTAGTGCCACCGAGTGTGAACTCCCAGTTACCAACCTTGAGCTCCTCCAAGTCAGGCCTCTCCATATTAACCACTGCAGCGAGCAGCTGGTCTTCCAAACCATCCCTCGTGACGGTGAAGTTGATGAGGGTGCACTGTGCCTGCAGCTCCGGCTGGAAATGGGGGTTCGCCAGCTTCGTGTGGAGGATGAGGCGGAAGGCGGGGTCGAAGTCACACTCCTTGTCCCCGATCTTCACGTACCTGAAATTAGAGCAAAAGGAGCATGAGCACAGGCCTCTTCCAGCACACTTCACCCAAAGACAAAGGATGGCAGCCACCAGCATGGGACTTCTCACTCTTAACACAGAAATCACTATTATAGCAAGAAGTATTTCAAATCAGATGCGACTGAATCACTTCTAATTTACAATAAAAACCCTCAACAGTTGCCCCTGAATTAGGTTTGAGAAGACTCATTTTCCAGCAGCAGGACAGCCAGTTCAAACATTTACCCTTGTTTTTTTATAGAGGCTGCATTCTACCTAAGTTGAGAGTTTCATGGAGAAAAAGCTTTTCAGCATTGGGATTTCACTTAGATACAACTAAAATTGTCTACTCTGCTGGCTCCAATCAGGACAACTCTGTGGTTGCACTGAGCTTGAGCAGCAAAGCCAGACTTGGAGAGTAACTGGTTGCCATTCCAGAGAAGTAAACACTCAGGAAAACACAACCTTCTCCTGGTCTGCCTTTCTGACATCAAGTCTAAAACTTAAAGAGACACCAAGAATCAACATACCCTGAACTCAAATTTAAAAAAGCCCTTGGGAACCAGGAAAAGAGAAGTTGGAAATGTTTTCAGCATGCAGTTGGGATTGTTATAGGAATGGTGGTGTTATTGCAGGAATTTGAATACTTTCCCATCAAACATCAGCTCACTAGGTGTCTTCCTGGAAAACTTGATTGCTTCTACAGCTGCAAATTACCGAGGTAGAGAGAAATCACATATGACACACAGCTCACAGCAGCACCCAGAAACACTGCCAAGAGCCCCAACTTCAAGAAACTTTCTTGCTCTGGGACTACTAGCATCTCTTTATGGGATTGTCCTGGGTTTGGCTGAGATTTTCTGTCTAGCAGCTGGTATAGTGCCATGCTTTGGATTTGGTGTGAGTAGTGTTGATAACATGCTGATGGTTTTAGTTGTTGCTGGGCAGTTGTACTGTCCACACTGGATTTTTCCAGTTTTCCACACCCTGATGGGTGCACAAGAGGCTGGGAGAGCACAGCCAGGACAGCTGCCCTGCCAGGCCAAAGGGCTGTGTCTGGCCATACAGCTCTGGATGTAACGGGGAAGCTGGCAGGAAGGCAGGATCGCTGCTCAGAGACAGACTTGGCATCAGGTGAGGATTTTTCTGCATGTGGTTGAGCAACCACTGCCTTTTGATGTGATCAATGACCTATTTTGGCCTTCTTAGGAAACACATCTGACATTAAGTCTAAAACTTAAAGACACACCAGAAATCAACATACCCTGAACCAAGTTTAACTCTCACAGGAAGTTTTGAGAGCAGAGACCCACTGAATTTTTCATTGCAAGGGTGTCAGGAGTCCCACCACCTCTGCTGTACCCCCATCTCCAATTTCAAACATTTCAATCCCCTTCACCAAGACTGTAATCCCTCTGAAATGATCCTTCTTCTCCGTGCTGCATCTGTACCACAACCAGAGACCTTCTCATGATGTTTCCCCCTGCAAACTTTCCAGGAAGCTTGCCTTTCCCAACAGTTTACATCATGCTAAGATACTTTAGGCAAGTAAGGAAATGATCCTCAAAGAACTTGTGGAATGCCAAAGGCAGAGCTTAACAGGCTATTTGTTATTTAGTGCCCAAAGCCAAAGCAGGATGGCCTAGCAAGGCAGTGCAGTGGGCAGAGAACCCATGATGGGTCCCTGTCCACAGCAAAGGCTTGTGAAAGCTTGAATGACACACATCCTTCTAAAGGCTGATGACTCCACTCTGAGGAAGTCAGCAAATCCACATCAAGAAAATCCCTGAATTAAATTCAGCACTGAGCAGGAGGTTTTAATTGTTGCCATTCTCTGAGTGCACACTGAAAATGTGCTTATTTTACTTTACACACATGCATAAAGGAAAAGTGAACTCCCATGCTACTCCTGCTGCTGGCCTCCTCTTGACTGGAGGTTGAGCAGAAGTTGCCATGAAGAACTTGACCTCATTAAGAAACACTTATATATTCTTACTGCTTAAACCTGCAGCTGTATTCCAAAGCCATGTGCAGTGTTTGCTAAAATTCAAGGTTACTTTGTTTTCACAACAGCAACAGTTACTTTGGTGACATTTCAGTCTCCAGATAGCCAATTACAAACACCAAGGTCACTGTACAAAAGGAGAATTACAGGTCTCTCTTTTACATGAGGTTTGAATGACACTGTCCAAGAAAATGAAAAAATCTAGGTTTATTTCAAAGCCATCCCATGACTGAATTACCTGTGATTGTCTGATTGAAAACGCCCTCACTTCCGAAGGCACAATGTTAGTGCTGCTGTATATGAAACCACACAATCTGAGGTCAGCAGCAGAAAGCACAACAGCACAAAGAACCCATTTCCACATGCCATTGAACCTCCCCACGGAGCTCACCTTCCTTTCTTGATTGTTTCTCGCCCCAGTAATGGCCCCAAAACAGGATCCATGGACTCCTCCAGGTTTTCAATCAAAACCAATTCTCCCGCAGCCAGGGCTCGTTCCATCGTATCCAAATACCTGTGGGAAACAGCACTGCTACCCACCACAGCAGGGCTAGATGTGATGCTGTGGGGCAAGGGGGACACAAGGAGGACAGAGGGGTGCTCCACACTGCAGTGGCAGCTACACACACACACCAGTGGTGAGAGAGAAAGAGGGGTTGGATGGTGTCACCACATGGTGCTGAAATGGTCATTGGCATAGAATTGGCTGCCCAAAAAAGAGAATCAGGCCTCAGACCTCCCAAGAGCAAGCAACAACAACCAGGTCCTCTTTCTGAGAAAAAGCCATGAGCACCAGTGAACAAAGATGGGGCAGTTTGGCATTATCTTTAGCAAATCTGTCTCCCCCAGAACCTACTGGTGGGGTTAATCCTGCATAAAAGCAAGGAAGCAGAGCAGGTGTCAGCTCTTCTTTGCCCAAGGTTTAGGTCACATTCAGGCAGCTTCTTTACTCACAAGGGAATCAGACCCCTCTTCCCATTGCCTATCTGTGGAAGGGGGATGCTCTGCAGGGATGACTTCGTAAGGGCAGGGTCAAGCACTTGTGGTCTCTCCTTCAGGGCTTCTCTGCACTTCAGCAACTTCTCTGCAGACACAGAGAGGCCCTGGGCAGGAGGTGAGGGTGCTCTGGGCACAGTTACACCATCAGTCTTGCACTGAATCACTCCAACTACCTCCACTGGCTAAAATTTAGGTTGCTCATCTAAGCTAGAGTTTAGGGCCTGAAGAGCTGGTAGAAACATCTCAGACAGAAGTTCAGAGTGACCTTCAGACCCGACATTTAAAGGAAATGTTGACAGAATGCAAACTCCATCCTGATCAGCAGCTCTCCTTTTTCTGAGCCCAGGAATATTTCATACAAAAACAAACCCAACAAAACAGTCACAGAGAATGATAGCAGCTGACCCCAAAGCTGCTCAAATGGCCCCTTCCTGAAGGAAAGGAGGGTGTAAGTTTAAACTTCTTAAAACAGCTGAAGCAAATAAGCAGCATTTCCCAGATGATTAAATACTCACTTATTTTCTGTAATGGGGCAGTGAATGATGCTTTAAGCAAATGGCCCCCAGACAACACAGCAGCACGCTGGAAGGAGAGTGTAGCCAGGTGTGGATTGGTCTCTTGTCCCAAGTGACAAGTGACACAGCAAAGGAAACAGCCTCAAGTTGTGCCAGGGGATGTTTAGATTGGCTATTAGGAAAAATTTCTTCACCAAGAGGCCTGACAAGCCCTGGAACTGGCTGCCCAGGGAAGTGGTGGAGCCACCATCCCTGGAGGGAACTAAAAGACGTGTAGGTGTGACAGTACAGGGTTAACAGCTGGACCTGAAGACCATTAAGGTCTTTTCCAACCTAAGCAATACTGTGATTCTATGATACAACTCTATGTTACAGGGTCTGCTCCTCTGGTTCCATCCTGGAGCTGTGTATTTAGCTATTGACAAGACTCTGCTCTGTATTATATAAAAATTTGTGCCAGGGCTCACAACCAAGCAGGGATTTGACTCTGGGTCTGCTCCATCCCAGATAGGACTCCTCACCAGTGTGTAGAAATAAGTGCAGACTGAGGTAGCAGAAGACTCATCCAGGCATTGGCTGGAGATAAGAGCCAGGAGTGGAAAAGCCCTCCTCTAAAGTATTCAGGCAGATGAATTCAGGGTTGCTGTAATGAGGACCTCTAGCTAGCACCAGTGTACTCTTCATGGCATGGTGACCTTCACGGTAGCTTCCCCCCCCATGCCCAGGCCCCCTCTTGTCTCCCAAGCTGTAGGAAGGCCTACACACTCTCCTGGGTGAAACTGAGTCAGGATAAGCTGAGCCCAACGGAGGATGCCACAGTCCTACACGTAGCTCAGCCTCCAGCTCCTGGCTCTCTCCATTCTCAGTTTCAGAGGAGTTTCCATGGTAACTGAGCACTAAACAACGTCTATTTAATGAGAAATCTGTATCATTTCTGTAATGAGTAAGCAGCTAATGCACAAACACATCTGAGGGCTCTCCTCAGAGCAGTTCAAGACACGCTGCTCATCAAATGTGACAGGCAAAATCCAAGGTGTAAGGTGAATAAGGCTGATGTTTACCCCTTCTGCCCGATTTGGATGACTCTGAGGTCTTCACCATACTTGGTTTTGATCCATCTGACACCCTGCAGCTGGGGGTCCACCATGAGGGGCCAGCGCTCGCAGTTGGTGAGGATGGTGGCATTTTCAGTGGACATCCGATCGGCTGGCAGGCCCTCGTTCTGCCAGGCAGCTACATCTGCATCATCTGTCAGCATGGTCAGAGGGTCCAGGGATGGAGTTATGGGGATTGGCACCTGGGAGGAAAGGAGAGAAGTGTCCCAGTGTGTCAGCAGAACACAGAGTGTGACTCGTAACTCACGCTGGCACTGAGCCAGAGAAATATTTCAAGAAAGGGCAACTTAATTAAAAACTGGTAACTCTTTACCCATGGTTTCCCATTCTACAGGATATTTTAATTTAGTATTTTTCCCAACCCTATCATGAATGAACAGAAATTATGTAGGCATCCCAGAGACCTGTGCCCATGGTCCTAAAGCACCGGGAACAACCACCCAGCCAAGCAGTTTCAGACCAGCTCTCCAACATGACAGCTTGGAAGAACATAATTAACACCCTGTTGTGTTGCAAAACAGCATTAGCAGTTCCAGAAACACTTCTCTGACAGGGAAGGCCATTTCTAGGTGTGACAACCAGAAAGTGATCTGTGCTGGCTATTGGAGCAGAATGGGACTTGAATTTTCCATCAGACACGGAGGGACTTCCTGGAAATTTCTGAGCAAGGAGTCAGTTGGGCCATTTTTGGAACAATATTGCCTTTCCGAACTAAATTCTTGGTGCAGGATTAAGAAATGCAGTGTTGGAGGTTTTTTTTTTCTCTCTCTTCCTAAGGAACTTGCTGATTTTCTCAGCAGTTTGATTTGGGCATCTCTGCCCAGTTGTGACCTTATTTAAAAGCTTCTTGACATCTCACCAGTATTTGTAACATCTAGTTCCTGTACTGATGTGCAAAAACACAATTCTGCAGGAGACTGGGCACCTGCACTCACTAGTACACGTGAGGACCTCTTAAAATCAGTTAATTATTAAGCAAGTTGGAAGTCAGTCTCTAAACAGTCTCCATCTGCTTTAAACAGCAAGACATGCATGAGACCAGCCAAGAGGCATGGCCAGCAGGAACAGAGCTTGTGTCCAGCGTGAAGAACCATCTGGAGTTTTTCCAAGCCTACTAGAGAGCTGGCAGCGAGCTCTGTCTGCTCCAAGCAACCCCTTCTCCATACTGCCTCACTCCTAGGCCATCACACACAGGCTCCTGGTTCAAACCACAGAGAGCTGGTGCTGGGCTCCATGTCTGGATTGCTGCAGCGGGGATTTCCCTCTGCAGGTGGAGGAACTGAGTCACTTGCATGGAGCAATCACCCCTTCCCTGAAGATGGGTAAATCAAGCATGTCCTGCTCCTCAGACAACTTGGTGAGGACAAAGGGATGCCTCTCCTTTGAGGGATCACCTGTGGACATCAGAAGTTACAGTCCTGTTAATTCCAGGAATAACTGCTTTTCAGAGAAAGTGGGGCTTACTTTTAGCTGGTGCAAGTATGGCTTCCAGAGTCCATCCAGGAGCTCTTGACGGTACTTCTTGGTGAAGTAGCCCAGATAGGAGACGAAGGCCGTACTCAGCAAGACATCTCCACATAAGGTGCTCTGCTGCTGTTGTAAGTTCTTCACAGCTTCAGCCCATCTCACGTTCTCAGAGGCAAGTCCCCCCACCTAAAATTCCCAAATCAAACTGATCATTACAGTGGTTCTTTAAGCAATATTTCAGGATCTAGCCATGTCCCTACCCTGTCCATGAACTCAACTGCCATTTGCTTAAGTTCAAAACCTGGGGTTGGGAAATATTCACCCATTACTTCATTAAACCCTTGTTCTGTGCTGTGTGACCAGTCCTGCAGCTGAATCTCAGCTGGCTGCTTCACAACCAACTTAACATCAAGAGAGGATCCATCACTTCTCTGGCAGGATTCCACACAGAGATACCAATGTAAGGGTTTCTGAGGCAGCCCCTCAGCTTCTCACTGCCTTAATGCTCCCTGCTACCAAACCTTTGCCATGAAAACCCAAAACACAAGTCTAGGGTTATTTCTCTTCTCTTTCTATAGCTGCTCCACATCCTTCTCTTTGGCAAACCTCTCCAAGTTAAGATGTGCTGCAAATGTGACTCATAGGACACTGTCTCAAGGTTACTATTTAATGTTAAATATGACCAGCTCTAACATAAATCCCTATGATAAGCCTTACAAACACCTTATATAACTCGTTCCCCTAAACTGGGTTATTTTGCAGCCTTAAAATGATAAGCAGAATGCTGGTCCCCAAGATAGGAAGGCACCAATTTCAGTTCCCCACTGAATTTCCCCATCACATGGTCCAACTTCACCAAGTCCTATTTCTAGTAATCTTGCTCTCTTCTGAGGGTTAACAGCCACCTTCTTCCAACACAAATTTACTCCTGGCCAGTTTATGGCATCGCTTCTCATGCAGATGCTGTCCCCACACGTACCTCCAGATGCTTTTATGAACAGCCAGGATTTCCTAGGGAATGTGCTCTGCTTGGATAAGCCAAAGGAGCTGACCTAGTTCCCCTCTGAAAATACACAGCCACAAGAACAGCTCTGCTGGGCCAGACCCAAGGTGAACCTCCTTTGGCATCTTGTCCACTTGACAGCAGCACACACTTAGAAGATGACTGGAGAAGATCAGTAGCTAGCAATAGCTCCTGACAAAATCTCCCAGCTTTCCACAACTGGAGGTTTAAGAACCTTCTGAAACAGTTTATGTCTTGGTGCACTCTAGTCACCAAGGTGTTTTTTTTCCCTCATGATGGAATCTCAGCTGCCGTGGATACCAACCAACCTTTTGGCACCTACAGCATCCTGTGGACATGAGATATGGTGTTTAGCTATGCTTTTTGTAAAAACAAAAAAGAACATCCTTTAATGTGCTGCCTGACCTTTTCAAGTGCTAAAACCTGTTTGCACAGTGGAAAAGCAGAGAACATTCACGCTTGCATCACCTTCTCCATACCACTCATGATTTCAAGCCCTTGATACCCTCTCTCCTGTCTTCTTTTGAGGTTGAAGAGTTTTAGCTTATTCAGTAATTACTCACACAGAAGAAGCCTTTTGATTGTCCTTGCAATCTTTATCTTCACTGAATGATGTAATCTTTATTATCCAGTTTCTTTTTGTTGTTACCCTTTCTGCACCATTTCCCATTCTCCATCCTTCGAGGTACAGCAGAGGGGGTGGAGGTGGAGCTGCACTTTGGAGATTTTTATTTAAGGATTGTACCTAAATTATCTTTAATCTCAACTCCAGTAACAGTGCATGGAAGTCCATTTCCTCTGTCTTTCCTTTGTAGTTTTTACAAATGAAGCACTTGCAGGCCTTTCCTTCAGCCTCTTCGAGGGCAGTTCTCATACTACTCCCATACTGGCCTCTAAGACCAAGACTTGTCATCCTAATACTTGTAGACTCTCTACATATTCCTAATTAATTTACAGAGGTGATTTTTTTTAATTCACTTAGGTCCTCAGGGTCTTTTCTTCTTTTTGGGTTGGGTCACATATTACTACTAGTTTTAGTATCTTAAAGTAACCCTAGGTGTTTTTCACCTCAGTCATTAGAATTCTTTTCATTTAGCCAGTGGAAAATTAAAAGACATCACATTTCCTTCCCTTCAGCTCACTGATAATGAAGCATAGTGAACCCTACTCACCTTCTGCATACTCTTAAAGATTTTCTAGGCTTCTGTGTCACCTACCCCTTCACCACCTCATTTCTGAAAGGAAGAGTCCTAATACTTCCTCTCTTCACACATGGAAGCTGTTGCATACATCTTTGTACCTACAGCCTTCTGAGATGGGGTAACCCAACTGTTCAGCATGCAAGAGGTAGGCACCCCATAGATCTGGACAAATACAATGATTGTTTAACTTCTGCTTCCTGGTTTTTCCTACCCATTCATAATTTTCACTTTGTCTTTCTTCCTCCAGTTGAGCACCAAGCTGCTGTTTCTGAGAGCTCTGCAACGACTTGAAAGGCTCTGTGTGTGATAACAGTGCAATTAGGACCTATCAGTGTAAATACATGATTACAGTTCGTTTTCCCTGTGTGCATTATTTTGCATTTGTCATCACTAAATTTCATCTGCTACATTAGCACATATCCACTCACAGATAAAACCCATCAGCCATCCTCTCTTTTCTGGTGCACACATCCCTAGACATTCCCTGGTCCTTGTCCCCTGGACCCTGGATCATCTTTCCTGGGCCCTCCAAGGTTTGCAAGATGCTAAAGAAAGACACCATCAAAGCCTGGCTTGCCTTTGCCCCCCTGGTTTGTTCCTCAATGCTAAAGTACCTCTGTTCAGTCATGCACAGTCTTCATACACCCTCAAATGTGTTTATTTCAAAGTCTGGGAACTTATTTCTGTCCACCATCACCCAGATGACACATCTTGGATGCCAAGTAACTTGTGCATCAGTAAGGGCTGTCAGGACCTACTCCTAGATCAAAGCCGGAGATGACACAGAGACGCTGTGCGTGCACTGTGCTCCAGTAAGCTGGATGCAAGTTGTTCCTTGCACACCCTGCAAGCACAATCCATGTCTGACAGCAGCAGCAGCAAGCTCTGCTTTCTAAGAGGCTGTTAGAGAACTGGCACTGACATCTTTTGCTCTTGTCTGCACTCAGAGGAACGGTGCTCAGCGCTCCCTCGGCTGTGACGGCTGCTGGCAGCTCCTCGCAGCAGCAGCTCCACACCGCGCTTCAAGGCACCCAGCGGAGCCACAATTCCAACGGGATGGGGAGGGGATGCCATCAGTGTGGCCTGGAATGCTGTGCCACCACTCCTCCAGTATTTCTGTCCTTCTTCTAGCAAGCATGGTAAGATTCCACCTCTAAATAAAAACTCCTCTATGTGAATGGATTCTCTTTGCACACAGTACAAATGTTGAGGCTTGCACAGCAGCCTCAGGCTCATTTCACAGGGACCGAGTGCTTCTCTCCTCCTCTCCCAACAAGTTCTATTGAACTCTAACAATTTCTACCAGTATAAATAACCCTGGTCTGGCCCAGACTTCTACATCATCTCTGATCCTAGAAATTGGCACTGTTTTCCATAGGATCCACAGTAAGCAGAGAGTCCTGGTACTGCCTCACCATGGCAGTACAAGCAGCCAGGTACCTTTCTCCCCTGGCAGCTGGGCTGGCAAGAGTCTTGTTCTCCCCTATTAAAGCTCCAAACCATAGGCCAAGGAGCATTCATTCCAGGCACGAGTTTGACATGGCAATCTGTACTCATCTCCCACATGAAATAAGAGACAGAGCTGCTGGCTTTACTTTGGATGACTTTGCCCACCAGTGGCTAACACTGCCCGAGGGTCCAGCGTTTTACCTGCTTCCCAGAGCAGGATGGTACATGCCTGTGGCTGTCTGTGCAACACACCTCTGGCTGCGTTGCAAGAACTTCCATCAAGTGGGAAGTAGGAGCCCTCAATGTGGCAGCAAGAGATGAAACCCAGCCAGCCAACTCATCACCACTTCCAGCCTCAGGCTGGGCAGCTGAACAGGACAGTCCCTCCATTGTGCTCCAGCCCCAAGACAGCAGCCACGGAGCGTCTCTGCGGGAAGCGCTGTCGTGGTAACTCATGCACTGCTAAGAGGACCACTATGTCTTTCCACCTTTCACAGCGCTTCTCTGCCACAGTGGGGTAGAATTAAGAGTGCTGGGAGAGAGGATGCAGAAAAAAAGACAATTTCTGAGCCTATCTGCAGCATTAGAAGAGCTCCAACCGCTTTCCACTGAGTAGGAAATATATCTCATTTTCTTCCCTTGTTTGCTGTTGTATTTTTTTTTACACTGTACATTGTTTGGAACATAGGGATACTCTCAATGGTGTGTTGTTTGTTTGTGTACATGTATATTCATCTCTCAGCAAGCCACAGACAAAACCAGAATGCAAACAATCCCACTCCATCCTTCTAAGCTCTACAGAAGCCCAGGGTTGACTCTGGCTTCTCCAGGCATTCAGCCTCTTATCTATTATCAATGCTTGTGACTGGCTGACTGAAAAATTTACCCAGTGCAAGTGAGGCAGATGATATTTGCCAGCTAGAGATCAATATAAAAAACACACCACTTTTTTCCAGTGAAATACAGACTCTTTCCATTTTTTCCAGACTCTTCTCAAATACCTCTGCAAAGACTGCCAGTAGTTTGATGCTTCAGTTCTGCATGATCCTAGAGGCAGGAATAGAGATTTGCTTCCACCTGGCTCTGCTTTTTCTCAAAAACAAAAGGAAAGGGTGTTTCAACCTGGAGGAGAGCATATCCTGGCAGCAGCCAGGGAGAAGAAGACAACAGTGTCAGACTTTGGAGGAAACAACATTTAGCCTGTCTCATCTATGCACACAGACAAGACACAACCTGGAAGTGCTCTGTGCTTTCAAACACAGAGCAAAACCACTGTCCAGCCTCCCTGAGCATCACCCTCACGGGCACAGGAGGGTGGACTAAGCACGTCCCTGCTCCAGCAATGCACCATACTTGAGTAGACATCCCAACTCAATCTAAATGAAAATGGATTATAAACCTCAGCAAGGACTGGAAGGGCTGGAAAATAACAATTGCATTCAAAGTAGCAAGCCTAAACTTGAGTGATATCATTTATCTCCCCCCAAAATCAAACTATCCCTCCTCCCACCAGTTTTCTTGATGCACAGATCAGGCTGCACAGAACACATCCTCCTTTTTCCTTTTACCATTTCCAGTTTGCTTCAACAGGAGATCAGGAACTCTGTCACCCAAATATTCTCATTCTAATTCTCATTTTCTGGTTTTAATTTCTCCCTACTCTCATTTTCAAGACTGAAATCCCCACGGGAGTGGCTCACCTACCGGTGAGCAGGCAGAACCACTACTGACACCAAATAAGAGTGGGGTGGGGAGAGCAGTTTGTGCACAGACACATCCTAACTGCTCCAATTCCTTCAAGATTTCAGCATTTGCTGAACTGGTTCTCCTGAAGCCTGGACAGGGGAAGGTTTCTTTCCAAACTTGGTCACCAGTGCACCCAGAACATTTCAGGAGGAAAGAAATGGGGCTTTGAAGCTGAGGCAGATAAACTGCTGTTCAAAATAAATCTTCCAGACTCTTCATAAGTAAAGTGAAACCCAAATGTATTCCCATGGCTTCGCTGTGATTCTACTGCCATGAAACCACCACTGAATTCCAGTGTCTTATCTTGACTTTCAGAATATAAAGATTTTATTTTAAAGGAAATTATTGAACTTGAAAAATCACGTGGGGACTTCTGGCATAAGTCACCTCCTAAAATACTTGCTCATTTTGTTTTTCAGGGACAATTTTATCAGCATAGCTAAGCCAAGAAACCCCACAAAAGCCCACAATTTTCCTTACCACAATATTGTAGTTGTATCTGAAGGAAGATTTAAGTTTTAAGCCAAGAATTCACATGCTAAGCACATGCCTCAAAGAAAACCTGTTTTGTCTGTGGCAGTGGTACTAATTGAGGTGAAATCCAGATGCATTCCATGTGAAGCAAACACACACACTCACATGAAATTAAATGAAACCATCATTTCTATTTTTCTTTTTCCCCATACATTTCCTTCTCATATTTTGTGCTTAGTGACTCCTTCCTGAGCCACAATCTATCTCCACATCACTTGTAAAACAGGATTTTGTTGGGCTGAGGAAAGACACTGGGAAATATCCTGCAAAATCTCCCCAGAAACATAAACATCTCCTTCAAATGAAAAAGCTGCTTTCCTGTTTTAATCAAAGCTTTGGAAGCACGGAGTGAGGTTTAACCTGAAGGACATGAAAGCATAAAGCTCCTTTGGTGGTTCCATAAAACAGATCTAAATCAGTGTAGGAAGGGATTTTATCTGCTGTTTGTCTCTGACCCCTTATATCTGGGTACACCACAGTCCTGCTCACTTTGCACTGCACTCCTGTTTCCCAAAGAAGTCACACAGAAACTGAAGACAAGTGTGTTTTTTTCAGAAGTTCTCAGTACCAAAGCATGCAGCTGGGGGGCTGTGCAGTTCTCAGGAGCATGATGGTGCCCCACTTTCACCACCTTTCTCATGCACCCAAGGAACCCTTCCTGAAAGCTAAACAGCTCTGAAAATCCAGGCTAAAGGAATTTGCTGAAGGTCAACTGGGAAGGTTTGAGAGTTGGAAGCTCTCCATGTGCCAAGCAAAAATCCTAGCCACTCAGCTCTCTTTCTCCTCTCTGTCTACACTGGGAGATATGCAAACAGGAACAGCCTGGGATTGCAGCCCAACAAGCAGAGAAACCAGCATCCAGCATCAATTCCAGAAATGCCTTCACATTCTGACTCAGCTGCCAGCAGTCCCCCCAGCAGATGCAGCTTCAGCACAGAAT